>VZRL01001188.1:854376-877767 GCA_013397895.1 Origma solitaria
CCCCGCAGCCCGGGGCGCGGGAGCGGGCGGGGGCCGGCGCCGCCTCACGCACCTGTTACCGGCGTGCGCGCACAGCCGCCCGTCCCGGTGCTGCGCCCACGCGTGCATCGGGATCGCCCTAGAGTTCGCATGAAGCGCCTGCCTGTCCGTTCTAGGCAGACCCAAGGGCACCTGTCTAACCCCTGTCGCGACATGCCGACAGCATCGCCTGCGGTGTGTCCCGAGCCGGGCCAGCCACTTCCAAAGGCGGGCAGTTCCCTGGTTTACCTCAGTGGTAAACATGCTTCACATTTCCATTAAAACAGTATCGTAAAACCTCATCCTGGTGCTCGACCCGCGTTTTCCGTTCCCTGTAACCCTCTTGTGGCGCTTCCCCGATGGATTCATCAGCCCAGCCCCTGCCCGGCCACGGCCGCACTCCAAGTCGCATTAGTAGGGAAATAATGAAGTAGGAGACGCTCTGGCATCCAGCGGCTCCCATCGGCGCTGCCGCGGCTGCCCCATCCCGCAGCTCTCACACACGTGGCAGCTCTGCTGCGTGATTCCTAAACATTTAGGGAAGTTCATCCTGCACAGCCTCTGCGGCGGTACTCGGGTTTCAAGGAATAGCCTTGCCACAGGCTTTCTGCTCTCTGCACCAAGGAAAGAAATGTTAATAGCTGAAAGCTCAGCTGCGATCTCCAAGAGGCTCATATCCCTGCGTGTCCTGGGAGGTTCACTTGTGCAAACATGGATACATCAGAGTCGAAATTTTTGGATATGGGATATGGATGTTATGGCCTTCTCCCGCCCACAAGTGGATCCAAAACGTGTGGTTTAAAATGATTATACATTTCATTGCTTTACTGAAGTTTACCGGGAGTGCATGTTGATCGTTGCTCCCTTCTCAGGTGGGAGATACAAATTGCAAAACCTCACTGCATTTGCCCTGTGCAGCCACTGTGGCTGGACGTTTTGGGAAAAAAAAAATGCATAACCTGTTTGTCTAGAGCAAGCTGTGATTATAACGGGCGTAGGATTTGATTACTTGTAGGATTTGATTGCAGCACAGGAGAGATAAATCAGATGAAGATGTAGAGTTAATGTTTTTCATATAAACTATATTAAATCTCTCTGTGGATACTCACTCACAGGTGGCCCTAGTTCCAGGACACCTGCACCATTCATGGATCAGAGCATGCACATCTTTTCCTGTGTGGCTCTGAAAGCACACCAGCAAGAGCACAGGCCCTCTGATCTGAACACAGCAGGAGACCAAGCAGATGTCCATGGTTTCCCAGGGTTTTGTTGTGAATTTGTACACAATTCACAGAGTTCCTAACAGAGATGGGAAGGACAATTTTCACCCTGTTCCTGGTGGTTCCAGCCAGGCTGGTGTGTTACAAGATGCAGAAGCCTCATGCTGCACCAGCAGGGCTAGAAGGCATAAGCAGCTTCAGCACAGTTCAGGAAAAAACATCACCATAAATAATCTGTTTAGGCCAAAAGTTACTCACTCAGAAGTTAGAACCAGACAAATTTCATAGAGAATGAAATTGCTGCACTATCAATTCTTGCAGAAGCTGCAGAGGGATGCAAAGAAGAGGCAGGTATGGAGGATGCTCAGTCTGGCAGTAAAATTCAATTGTGTGATAAAGACAGCAGCCTCACCCTGCTTTTGCATCATAGTTTTTACATGGTAGTAATCCTGCTCCTCACTCTTTGCAGGTGAATACTAACAACGAATTTCTAATCTGGCCCACTGTTCAAGGTAATTTTGCCAACAAGTTTCAGATACTTGCTCACAGCAGATCTAATAGGTTCAGACCTAGGCTCTGGAAAGTGCTTCTCAATTTCCCCTCCAAAGGGTCACTTCCTGTGCACAGTCCTAAGCCTGTCTCTCCTTCTCTAAAGAGATATCTCACTGGGCATTACATTTAGAACAGTTAAGAAATATATATATTTAAAAACACAAATAAACAAACAAACAAGAAAACCCCCCCAAAAACAAATGGTCATCAGACAGAACCTCTGTCTATACACAACATAAAATTATAAACTTTAATGAAGCTCTGTTGCTTTGAGTGGTTGCTTTGTCTTTAAACTTCTTTCAAGAGATCTGCAGTTTGTAATAAACACCTTTTGCCAACTGAATTACAAAATACCCACGTTCATGAGGCTCTCTTCTTCTGTAAGCTTTAAAATCATATGCAGATGTGTTGAAAGACTTGTACAAAGACATTTTAGTTTTGTTTTTTTTTTAAAGCTGTCCTGCTCTTACTTTGGTAAACATATATATCTCATAGATTATATTGATGAAACTGTTCCTGCTTTTCAGTAAGAGAGCACTCTGTAAACACTGCCCTGTCCCACCAGAGTGGAGCAGAAAGGAAGAAAACACTACATGTGAATTGTGTAATTGGCAGGACACTCACACATCATAAATCTGTCTGCCAGGCAGCATCACTGTTGCTATAAGGGAATTTATTATCCATATTGAGGCATTTAGTTGCTATTAGAGAGGGACAAACAGGTGTTTGTCATCCAAAACTGTATCCTGCAATGTTTCATGTTCCTTCTCAAGTTCCCATACAGATAATACACATATTCTAATTAAACACCAGGACTCAGATCCTGGAATGGTGTGGAACATGTGTAAATGTACTCTCTGTTACATTGTACAAAAAGATTTTGGGGTATATTTGGCTGTGGATTAGACATAGTACAGGAAGGAGAATTTCGCTTCTCTCTGATTTCACATGACCAAATTTTCATTTTGTTCAACTGCAAACATACCTCGGGGCTTCCAGATGCTTTCCTGCCTCCAAAGGCCCCTGTGCTTCCTTCTGCATAATACAAAAGCTTTGTGACATGTGAAGCTACATGGCACCTGGTCTTTGTTGCTCACAGGTAGCCTGCTGAAACCAATAGGACTGTTCATGTGAGCAGGGACTGGTTTTCATGTCTGCAAAGATGCAAGAGTGGACTGGACATTTCTGGCCCTCACATTTTGAACAACCAGTCTTGTGTGGTTTGTAACTGATGCCGAGACGCCGACTCCGCTTCGTGCCTATTCCTTTTGTGTGCCCAGCCTCTGATCTGCACCACGTACCTCGCTGCCTAATAACTGCACAGTTATTTTAGGGAATGTGCGAGGATTTTTAAGCTCCTGAGCAGCAGATATCGTCTGATTATGCATTTAGACAGGAGAGATTTTAATATAAAGGAGAGGGGATCACCAGATAAAGGGAGCTTAAATGAGACGAAGAGATAGTATTAAATAATTTAGCTTGAAAAGAACAAAGATATTCAGAATGAACAAGATAAAGAGAGGTGTTAATTATAAATAGGAAAGTTGAGGAGAAAAAGTGGAAATATATGAGAGGCGGTTTACAACACATTTATATTTCTCACAAGCACTTAATGGCATGATCTCAGATTTTCTCAGGCACTTGAGGAGATTGGTGTACTGATCCCATTAGCTGGATTTCGTTATGGAAAAGGAATTTACAAGTCTTTATTCTGTCTTGACCTAGGTGTTTATACTGCTTTAGGCATCTGTGAGGGATTTTTTGGTTGTTGCTACTGAATATTATTGAATACCTATAAACACTTAGGTATTGCCAGCTGCAGGACTTACTATCCTTAGCATAATGCAGTAGTAACAATTATGCACAAGTTCAATTTAGAACAGCACTTAATGGGACTTAAACACACATATAAGTATGCTTTTCTAAATAGAAGCTATGAGATGATGAAAAGTTTTGGGAATCTTTGGTTTTATTTCTATAATGGTATGATTTCTTTCCCCCAGAGACCTCAAATGCCTAATAGTTTTTGTTTTTAACTTGTATTAAATGGTCTTCTTACACATTTAGTTATTCAACAAATAAGCAATTTTTCTTTTACTTAAGAGCTCAGTGTGAAATTTTCATGAGATAATCTTAGGCATTAGGAAGAAAATTTAAAAGAAAACAAGTGGGGGTTTTGCTGATCCCTTTCCTAGAACCTGGTTTACTGATGCTCCACTCATGATATTCTCTTGATTTCTCTTCCTAGACTACCAAGAGACCATATAGATTTAGAGACATTTTCATGTTTATCACTTTTTCACAGAAATATGGTTTCCCAGTAGACAGCAAGGTTATAATGTATTCAGAAGGTTGCATTAAAAAAAATTAAAAAGGAAAATAAATTTGCACAATAAAGCTGTGCTCTTGATACAAATTATGGGCTTCTTCAACAAGGGGCAATTCAAAATGTAAGACAAAAATTATTTTTTTAAAACCATGGAAAGCTGTACATATTTGTACCTGATAAATGAAAGCAAGAACAGGAAATAGCTTCCCTAGATAATTTCACAATGAACAACTAGATTTAACCTATTCAATGAAAGACTTCAGAGATAACATGGGGATACCTTTATATATTTGTCTCCTTATGCTTACAAAAACAACTTTCTAGTATTGTAATAGTCATACCAAAATACCTACAACATGAGAAATTTCAGTACAAAAATCTGTGCTGTATTTTTACAGGGGAGAAGCAGGAGATTTATTCCTGGGAGTGGATGCACAGATGTGCAGATGTAAACATTTTAAAACACTTTTAGAGTAATTAACCACTCGTAATGGGAAGAGCATGCAAATCACAGAAAGCAGAAAGAGGAGAGCAGTCGCCCCAGCCCCTCTAGTGCTGAAATCAGGTACCTGTTACAAAGATCGAGTTAGGAAGGAGCAGCCATCAGAAAAATCAGCTGCTAGAAGTTTCTAGGAGGCTTGTCTCAAGGTTGTTGAAAGCTGACTTCAGTTCTAGAAGGCAGCTTCTTCTAGAAGAGGGGATTGTCCAAGCTTTGTATTCTCTTAGCTGGACAGAGAGTAGAGCCTTATTTCTCTTGCATCTGTCCCTTTGATTTTAATATTACTAAAGAGTTTAAAGATTCAAAGAAACCAAGCCAATTCACCAGCTTCCCTGGGGAAGAATGCCAGAGAAGGCTTTACATTTCCTGAGATTTGTCAGTTTGACTTCATCGTTATAATGGCACCTGATGCTTCACACCTCTTGGACTTTTGCAGGTCATTGCTGCGTCCTGGCTTCACCACAGGCCAGGACCCAGCTCTCCATCAGTCTGGAGAAAAGCAAAGTACATTCCACAGGAATCTTACAGACACATAAACTTGACAGTGCCATCATTTACCTGCATTGAAGTAAATTCCACAGTATGTGCAAATATAGTTGTTTGGTCACAGCCTATCCCACCTTTTGATTTAAAATGGACAAGGAAGTGATGTTGCAGTAAGTGCTTCCAAGTGTGGCATATATCAGTCTTGAAAGGAATGTTCCCACATAGCCTCTCCTAGAGAGGCATGAGAGCACATTAAAAGATGGGGTCTGACATGCCTGATGTTGAACAGGTTCACATTTAAGTGAGAAAACATCAAATGTGAAAACAGATGCAAAAGGGGGGAAAAAACGTGGAGCCAGGAAGGGAGAGATAAGCTATTAGGAAATACACTAAAGAATTAGGAAAAATATAACCAGAAAGGAAGAAATCCTTTAAAAGCTATTTAATAGCAAATGAAATATTATATCTGTCAATACATAAAAATGAGGTTGCTGACAACTCTTCATCCCACAATCTGCAGCATTAATAAGTTATGAAGTATTAAAAAAACTGGGACGCTTTGTGCTTAAAACAGTATCACATGAGGACAAGGGAATAAAGCTGAACTGAAATAAAGGACACGATTGTGTTTTGCTGGCAAATAATGGCATAAATGAAAAACAAAACCACGGAAACAAACACAGCCCCTCCAACCACCAAATAGAAGAAAAGCTTGACTGCCTCGGTTTTTTGGCAGGCAATCAGATACAAATCATGAAGTCAGCACTATCTGATGAAAGTTTCAGATGCAGTTGTTACTCCAGAAGTGTCCAGCCCAAACTGCTTGTTTAAACAAAGAGAAAGAGACAGCACGGGAGCAGAGGATTAAGGTGACACTGAGACAAGAGTTTTGGGATCCAAACCATCCCAAAGTAAACAGCACCATGAGGGACATAGCCTGAAGGAAAAGCCATTTCTATCCAAGCCTTACTGTCCTGCTGCTCTTCTTGCACTGTGAATTCATTTCCCTTACTGCTGCCTCACTGACCAAGAGGTGACTTTTGCACCGCTGTCACATCCAGGGCTCAAACATCCACCACTTGCTTTTTTGGCACAGCCAATGCAGCTGCTAAAGCCTGTTGCTCCTCCCTTCTCTCATGTTCAGCATCTGCTCATGCCTGTACCAGGACATTGCTGAACAAGTCTGCTCCTGGGACACTGCCTTGTCTTTCCTATTCCCAGGAAAAGCAAAGAGTTATTCTTTTGTGAAATTGAAATATTCCTACAGCATAATCAGGGTTTGACAAAGACTTCCAAGCAGCACTGTTCCTGCCTGACATCTATCCATCTTATGCCACACAAGTCATCCTTGAGCGCTTTTGTATTGTTCATTTCTCAGGTCTCATCCAATCTCCCCATTTTCCTTCCATGTAAGTGGCTTTAATGCCACCGCCTTGAGCTGCAGTAAATGAGGGAAGGAGCTAATTTATTTTTTGTAGGTACAAGTCAGTCAGCAAGCACAGTAGGGAAGTTAGAGCAGAGATAGGGAGGGATTATCTGGTTGGAGGTTTTTTTTTATCAGAACCTAAAGAGGCTGTATTAGGTAGGGCCTTATATTTCCTTTAGAGGATGTGAATTAAGCAGAGCTCTACCCTGATCCCTTTAGGAAGTGGGAGAGTTACGATGGTGCCTTTTCCCTGAGAGCATTTCTAAGCTTTCCTCATAGGAAGCTTTCCTTGTGGTGCATTCTTAAGTAGATCAAATGTAAAGGAAAATCCCAATTCAGAATTAATTGGCATACATTTTTTCAGGAGCTGGAGGGATTTTGAATTTCTTCCTTCTAGATGAACTTACAACACTCCTGCAATCCTGCATTTGAAGTTGTACCTGTCTGTAGAAGCATGCAATCACAAGACCTGCAGCAAAGCACATCCCCCTGATTTTACCTCTCCACTCTGTTATTCAGATGCTTTCCAATGTGGTGTCCATAGCCCACATTTAACTCCAGCTCATTCTTGCAGTCTTTGCTGTTTTCACTCTGGAGACAGTAGCATACAAAGAAAGCCATGTTTGGAATTAACCATTTGCAGCATCCTTGCACAGTCAGAATCAGCAGCTGAAGCAGATGCTTCAATAGGGTAAAAAGACTCCTTTTTTAAGGGCGACCAAAATAATAGTTGGCTTAAAAATGCTTAGTACCTTTAGCTCCAGGATCATCCACACCATGTGCTTGCCTTCTGTTATTTTGTGAAAGAAAACAGAGGTGTTTCTACCATGACAGACCACTGTCCCCTTGACTCATGCTTCTGCTCTGGAAAAATATCTTTCTTCTAAACATGCCCAACCCACTGGCACATCCGGTACCGCCTAAGCAGCACCACTCTCCATCCAGACAGGTATTCCCTCTTCACCTCCCGTCCAGCAGCTATCTGGGCGCACAGCAAGCTTCATCTGAGTCACACAGTAATAATCATTGCTTATATACAAGATCCCTTGTGTACTGTATATTAATGTCTGGCTGGTAATTTAATGGCACCTCTAGGCATAAACAAAAGTTTATTAAAACAGTAAGTAAAATGTTCCCGAAGACTGGCCTGCATTTCTAATTTTCTATTCAGCATTCCAAAGTACAGAGCCAGCCTTCATATGCAAAAGGAAAGCTACAGAGTTAACACCAAGTAATTTTGCACAAGTCAGACATAGCACAGTCTAAAGCAATACATGCTTCATTTATTCTCACTAGCCCCTTTTTCTCTGGCCATCTTTAGCAATGACAGCCATACTGAAATTTGAATTATTAGGGAATATGTACAACTCCAGAAAGCAGCAGCATATTGATTACTGCTCACTTTACTTGTCATTTCTTAGCTAGGAAGCCACACAGCAGCTAAAACCTTAAACCCCAGTCAGTAGCTGGCAGTGCCCACCATGGTTAAGACTGAGTCATGCTCTGAACCTTGGCTGCATAAAAGTGACACCATTCCTTCGCTGTGGTTGTCTTTTCATTACGAGGTGCTTTTGTTACAAATGACTATTACAAATTATTTAGTGCTCTGAAGACCATCAGGTTTCCTTTATCATAACCTGATTTCTTGAGCTCAGTAAAATGTTTATGTATTAACTAGTACATTTATCATTACACATTTACAGTGGGCAAGTAGGTGGGCACATTTTTTGACAACATTTAAGCAGAAACTTGAACTGATGTCCCCATTTTAGATTAAAGTAATAGAGACTTGAAAAATTCCAGTAGAAAATCTGTCCATTGATAAAATTCACTGTGGAGATGCTGGAGTGAGCAGCTGTGCTTTTAGCAAGTCTCATTTCAAATCCCAGCCCCATTCCCAGACTGCAGTGACATTCCCCCTCCACTCCTGCAGTGTAATTTAGCATACACTAAGGACCTTGAAGCATTTCCCAGCTCCCAGGGCACATCACCATCTATCTTCACACTGAACACAACCCCATGGTGTTCAGCTGGTCACTTGGTTTCCACAGAAAGACAACAGGAGCATTCAGACTGAGCAGAAGGTGCAAACACATGCTCCATAGACACCAATGATGTGAGCATCCACAGGACTTTCGTAGCCTGGAGGAAATACAGCTGTTCCCAGCTCTTTGCTTGGAACCTCAACATTTTTGTTATAACCTAGAATATCTATCTACATGCCATCCTCTGCAACTACCTGAAAGGAGGCTGTAGCCAGGTGGGGGTCAGTTTCTTCTCCCAAGTGGCAAGAGGAAATGGCCTCAGATTGTATCAGGGAAGGTTTAGATTGGGTATTAGGAAAAATTTCTTCAGCAGAAGTGTTGTCAAGCACTGGAACAGACTGCGCCGGAAAGTGGTGGAGTCATCATCCCTGGAGGTATATAAAAGGTATGTAGATGTGGCCTTAGGGACATGGCTTAGTGGGGTACTGGGCAGTGCTGGGGGAACAGTTGGACTTGATGATCTTAGAGGTCTTTCCCAACCTAAATTATTCTATGATCAAGGGACTCAAGCAGCTGAGAAGTCACTTACAAACAGCACCACCAAGAACTGGCAAGGAGGAGAAAGGCTGCAAGTATTTTGGAAGAAAATGCCCAGAAGAAGTCCTTTAATGCCTGTACAGAATAAAAACTTGGCTTGTAAAAGACAAAAGCATTCATTGCACATCAACTGCTGGGGTTTTTGTGTCTTTCACTCTTCAATTTTATACACAGTTCAGATTTTTAATTTTTGAAACATGTTTTTCTTATATTTAAGAAACAATCTAATATAAACAGATTTGTTATTGACCTGTTAGCCTTAACCTACAGAGACTGGTGTCCTTTATTTATAGCAAAATTACTGTAGTTAAAAAAAAACAACCTCAGACCCTTGTAGTTTTTACTGTCTTGTTCAAATTAGATATCAAAGATTTGAGCATTTATCAGTAAGCACAGGACCCCAAGTTCCGCACAGAAATCTCAGGCTGGTTTTTTTGTCTATCAATATTTGATGGCACTGCTCATGTGAGAAAAAGCAAAAGATAAGGGTCAGGCAACAATGCCAGTGTAACTGTTATGTACAATTTGTGGTATTTCACATTTCCAGTTACAACATCAGGGCTGGTATGTTATCTGTCATAAAATGCTGCCACAAAATATTCAGACATAATGGACTATATATGCAAACAAGAGCTGGGGTAATCTGGCCCAGAACTTAAAATCAGGCAAATTAACACTGCCTTTGCAGCCTTCAGACTCAACCTGGCAGTAAGTCCCTGAAATCCTCATGGAGGTCAAGGGGTCATCCGCATGGGATGGCAATTCTTATTCAAACCATTCCCTCATATAAGACATTCAGTGTAAGTCCCTTATATGTCTTTTCTTCTAGAGAAGAGTATGACTGTTTAGGATCCGCACCATTAAAGATAAGAATTCATACCCATTTTAGCATTTTAAATCTCCACAGTTGTGATTCAATAAATTCTTAATATTGCACTGTCTATGCAAGGTCCACCTTTTATCTAGCCTGCATAACAGCTGTGAAGGAACAAGAGCTGAAATTTTAGCCCCAGTTCAACAGAGCACTCACACACATATTTAAAGTGCTGCAGCTGGCAAAGAGGCTGATTTACTTAAATGCTCTGCTGAGTTAGAGACCTGTGACCTTATATCATATGCAACTTTAAATTGAGCTAATGGCAGTTATATATATGCACTGACAAACCGCTGGCTTTTTCGTTCCAGGAATAGAAGAGAAAAAGAAAAATGTTGGTCAGAGTCTGGAAGCTTTGCATATTCATACTTTTCACAGTTGTTAAGTGTTTGAAAATTCAGGTAATGAGCATAAAATACTCAGGCTGCCTTTGTATTGCTTGGGGGTTTGCTATTCTAGTAATATCTCTACAGAAACCATTCTATCAAGACAGGGTTTTTTTGCCCTCAAATCGAATTAGCACTTGTACATTGAAGTTTTCAACATCACCCATAAGATTTTTCAACTTGTCAAAAGAATCTGCATGGTCTCTAACCATGAATAAAAATGATTTCAGATATCATCTTTATTTCAAGTTTTATTTCCTGGGATTAATCTAATTGATTGTGCTGGTGGCTTGTTGAACAGCTGCTGAAATAAACAGACTATTTGTCTTTCTATGTAAACATATGGGTACCTGGTTTAATTAAAGTTCATGCCAGTGCCAAGGGGGGAAAAAACCCTAAAAAAATAATACACTGTTATCCAAACTCACACCATAGACCTGAAATTGCAAGAACTCTCATAATTCATTTTCCTCTTGCTGATTTTAATATTTATCATATAGACAAAAAACAAACTCTAGTAGATCATATAGAACCTCATGATACGCATCATTCTTAGCAGTGTGCATGTGCACAAATGAGATATTAATCATCAGCACACAGTTGTATCCAAACAGAAGGAAAGCTGCATAGGTAAGACAGAATCATAGAATCCCTAAATCATTTGGGTTGGAAAATTCCTTCAGGATTGAGTCCAACCATTAACCCAGCACTGCCAGATCCATCACTAAACTATGTCCCTAAGTGTCACATGTGCACATCTTTTAAACACCTCCAGGGATGGTGACTCCACCACTTCCCTGGGCAGTCTCTTCCAAAACCTGACAACACTTTTGGTGAAGAAATTTCTCCCAATATTCAACCTAAGCCTCCCCTGGTGCAACCTGAAGCCATTTTCTCTGGTTCTGTTGCTTGTTACCTGGGAGAAGAGACTGACCCCTACCTGGCTACAGCCTTGTACCAGGAAGTGATGCTCCCCAGGCTAAACACCCCCAGCTCCCTCAGCTGCTTTTCACAGGATTGGGCTCCAGAGCCTTCCCAGCTCCTTTGCCCTTCTCTGGACTCTCTCCAGCACCTCAGTGTCTTTCTTACAGCAATGAGCCCAGAACTGAATGCAGCACTCGAAATGTGACCTCAGCAGTGCCAAGTACAGGGGGACAGTCACTGCCCTGGTCCTGCTGACCACACCATTGCTGATCCAGGCCAGGATGCCATTGGCCTTCTTGGCCACCTGGGCACAGCTGGCTCATGTTCAGCTGCTGTCGACCAGCAGATCACCTTGTCATAGATGGAAATAAGGTTCCATTACAAGAGATCACCAACAACCATCCTGAGTCTAAAATCAATAAATATTCACTTTGTCCTACAGTATCCTGGTTCATCATTTTTTCTAAAAACAAAACCCCTGCCCTAGAGGCTGCAAAGACACAGTTTACCCACACACATTCAATCAGACAAATTTCGTGCCAGTCTCTTCAAGTTCAAGCTTTGCTCCTTGGGAGGAATGCAAAGGAAATTAGGATAGCAACACATGTAATCCCTCTGCTGTGCTCAGTCACATACTAGAGATAGAGAGTAAACCTAAGATTTGCCATTTAGTGACACGTGATGAACATACTGCTTCAAGGAAATAGAATCTGGCTCTAGCAAATTTAGCAGCCAAAAATTTCAGAAAGACAGCAAAAATTTCAGAAGAGGCGCAACCAAGCCATGGTTGCTGAAAGAAGTTGTTCATTTAATGGCAAAAGTAAGCTATTCCCATTTTCTCAGATCAGTATATAATTTGGGGGGCTGCCTATCTTGGGATAGCCTATTTTTACCCTTAACGAAGGAACATAAAAATTCTAATCAGTTTTCAAATCTCAGGAGTCCAAAGAGAATTTGCATATCTGCATAAAGAAGGACTGGTACAGAAGAATAAAACAGGAATCATTTGGATTGCACAAGCTCAGGTGGGATGCTGCTGTGGTCAGTTCCCCAACAGGATTTAGCACAGTCGGTAAGACCTACCTTCTTTCAACCCCTCCTCTGGAATGATGCCAGCTGTAATTATACATTATAATGAGCAAGAATCTTGAATTCACAGTAGAGCAGTGAAGTTGTTTCTTCTCACCTTCAGTAATGTATTTCTGCCCTCCTTCTTCATCTTTGCTGTGTTGTTTTGCAGTTTATGTCAAACAAGTCTCATTCTTCTCATTACAGACAAAAATCTCTGCTTGTTGAAGTGCTGAGAGAGCTAATTCTTGTTGTTCTCACTTGTTACAGAAAATCTCCTGCCAAAGGAACCGTTTGGCTTAAAATATTGTAAACAACCTCTCCTCCTTTACCCGCCACCACAGTTTGCTTTTAAGAAGTCTGTTTTCATAAACAGTACGTCTTGTCTGCTCAGAGCAGCATAACTGGGAGTTGCCATATCAAATACATTTATAGAAGATGGCAGTAAAGGAATACCTTGACAGACTAATGATGACCTCCTGCAAGTCAGGCACTTAAAAGGCTCATTTTCCTGGTTAGCATATTAAAAAGTAATGCCTGAGTGGCACTGCTTCCACTCACTTGTCAAGTGTAATACCTGCCCTGTGGGCTACTGTGGAAATAAAACCCAAATTCACCACAGAGGTGGCTACCAAATAAGTCAGTCTGACTGGGGGACATGAAATACACAAGTTAATGTCAGCTTCCAGCACATACCAGGAGAGACTGAAGCTAGATGAAAAAATACAGACCTGCTTTTTCCACCTCATACTTTGCCTTGGTAGTGCCCATGGATTCTACAGCATTTCTTCCAGGTTAAAATCAGGGTGGGAAGAATGAGCTTTGTTAAGGAGAAAAGCTGTCTTTGTATCTCTCTATGTATTTTGCCTGGTGCCTAACCACTAGTCTCTTAAAATACAAAAGTACATGGGTGCTAAAGCTATTTAAATGAATAACTGTAGTCATTATTTAAACAGGTCTGTGTAACTCCTAATATAAGTAGAAGGGGCAGAAAATGCATCATGCCCACGACTTACAAATTCACTGACCTATGGTCTTGCACTTAGATTACCACCACTCAGCCCAAACATTTGAACTGGAGGCAAAAATGAAGCTCACTCTTTGAAATTGATTTATTCTTCCAGACTTCAAAGCTGGGCAGAAAAGCCTTGGTAAAAAAGGTGAAGAGTGAAATCATGATTCTGTTCAGGTTAATAGAGCAAGTGCTCTAAACAACTGAAGTTAATCCTCACTTTAGTTTCCAAATTCAAAGTCCTGACCTCATGGAAGTCCCATTAGCATTTCTGAAAGTAGCAGAGACTGACACACTCCTGCTAAAATAACCTCTGCATCCGACTGCATGGATTGCTCATAGGGGGTCCACTCACACCAGCAGGTGCTGGATGATGTTGAGTGAATTAAACTAATTCTTCCTTGGACAAAACTCACACTAGAACCCACCAAGCTCCTCCAGGTAGGAATGAGCAAAGCCATGCGCAAGGAGGTGGGGCTGTTCCCCAGAGATAGCGATTAGTGTTTGAAAATGGGAGAGCAGAAAGAATTGCCCTAAAAAGCAAACTGTTCTTTCATATTAACAGGGGAAAAAAACAAAACAAACCCCAGAATAAACAGCAAAGTTAAACCAAGTGCAATGATTCTAAACCAAGTCATGATTAAAACAGTGTTGGGCTTAGTAGGTAAGACACTTCATCAGCTTCCAAAGAGATATTTTTCATTAGGCTCTGTGCCTATTGTTTACTAATAAGAACAACTTTTTTGTCAGCTTTGAGTGAGATACATGAGTATCACAGAATCATAGAATGGTTTGAGTTGGAAGGGGACCTTGAAGACCATCTGGTCCCAACCCCCTGCCATGGGCAGGGATGTGTAGGATAGGATGTGTCCTAGAGGCTGTTTGTTTGTGTTTCTCTCCCCTCGCACCCCCACTGCAGTGTTTTGAGAAGTTCCCACCTTTATTTTCTATTTTACCTGCTCTATTACCCTCCATCTTCTGAAGTTGCATGGGTTACTCTTTATACATCACTTTGCTTTATTAAGATGCGGTTCAGGTTTTCACTTACGTTGTATGTTTTGCAACCGTGAAATAAGGATCTAAAAATTCAAAAGACAAAAGAGTGTAAAGAACCTTTCAGACACCTTCTGCTTTCTGAAGAAGCCTCAGCTGATAGAGCAGTTCAGCAGTGCAGAGCTGTTACTTGTGCCCTAAAATAGCTTCTAAAGCATTAAATTATTTTTGATATCAGCATTGTTATGCTGGAATAAATGTAGAGCTCTTTCTACATTTTTGTCATGTTCTGATAAAATCCCAGGTCTGACAGGATATCTTGACGAAAGAGTCCACATGAAATATGTTGCTAATTATTTATACACCTCTTCAAAGGCTCAGTGCTGCTACTTGTACTTCTTGCTACTCTTACCTACCCAGGCCCTAAAGCTGTTTTTCAATCACTGAACTGAAACCCCTTAGAGTAACAAGTTTATAATAGAGGTTCATAAACCTGGCAGTGATTAACAGCACAGGTTAATCAAATGGGTGTAGAACAGGCTTTTCCTCCCTTTTTCTTTAAAGGAAACTGGCCCCAAGTGTTTTTCCCTTATTGCTATGTGGAAATAAATTTGCAATTAACTTTTACTTATTGGTGTCATAGAGGCCTCTGAAGACCCCAGCCAGAAGCCAGCACTGTTGTGCTTCTCAGCAGATAAATGTGTACCAGAGGACAGCAGTCACTCTGAAGAGCTGACAACTCAGCACCATCCCACAGCTGAGCTCCAGGGGCCAGTTCCTAGCTCTGCCAGGACCCACTCCTGCCCGGAAAAGAGTAGGCAGCCTCATGCTCATGTGTCACCCTGGTGACTGAAGCTGCTTGGTGATTTAAAATAATTAAGAGGAGCTGTCCTCCACTGACATTGGTCGGTCAATTTCTTATGAAAATAAAAATTATCAAGTCCACCTACTGCCAAATCTCCTGTATTCAATTTACTCCAAGACCAACAGGACATTAGACTACAGCATGCCCTACACAGGGAATTAGTATCCAATTTCAACTGTTTGCAATTGGACTCTCACCAAACATGATAGAGTAACAACAGGAAAAGTGAGTTTGTGGTGGTTACCAGGCTGGATGACAGCTGGGCCTGTGAAGTCTGAACTTCCAAAAACTTGGAGCCAGTAAGAAACTTCAAACAGTAAACAGCTGTCAGGGGCTGGTTTCTAAACTCTGAACACATTGTTTGTCAGTCAATAGCCACAGCATTTTTGTTTAGGATTTTCTGGAGCATGATATTGAAATAAATGGGGTTGAAACCTTGATTCAATTCAATTCCAATTGAGAAAAAAAAAAAAAAGAAAAAAGGAAGTTCCTGAACTGCATTAGCTAAGTGCAAAGATGAAAAAAACCTTTTGAATTAGCACTGAAATGCATAATATTTGCTTCACCTCACTAAGGCAGTGTTTTTTCTCTTGTGGTAATTGCTCCTAAAAATTGCAGACTCAACCACCCACACTCTCTGTGTGTGACAGACTGAGCCTGAACACCCAACACCTCTCAGGACTCTCCCCTGCAGTTATGCAAACCCCAGAGTTCCCCTTTTACCAGCTGAGTTTATGACAACAAAACCACCACGTTAATCCAGAGCGGACTCATCCTCCTGCTTGACAGCTTGCCCACCTCACAAGGCCCTGGCAGCTCACAGGAGCAGCATGCACTTCTCACCCCCTGCTTGTACCCATGGCCTGCTGGGAGCTCTCCTTTCTCTCCAGGTGTCAATGCTCAGGACCAGAGCATCCAGGTGCCGCTATGGGGGCTGCATCAAGCAATGCAAGTAATGACTGCCATGGGGTTACCATGCTCCCTTACCTTTATCCCAGCCACTCATCAGGATGCATTTAATTCCTGCTTAGATTTTCATGTTTCTATAGCCCTCTCCTCTTTCATTTTGTTTTGGTAATGGGCATGAGATTTTTGTATCAGTAAGTCAGAAAAGTGATAGAGACCTGAGGTAGAAGGTACTAAGCATCAGTCCCCAGTTCCTGAGCATGTTTGTTCCATACCCTGGACCAGACCCGAAGAAAGATGTTCCTTCTGCAGAATCAAGAATTCACAAGAATTTTAAAAATCCCATCCCCTACAGCACTAACTTTCACCACACCAGAGGAGCAGAAGCGTTCATCCAGAAGCAGGAGTGGTTTACTTTTTCTCCTCTAGCATCAAGTGCTCTCTGTCCTCTACTGCTTTTCCTATGAAACACAGACCTTTCTAAATAACAAAAGTTAGCCTCAGAAGGCATCTGCTTCCTGCTCACATCCTTCACTGCCATCACCTGTGATCTCACCATCCTCTACCCGCTTTAAAATGCTGTTCTCACTTTTCGTGACAGATTATAGCAATCAGGGGTAGATAAAAAAAAAATCATTTTCCACATAAGCATAAACTATCAGTAGACTTCAAGCAAGTTCTGAACAGCAAAATTTTAGCAATCTGAAGGAGACATAGACAACCAAAGTTGCTTCTCTTTCAGATAAAGGCCACATTTCTCATTTATGTCCTGTGCAAAACTGTTGCGGGTGATTTGTCCAAAAGGGGAGGTTCCCTCTTCCTTGCTCCTACTTAGACAAACTGTCAAAGAGGGGGAAGAAAGAGGTGCCAAGAACATCACAAAACCTGAAATAATTTCTTTGTTAACTTATAGTTGGGGGCTGGGTTTTTTTACTACTGGAAAGGATTAAAAAACTGATGTTATAGCCCTGACCTAAGCAATGCTATAACATGAAATCTTAATATTCTGATGCATGCCACTATAGGATTTAAGGTCCTGTTCATCCATACCTTTACTAACAAACTAGGAAAGTGCTAACTTACCTAAGATTTTCTGCTTGTATAATATAGAGGGATGATGATTTCAGGAGGTAACTGTGTATATACACTAAAGGACTAAGTTTTTATAGTGTCTGGTTTGTCAGCAATTTCTTTAACTGGAAAAACAAACTAAAAATAACAAGCACACCTCCCCACCAAAATAAGACTGCAAATTCCACTTAGCGGTTTTAGTACTAGCACTAGTTTTAGTACTACGAGTACAACCTACATCTCTCCTCTAGATTCAGATCAAACTCTGATTTGGAGGCTGGTCTTTGACTTGACAGGAGCTTTGCCCACCAAGAAGGCACCAGCCCTGGTTTCATTTTTCAATTCCTTAGCTTTTGCTCTGCAGATGCCAGGGGCACCTTCGGAGCACAAAGTCCCTGAGTTAGAGAAAAACCAGCCTACAGATACAGAGATCTGTTGTTTTCCACCCTTTTACATGGAGCAGCTTGATTTATGAAAAAAATAAAAAAGAAGTTGATTATTACAATTAAATCTTACCTTACAACAGGTGAGGCAACACCACACAAAATCAAAGAGTGAATCGCAGCCTATTTTGAAGCCAGGTGTAACATCGGAGTGAGTCTTTAAAATAGTCTTGCCAAAGAGCAGCACATCTCAGCTCTCAAAAGCTACCCAGCTATTCCCAGGTCTGGCTGAATTTTTAAAGAACATTGAAATGTTTGGAGTAGTCACACATGTATTAATTCAGCAAAGATGCTTCCAATTCACTCTTTTTTCTCTGACTTAGAGTGGAATAAATAAAAGCAAAGTCTAGTCATGTACTTTTGCTTAATTAATGTTTCTTTCCTCTTTATCTTTATCTAGCTTAGCTTCTTTATATACAGATAGTGGTCTTGGCTAGGGTCAAGTTTGACCAAGTACCTCCTTCTGTTGCCTGTCACACTGTCACCACCTCTCACACCGCTCTAATGCACTGATGCTCTGATGTAAAATCATTATCAAAATGTTACCAAAAAGATATATTGTGCAGGTACAGAAGTAAGTCTGCTATCCCCTCCAACATCATCCATTTTTATTATGCCACATTATAAATCACATTTTTCATCGTGTATCTTAGGCATAGAAAATAAATGCACTAACCTTCTAAAAATAAGATTCCTCACTAAAACCCTCTGTAGAAGATACCAGTCCAGAGCGCACATTTACAGCTACATCATAAATCTTTGGTAAAAATGGGATTTATAAAAGCTGTGCTAACACAGCTTATCTACAAGATTGTGAAAATGACAGCCATGTGTAGAGAGCTCACCCCTGCTAAAACATGACTGTACGAATATTGAACATCAAACCCCACACAAGTTTTCTGACCTCTGCAGCAACTCCCAAACCAACCCTGTCTACCTCCCTTCCCAAGCCAGGCTTCACCCAGCTCACAGAAAACAGGCTCCCACCCACAGCTGGAGCACAGTTGTGAATCAAATAGAGCAAAACCCTTTTCATCACTTCCTTTCCCTCTTTCTACCACCCACCTGTTCTGGGTTTGTCTCACCACCACATTTTAGTATCTAAAGCAGCTGGGCCTTGCAAATTGATTAAATTCCGTGGCTTTGACCTCCAGGCATGTAACCTTACTTGCCAGGTTCCTGAACATTTCTGGTCTTCTAGTTAATTTTTAAGTATTCTGAGCAATTAATGAGCAGAGATTTAACCACCTTCTTTCTTACTTGACATGTGCCCTGCAACATACTATGACATGCCATGAAATATCCTGCTGGGGTGTTAGAGAGATATGTAGTAAGAACTCAACCCCATTTCATTCCAAGGTACACCTCTTGCATGATCCTTGCAGGTGAGTCACAACACTCAGCTGGGCACCTGGAGGAGGATTTGCTTTTGGTTCTGGTTGAGGAGAGGAATTTTCCCAAATCCCTAGAAGCATACAGTAGGGACAGGCAGCAAGAAGATGCCAACACCAGGGCATCTTCCTTCCAGCCCAACCTTCTGGAAGCACTTCCCAGAGTCACCCTTTCTGGAGCAAACTTTCAGGGCTCCCCAGGGTCACAGGAACACAGATGAGCTCTGGGTGTCACCAGCCTCCACAGCCCTGAAGTATCACCATGACCATGGAGGGAGAAGAGGAACAAAGAGAAGGGCCAGGGGAATCCTAGTCCTGAGCTCACCTCTCCAGCACCTGGGCTGCCTCGACCTCCTGGGAAAAAAAAGAAACAAAACCCAACCCTTCCACTCACTACAACAAACTGGGGCATTTAATTTCCTGCTTGCCCCAGCTGTATTTATATGGATTGGGGGGGGGTGGGTGGCACACCCCACCCTTCAGCTCCTCTCCCCTTCCCTCCTCTCCTGACTCTGCTGTGGAAACCCTCACAGGACCCTACCCATCAGCAGCACAGGACTCGACTCCGAGCAGGGCACTCCCGACTGCATCTCCCTCATTAGGAGCCATTGCAGAGCTGCCAGCACTTACAGCAGACAAGTTCAAATGGTTGTAAAAGCTTTTTCAGAATCCACTTCCTGATCCAAACACATGCATGAACATTATTAAAAATGGTATCAAGCGAATAAAAACAAAAGCAAAATGATGCCCCTAAATAAACCCCTAATAATCCATGTCAAACAAACAAAAAAACCCCACCACCAAAATGCTGAAAAAACCTCCCCACCATTTTGGCCTACTTTGGGCTAGAGTGTCTGGACCCAGCAGGAACATTTTCAGAGGCAGGAGAGCACGCTGGGAGCCCAGGTCACCGGGAAAGACAGGGATGCTGAGATGTGTTAGGGAGTGTTTTCTTGTCTCATGGGTGCTCAGCAACAAATTCACTTACCCAAGGAAACATGCTGGCCTAAACAAGGAAAGCAAAATGCATTTTACTTAAGTAAGTTCACTGTGTCAGGGCACCTACCAGGCAGCAGAACTGCTAAGGGATTAACAAGTAAAAATATGATTTGATGTTATATTTCCGATATATACACAGCAACAAACGCAGTCAGACACATGCAGCTTGATGATTTGAAAGGTTTCAAATGACAGACTATTTGGGTTGTCCCAGGTCTCCCCTGTCAAAACAAACAGCAAAGCAGTTAAGCACAAATTTAGTTCACCCCAATTCAGCAAAATACTTTAAAATTTAAAGCAGGATGTGTGGATAAAAGTTTTTGTGACTAAAAGCCTCTACAGAAGGCATTTGTGTTACAGGCTGTACAGAGTTGTCTGCATTTTAAACTCTGGTTTGGATTTGTTGTATATACATTTGTCAATTATTAATCTCCTGCATTTCTTTTTCTGAGCATCATTCCTTTGCTTTCTTCAATTTTTCTTTACTTTCATAGTTCCATTTTCTGATCTGTCTTCTTTCCTCTGTGTGTGTGTGTTTGCAGTTCTTAACACAGAACCATTTAATAAGCTTTGATGTTCCTGGCAAAACTCCCATTGATCGTCTTGATTGCCTTTGTAAGAGATTTCACTAGAATTCGATGGCTGTCTCAGGACTGGGAAAGATACATGATAACACAGTCCTAAGCCACTGTTTCCAACAGGAAATGTTGATGCAAACTGCAGATGCATTTCACAATTTGATTTCATTATATAAACAGTCTTCAAAATGTGCAATACTTCATTTATAAAAAGGGATAGGGAACACAGGTGGATGCCTGCCTGTGCTCTGTGTGGGAAGGGAAGGGCTTTGATGTGTGCCCGGAGGTTGTACAAAAGGTGGAAAGCACATCTGCTGAATTTTAACCAATAAAAAGAGGATTTGTGATTAGCTTTAAATAAAACTTAGCCAAGTGTCTATGCCCATATACAAGGTGGACACCTCTCAACATTATCAGCACTGTTCTGTACAGATATATCCACTGGGAATTAAAGCCTGATTTTCCAGGACTAAGTCTGAGCCCAGCGTGCCTGGCCTTGCAGAGACTGATGCTCCAGCACATATCTGGAATTTCCAGGAGATGCTGGTCCCAGTGGGCCTTCCCCACCAGTCAGGTTCCAGTCCCACCATGCTCTGATGGTGTGAACATTGAACCAAAGGGAGAAAACAGAATAATTCCCAGACATTTTCCACTACCCACTCGTGAAGCAGGATGAACCCATGCCACACCTCACCAAAATTACAGAGACAGTGGAAAGCACAGTCCATGGCATGGCACGCACCCAATACCACAGCTGTACTTTACACACCTCTCACATGGGGCCACCAGACCCTGTCTCCCTAGTAAGTATTTTAACACACTATTTAATGGCTCTGAGTTACAACATTAACCCAGTGACACAACTGTTATACCATTCTTTAAATTGCATCTATCCATTGGTGACAGCCTGCTCAGAAACACAAGGTTTTCATCCGTTTTCCAATGCATATCAACTGCCATAGTTTTTTCTTCCAGGCTAAAAGGAGAAGGCTGCCAGGTGAATCCTGACGACATGTAAAGAGATCAGCCAACACCTTGCGTGGTGGAAGGGGGAGAAAAGGAACTCAGATTTACCTTGAAAAAGTAGATGGAAGACACTGAAAATTTACAAGGGCTAAGAGCTCCGAGCTGAGGACATGCCCACATTGGAGATCAAATAAAAAATCAAAATATTTTCCCTAAGTTAGAGCAAGTCCTGAAAGATATCTGATATGCAAGCACCATCTTTTGTTGCACTGACTGCCTGGCACCAGCCTCCAGGCACCAGGCTGAACACACGTGTCCTCATTGCTCCAGTTAAATGGCATACGGAGGGAGAGAGGAATTTCATGCTTAATTAGGGAATGTGTTTGGAATATGATTTGTGATAATACATCTATAACAAGGGAAATTAATGAAAATAATTAATGAAGGCTAATCTAAGATACCAGGGTTTTGTCTAAATCAGCAAGAGTAGAGTCCCAAGGACATTCACAGTGTGATTTATAGGATTTTTTTTTAATGATCCATGAGATCTTAATGTTTTCAATGCAAATAGGAGCTGAGGATGCGGTTAGGGAGGGATCCCACCTATGAGACTATTTTTAAGGTAGGTTCCTGTGGGAGTTAGATCTGAATTTATCTGCTTTATATTATCCAGTGTTTCTTTTCCTTGAGAAGCTACTTTATGTCTGGATTTCCCTCTTCACAATTTTATCTTGATCTGTAAGGAAGAGCAGTGAAGTTTGCTACATACCCAGCTGCTTTGATTTTACGGTGCTTGGACAGTGCACACATCTCAAAAAAACCCTAAACCAAACCTAAACAAACAGAAACACAGATGAAATCACAGACATGCAGGATACTCACAGCCCTTGAGCTATAAAACATACAATGAAAACTTGAATTAAATTGAATGTATTAAAAGTAACTTTTGTACAGTGCCATGGCAAGACAAGCAGGTGAATGCTGTGCTGATACCTCTAAATGCTAAATGGCATGGAACATGGGGCAGGAGAGTTGCCATTGCCACTGGTATTAGCCAAGGCTATGGATGAAAAAGGCCTTTCCTGCAGTCTCCAGGTCTGGAAGAGCCCTGGAGGAGGTGTGGGAGTATTCTTGGTCTCCCCTGCCATGCTGAGCCCATCTCAAACAGCAGCTCCAACAAGGAGGAGTTGAAATCCATGCCAAATTCCTGCCAAAAGGCCCTGTACAAAGACAGGCCCTGCCTCCGCCTCCACCCTCCCTCTTGGTAAAGCAGTTTTGGGATAATGTCCTGGGTGCTGTGGAGAATGTGCGGTGTGTGTGAGCAAAGGAGAAGCAGTGCGAGCTGGACGGCTCCTGCTTATCAGTCTGCTCACATCATTCTCCCACGAAGAATATTCAGCCTTCTTTGTCTAAAATGTTGAGTGGTTATGAATAGTAAGGATAGACTATCTGTAATTATTTTTAAATTATTAATGGTTTTGTTAGATCCCTTCACTTCTACATTAGGTTTCTGTTAATGTAAGTTAAATCAAAATGTACTTCAGTTTCCAGGCAGCTCCCAAATGTATTTTTCATTCTTTCATAACATTACTTCAAGTTCTCGATGAGGTGTCTATGATAAAGTTTGCTCCCGAGCCGGCAGACTCCCAGTCCTAATGAATTCAGCAAAAGGCTCACAAAGCAGGGCTCTCATCAGCCGGGCTGGATGGCAAATGAGGAGGCCGTGGCTGCACTGCCAGTCAGTGTTCCACCCCCAGCTTCCAGGTGTGATACCCTATCCACGAGAAGGAGTATGGGATCCAC
>VZRL01001188.1:888751-1228018 GCA_013397895.1 Origma solitaria
GGGCTCGCCTCCCCGTTTATACAGAACAGGATCATTTACATAAAGTCCTTAAGGCAAATAACTGTTGGGGCTCTAATTTATATCTGATCGAAAATTAGCCGTCATTATGCGCTCCATTAGCAGCGTCTTTAATGTGCTTCTAAGCACCATTTGTCAAGCGGCTTGTTAATATCCTTCAAGTCTTTAAAGTTGAGAGCTCATTAAAGAGTGCGCTCTGTTATTGATGTAATTTAGATGAGTTTGGAAGAGCGAGTGCGCCGCGGACAACCTGGATGAGCGGGGCGAGGTTGGGGCTCCCCTCGGGGCCGGGGCAGCAGCACCCCGGCGCGGTGCCCCTTCACGGTGACTCCGGGCCCGGCCCAGAGGCCGCTCCGTGGCGGGGCCGAGGCGCGGGGCACCCCCGGCAGCGGGGGCCGGGGGGAGCCTCTTCGGGCCGAGGCGGAGTAAACCCGGTTAATGATGTGCAGACGTGACTCCGCCGCCTCTCCCCCACTCCATCGGAAGAGCATAAAGGCCAATAAATTACCTCCGCTGCTTATCTGAAAATCCATCTATCCTGTCGCTTTTTTTCCTCGCCTCCGCTGGAGGAGGCCGCGTTGGTGCCACACGCCGAAGCCGCCCCTCAGGGCGGGCTGCGGGGCAGCGCCTTCAGGCCCCTCCCGCGCCAAGCCCTGCCGAAAGCAGGCGCTGGCGAGGGCAGCCCCGGCTGAGCTCCGTGGCCCCCCTCCCTCGGGCGGTGCGGGGCTGGCGCGGAGGGTCCTCCCCTGCGCCGCCGTCCCCGGGCTTCCCCCGGGCGAAAGCAATAAAGCGGGTAATTAGACTGCTAAAGACGGATGTAAATAACGGGGAGGAGGCGGCGGTGACAGGCGTGCGACGGGGCCGCTGCCCCCTGGGGATGAGAAAAGGAGCCCGCAGTGCTCGCCCCGAGGCTCCGGTGAGGGCTGCCCGCTGCCCGCGCTGCCCCGGCTGCCGGAGGGCACTGGCGATTCGTGAGGGGGGACTCGCCACCCATCTTTGCCCCCGGAGCCCCCCGCGTGTGCAGGGCAGGGGCCAGGGTAGAGGAGCTGCGGTGGGGGGACTGCTGCAGGTATCAGCAGCTTTTCAAAGCCCGCTGCAGTCCGGCAGCCCCCCCGCAGGGACTCTAAGAGGCCTTTCACACAGACCAGTGTCAAAGGGGTGTTTCCCTCACCCCATGGTCCCAGGGACACACGGACACCCCGGGAGTGTTTGCCGGAAGTGTGATGAGCGAGCAGCCACACCTGTGTTCCAGCCCTGCTCAGCTCTCCGGCAGTGAGCCCGGGGGTGTTCCCCATCAGTCCAGAGTGGGGTGCATCCAGCCCTGGCCCTCACATGACAGATGGCTGCTCCTGCAGAGCCGGACGCATCTTCTGCACTTTGCTCTAGCATGAGATATCCTAGTCCTAGAACCCAGAGATGACCTGTCCTAGAGCCATCACCACTATAACTGCTCCCCAAAACTCTCTGGGCAGAGGAAGCAAAGAATACCCTCAAGGCAGTGAGCAAAAACACCACCCTAGGTGGGCCAAAGCATGAGGCACAAAGAGCCACCAGGTGGCCTGAGGGTGATGTGATGAGTTGTCCTTGCAGATGTGGCCTAAGTGATTGTCACCAAGAGCACACAGGAGATGCAGCACAGTGACACATTGGCCTGCACTGGCTGGCCTGCGTTCACTTTGTCCGTCTGTGTGTGGCATTTGGGGACAGAGTCCTCTCAGGGCGAGTGTGCGCACATGTGAGTGGCCTGCTGGGTTTGAGGAAGGCTGGTTGCATGGTGGAAAGCCCTTTCTTGCCCATCTTTTCACTCCCTCATAGCTCTTCTCTTGCCTGTGGCACCACATAATTTTGGAGGGAAAGCTATGGAAGTAAGCAGAATACACTTTGAGAATGCACATTTTTTAGGGAGGACAGTTTATAGGCAGATAGCTTTGTCTATATTGAGAAAGCCATTCAAAACCAGGGTGTCAGACATAGATCTGCCCATACCAGATGGGAGGGCAACCCATGGAAGAGCCCAATGTTATGACCACGCCAACATTTTACGGCAGCAGTGGTTGCAGCTTTCCCGAAAGTGAAAAGCAGTTTGGTTTCTTGCCATATTTTGTGGGCAGAACTTGTGGATGTGCAGCAATGAATGAACCATGTCCTGTTCCCATCCCGACACTCTTGTGAGGGGGCTTCTGGCAGTGACAAGTGTGGCAATGCCCACTGGGCAGCAGCAGGAAGCCCCCGGGGCCAAAGAAGAGTGTGATGAGGAGGGCTTGTGCAAACCTTGGCATAAGAAAAGCCTCCACCCCACAGGTACACACCAACACACGCACAGCCACAGCAGATGCTGTGTAAAAAAAACCAAAGGTGTCACCTTTTGAAAAAGTTTTTACATCCTGAGTTGTAAAATTTCTTTTCTGATCACTCTTCATTTTAGAAATACAGATTCTTTAAGCATACATTCTTATGCGCTGGCTGGAGCTGCTGAACACCCTCCCAGGCAATGCTGGGCCATGGGCTGGGGACAGTATCTGCTCCAAACAAGTTGTTCAGTTGTGCCCATGCCATTTTGGGGAGGCAGGGGAATAGAGGAAGGGAATCAGCTGTCACACAGTGCTGCTTGGCCCCAGGCTGGAGAACAGCTCCCAGCTGCTTCTGCAGACTGGCTGGGATGCAGCCACCAGAGACCACCCACCACTTACCTAAAGCTTTCTCTCTTCCATAAAGCCTCTTCCCTGCTGGGGAGGTTGGGCTGTGTTTGGCCTGGATATGAAGACCAGAGCCTCTCCCCCCAACCTGCTGAGCTGCTTTGTCCCCCTGAGCCAGAAAGCAGCACATTCAACTCATGGATTCGAGCCAGACAGCCAGTGGGCTCTTGCCCACACACAGGTTTGCCAGTCAATGGCACCAGAACTCGGTGAGGTTCAGACCTCACCAAGGACCCTATTGCCTGTCCTTTGGATGATCCCAGAGCAGCCCTGTATCCCGGTGGCCCCACATATGTGCTGATGAGCAGGGACAGGGTGGGTGCAGGATGGAGCCAAGGGGCTGCTCTCCCAGGCAGCCCGTGGGGATGGAGCATGAGGAAGCCCTGGGAAGGGTTTTCCTTTTTTAGACAGCTGTTAAAATGTTTTCATTTAATCAGCCACAGAACGCACAGCTCAGTTAAACAGCTGGCACCTGGGCTGATGCGCGGGGATGTGTAATTTTGATTCCTACCTTTCTGTTTCAAAGCTGTGTCGTTTTGAGCACTTTGATCCAGAGACTAAACTTATTGTGGCATATTTATGTATATGACATTTTTGTTCGCCCCTTTATTTATTTATTTCTGCAAAACACAGCACTGACAAGGTTTGTAGTGCTGAGGCGGAGGTGCTCTCTGAAGAAAAACATGTGCTCCAAACTCCAGCATGTGTGGTGAGTCCCTTTCTATACATGTCACAGGCTCCAATAGCAGGTGCAGTGGCAAAATATGGAAGAGTGAATGCAGGAAAAGGGAAAAACAGGCTGGAGGTGAGTGACACTGTGTTTAATGCTGCATTCTAATGGATTGACTGTTTATTTTTGTTTTATAAGGATGCTTTTTTCCCAGAGTTTTACAATTCTTTCAGGTTCATTATCGCAATTCATAGTAGCATACTGATCCCCACAACATTCCCAGGAAGAAGGGATGTGCTGCTATCCAACCTTACAGCAGAGGAAAACAGAGAATGGATGGATGAGGAACTGGAAAGAAGTTTCCCAAGTCCTAAGGCGGTTCCTAGACTCGGGACCAACCCTGCCCCCTCTGACAACACCTCCAAAAGACAGAACCAGTACCACCCTTGAATATCTCACTCCCAGGACACTGGCAATATGAGATACTCCATGAAATACCCATTTCCCTCAAAGCAGTGGTTTTAATTCCCCAGAAGAAGCACAGCAGGTTTTTTTTAAACTCACCCTCAGGTGTACTTCAGAGGGGAAGTGAAAGCTGACTTCCCTGAATTTCGGCCTTTAGGTTGGGTTCTCTGGTGTCAAATAAGGTGCAAACTCTGCCTGACATCAGAGGATGGAGCATTAATAAATCCTCTTGCCTGGGGCTTCCTGGTGCCTGTGTGATTTTCTGCCTTTTCCCTTGTGTGGGACACACATGGGGTCTGTCACCTCTGTCAGCTGCTTCACTGCACAAAACCTGTGGGGATATATCCACCGCTAAACCTCTTTCCTATCTGTTCCAGTGGCTTGAAGTGGGCTTAAAACAATTTTTAAACTGGTTTGAGGCTGGGGAGGCACAAACAGAGGCACAAACAGACAGGGATCGTCATGTGGAGTGTGATCCTGCAGAAAGGGAAGGGAAGGGGAGGGAGAGGAAGGGGGAATCAGGAAGCCAGGCTCCATCCATGAACCACCTGAGGAAGAGATTCTGCTCAGGTAGACATTTCAGCACCTGGGGCACCTCCTTCACCCTTTCCTGCCTCCCAGCTTCTGTTCCAACAATCCTCATCCTACCAATGCAGCAGCAGCCTGAATGCAGCTCTGACAACTGAGGCTGGCACTTATTATGCAGTCCTTGTGTCCACAGACACATGTGAACACAAACAGTCCTGTTACCCATGTGGAAATGAGACACTTCATTTCTGTAGAAACATTTTAAATATCCTCAGCAATAGTTTTAGAAGGTCTTGGGCTTCTCATTAAGCGAGTCCTGATTGATGGTAAAAATTTAACTGGGAAAACTCAAAAGGTTAAATGAAAAAAAAAAAAAAGTTACTCCTTGGAAAGCAGTAAAGGCATTGCTGGGGCTGTTCATTTCTCATCTGTCATTTCTTATCTGAGACTCTGACTCATACATCTCCAAACTGAATCCTGGGAACGAAGTGCTGACACCAATGCTCCCTTCACCCCTCCAGATCACTTCCCTGCGTTGCCCTGATGGGTGTTTGTGAGCCAAGTCTTCTTGCCCAGAGGAAATCAGCAGGTGGCTGGACTGCTTCACTGGATTTTGTGCCAGATCTCAGTGAGACCTCAATAAGGTGCATGTTTTAGGCATGACAGTCTTTAAACTGTCCCTGACTGAACAGAGAAAAATCAGAAGCTTTTATCACATAATGGTACCTGCACATCCAAAGGAGGAAAACCACTGCAATTACAGGAGAAACATAAAATGAATGTGGTTCCTCTTCAGTCCAGGCTTTCTAGGAAGAAGATGTTGCTCCACCTTTCCTCTCGCTTCAAAATTGCAAGGCTTGCCTCGATCTGGGAAAGCACTGTGCTCAGATTATGGGCAAATACGATAAACCAACATCTCAGAACACATGTAGTTCTTTATTTTGAGGTACCTGTAGGCACTTTTGGCTGGCATTTCATCACACCTCAATCTTCTTTCTACTGAGGCAGAATCACTCTGATACACTGTAAAACAACATTGCTTGCTACCTTACACCCTAGGCAGTGAGCTGTAACTAAGATGCACACGCGCAACCTGATATTTTTTGTGCCAAACACCTCTGCAAAGCCAGCTGCATGACAGTGTAACACATATAAGTCATTGTGTTGACCTGCTGACACCCCCTGGTTAGAAGTACCCCACTTTTCTGAAGCTGAAAATCCTCCTGGAGTACAAAACTGCCAGAAGAATACAAACTGCAATTACAAATCTTAACTAAATACACAGTATTTATGTGGCCTTTTCAATATTACATTTCTGTGGTAAGTTTTTCCATCGTGCATCACTCAGTCATGTTGGGACAATTTGTTAAATAATGTAGAGGCACTTCATCATGGAACAACATTCGAGGTGATTTACAGTTCCATCCTTTAGCAGCACACCTGTAAATCGCTATAAATAATGCTAACCCCTATTAAGGAGACATCAGGGTGCTTCCAGACAGAGGGAATTAATGGGGAGGCAGTTGTGGATGATCCTGGGTAAAAGCACTACTGGTTTGGGTTGTTCCAATACACAGACCTGTGCAGTCCACAGCCAGGCCTGAAGGGGAAGTTGTGGGATGCCCAGTCAAGTTGTGGAATGGCAGAGTTTGGAAGGCATTTAGCAGCAGACTGGTGTCCAGAGATCAGTGACATTCCAGGCTTAAGTACCTTTGCTTCTCTTGAAGCTGTAATGGGAATTTTTACGGGTAAGATGTTTGCACTGAAGTCTAATTTGAAAGAGTTCCTCATCTTCTCATGTGTATCAAGTCTTCCTTCTGCAGCAAGGATAAAATGAAGGAAGGCTATGAAGCACTGGAATTGTGGAGACAGAGGGGAGACTTTGAATGAAGGTGAAGAAGGAGATGAATGAGTTTAAGGAAAAGTGGGGAAGAAAGTCCAAATGGGAAAAGGATACAGCAGACTCAAAAATCTCAGATTTACTGTAATTTGTATTTGTGTGTCAACCCAAAGGCTTTCTGCTGGGGAATGAGATTCTGACTTAGTTCTACTATGAATATCACCTACCTGAAAAAACGTTGGTTTGATTTTTTTTTTTAAATGATGCAATGGTGCATGTGGAAAATGGCGAGAAAAGAGGATCAAGCTCCTGACCAATGAACTGGTCGTGGCAAAATAGACAAAATCACAGAAAGTATTTACCCCAGTGACCATCACACAGGGATGCAAAAAAAAACAGCTAAAGATGGCAGGGCCCCTTGAAACAATGAAATAAACCTTTTCAGCTCATAGCACTGTTACAAACATTTGCGTTTCAAAGGTGTTGAAGATGATTTCCAGGTAGAAATTGAAAAGGCCCAGTACAGAAATCAGGAAGCAAAGGTACGATGACACATAATCTGTGATTGCCACACGCAGAGTTTTACTTCAGCTTGCAATACCTGTGAAGAGATTGAAGCCTTTGCTTTAGAAGTCAAGAGCTGACCTGTCATTCTGTTACAGGAGAGCTGTCACAGGAAGGACCTTTAGCACGCACCTGGAGTGGTCTTTGAGGACTCAGAAACCAGAGGAAAAAGTAAAAGAGCTTCTTGTCTTCCTTGAATACAGCTCTGACTTATGCCTGAGATGAGACTGAACTGAACTCACTTTATTTTAGAGGTGCAAAAGCCTCTTCCTGGCTCACTTACTCAACACCATGACAGGCTCATGAGTCTGAGTTTGGTTCCACAGACTCTTTCAGCTGATGAAGACCACTATATATTTCCAGCACCTTTTTCCTTTGAAAAAATAGTTAACTCCAGTCTCACAGTCCTGAAGGTATTTCACTCTTGTCTGATATTAAGAAACGTACAACAGGGACTGCAGAAATGAATCACAGCATCTGATGCTAAGATTAAACCCAGCAGCTTTCAAAGGAAAGTGCATTGTCTCACTGATGGAAATACCCCAGCTCCCTACAGTGGCATGCAGCACCTGGGAGAAACAGAGAGGGTGACTAAGGCAAGCATAGTTCTTGCAAATATATTAGTTTAGGTTTTTTATTCTTTTACTTTCCTCACATTGACAACTTGTTTTTCTATTTACTTTGTATAAACTACCAAGTTTTCTGGCACAGATTTTCTAGGCAGGTTCCACTATCCTGAATTTTCTAGTCAGAAGAAAGGAGGAAAAAATCCTAGAACATGACTTATATGAGTGACCCCAACCAGGAACACTGATTAAACATCACCTGCTCCGAGGTGGTTTGGGGGGAGTGTGTGTGGAAGTGCAGTCATGAGCAGCTGTTTATCCGTTTCTGCCAAAAGCACTACAGAACCTGAATGTGTTGGTGATGTTGCCCTCCCAGAACAGAGGTTTGTAGAGGCAAAGTAAAAGCAAAAGCCCTAATTCATCAAAATATTCTAATATCACAGACCTCCTTCTGAGAGTATCAGGGCTCAGCAGATGTGAAAGCTCATTGTAATTCAGAATGTAAAAGTTAAAGGGCTGCTATGAGAGAGAAGCAACCAGGAGACGGAAAGCAGGTAATCCTGAACTTCCCTTATCATAAATGAATTTTGGTTTAATCTCTACTGCAAGCTTGGCATGATCCTGGTCTGCCCAGAAAGCAGCCAGCAGTACCAGGGAAACGTTTTTCCTGGGACTTGTTTGGAAAGAGAGAGTGTGTAATTTCCTCAGCCGAGCAATGCTGAGGAGCTGGGAGGCAGACAACTCTTATGAAAGAAAACAGCAAAAAATAACAGTGACCACCAGGCTTCAGGGAGGGCTCTTTGAAGACGTTTTTAAAGGCACTGCTGTAGTTAAGTCCAGATTGAAGTCATTACAACTGCAAACTGTGAACTTGTGGCCAGATTCTGACAGTCCAGGAAAATCAAGGAGCAATGCTGTCAAGGATAGAACAGCTCCGTGCAGGAGGCTGCAGCCTTTCAAAGCTGTTTTACCTCTGTGTGTGGATAAGTATGTCCCAAATCAGGGGCTAGATGTGCCAGTTACAAAAGGCGCCTCCCAGAGACAAGGGTTACCTCTCATCCGTCTGTCTGGTGTAGGAGACCTCAGTCCTAGCTGGGTTTGGAACTGAGTGGGAGCCAGGAGCTACTGCCACTCCCAGACACTCAGGATGCTCAAGTTGCCAGTCCCTGGGTCGTCCATGTGCTACTGAAAATCTGTTGTCCACTAGTTTTCTGTCCCACGTTTCCCATGCTAACCAAGCTGCAGAACTGAGCTGGAGAATGGGTACTGCTGGGACTGCTTGAGACCTGTCCTCCCTGGGATCCTCCTCAGCTCCTGGACACTCCAGGCCTGTGTCAAAAGAAGACTCACACATGGAAATACTCATTAACATGTTTATCTTCAAAGACAGCACATACATTCTGTCTACGTGTAAGCATTTATGTGGCAAATATAGAGATATTATGAAGTTATATATATGAAGTTGTATGTGATATATGAAGTTTTATGTCTTGTCAAACAAGACACAAGTTTGTTAAAAAAGAAGAAAAATCCTCATTCTCTTCTTTGTGGGGCTGAGGAGTTCTCACCTCATGTGTAATATCTGAACCTTACATTACTACTCAAGACTTTAACCTATTTCTTGCAATTTTACATGTATATTATAGTTTCTTCCTGTTACAATCTACTTCTTTCTAGCAGGAAACTAACATGTGGCTTTAGTAATATGTATCATCAATCTTATTTATTCCATCTATTTCCAGGTAATTATATATAGAGCATTTCTTAGTCTATATTCGGATGGTCTATTTAGAGATGAATGGATTCCTTCCAGAATGGCAATGACCTTTCTGTGACTCAAACATTAATTTTCTAAATGGCATCATAGGGGAAATACCTTATACATCATCATAATTAACAAGATATACCCTATTAATGGTCAGAAAACATGCTTTTCATAATTATAAACAGAATCCTTTCTGAGATACAACCTTCCCCTCTGCTATGAATAATTAGTCAATACCACTGGATACATCCACAGCAAAACCTACTAAAACCCTACTCAAAAAGCAACCTTAATTGCCAGCCTAACATATCCTAGGCACCCACAAAATACAGATTTTAGAGACATCACATTTCAGAACTATTCAGAGATTCATCTACTATAATATGTTTGACAAGTCTCTTGTTTGAAAGGGACAACTGGCATTATAGGCTAAATTGATCTGCCTGCTTTCCTAACTCTGTTAAAGTCAACTCTGCTTGTGATTTCTCAGAGCACAGAAAAACTTGTAAATTGCTATTCCTGCTTTCTCATAAGTCCTCATTTCTGATTGCAAATTGAGGGTCAGTGGATTAGGTGCTTTCTGGTAAAACTTGGAGGAAGGATTGCAAGGATAAAGAATGAGGCAGGGTGGAGAATAACTGCGTTCCATAAGAGGAGCTCCTTAAAGGAATTAAGGCACCTCATGTAAAGAGAAAAAGGACAAAAGTTGACACCAATGACACCAATGTGAGCTCTGATCCCAGCAGATCTTATGAGCAGGACTGTGTCTGACGAGATCAGCAAAGGAAGGTGATATTGGGAGAGCACTGGTAATTCAGAGAGTGGTGATTTTTCTTCTGCAGTAGCACTGGGTCGATAGCTCAGCCAAGTGCCAGTGCTTTCAGCTGGAGCATGTGAGGTGTTACACCAAGGCTGCCATGACCCGTGGAGCTCTGACTGCTTCTAACAGCTGAGAGGTTTATTCCAGGACCGAAACAATCACATATTGAACAACATCCTGCCTAACCTCCTGGTCCCATTAATTTGGAGGGGGAATCAGAGCCCATGTTTTCCCACTGAAAAAGTCTACGAGGGGCAGAACAACACCTGCATTCTGCCAGACTGAGGGTTCCTCATCAGACAAATTGTTACTGGGATGGGAGACAGGTATATTTACCTCAATAAACACAATTTGCTTCCAAAGCTTTGTGACTTTCAAGAACAGAATTCACATTTACATTGTTATAGGATGATAAATTTCCCCTTATTTTTATTAAAAGCTGTATGATGAAAAAGTGTTAAAAAGTATGGGAGAGTAAATGTTTTAGGGGATTAATTCATGACCATTTTTCACAAGCATACCAGAGTTATTGTGTAGTAACAAGTGGAGATTGGCAAAAAATAATGATGATCATGGATGCTATTGAACATAACTGCACAGTAACTTTTGTGACACATAAACAGAATGTTCAGTTCCTGCAGAAGTGTACGTGAGGTTAAAAGCCCTTAAGAATTTAGAAACTTGCCCTTGACAAATTGTCTTTTCTAGAATATTGGCGTAGTTTATGTTATTTTATGTACTTCCTTTTTTACTACAAAGGCCAAATTCAAATATGTAATTTCTTTCAACAGTATTTTGATAAAAGAAAAGAAATTCCAAATATTTAAATTAGTAGTCATGCTATATTTGCAAAGATTAGAAGAGTTTGTAGATTAACAGGATTTTAAGATATTTGCAAAATTGTGCTGGTCTTAAAATGTTTTTCTTGTTTCATATCGATACCATTAAAATATAAGGGGTAAACTTAAAGGGTAAACAACACAGATGTATTTAATTTGTAGTCCTGTTTCTCTTTCTGGTTTCCATAAAATGTTTACCTCTTTTTAGCACTCAGGAAAGAGATTTGTTGCCTATGTGTGTACATAATTGCGTGTGGGAATATTTCTATACAACTTCTCAGCCTTGCAAAAGCCTTCTAAATTAACATTGTTATAATAAGCACAGTGTTCAGACAATAAAGACCTATAAACAAAAGAATAAAATTATTGAGCAATTTGTATTTAAAATGCATGTATACAGCAATTTTGATCAATAATAGACTAATAAGAGTTGGTTAATGATACATTTTTACCATTCTTTAACAGGGAGAAACCCTATTGTCACATGTCAAGCAAATACTCAGATTACAATCCTGAAGAAAAGTGTAAATTGAGTTATTACTATGGCAAAAGCTAATGCTTGCTCTAACACCATCATAAAACCTGATTATAGGTCTAATGGACTTTGCTACAAACTCTGAATCTGGAAACATGCATTTAAAGAAAGGAATGGTCGGCTACTGGGAGTGATAAAGCTTTGTTTCTTTAGTTTAAAAGAAGGGGTTTTCTAATATGTGAAATTATGTGTCATAAATTTTCCAAAATAAAATTCAAAGGTTCCAAATCCTAGTTTTATGTGCATTTTGCAAAGTGATAACTGCCATCTTCTGTCCTCTAGCTCTTCCTCAGGCCAACGGCGATGGTAATCGGCTCTGAGTCCTCAGAGGACTGTGAAGACCACAGGAGTCAGATGGCTGTTGGTCATGTGGGGAACCCATGGTCAGGAAGTTCATCAACTCAAAACAGGACACAATTCTCTACACAGTCCAAAATCAGCGCTTCAGATTACTTACCAGAAAGAACTGAAGCAGAATTTTAGTCTACCTGATGGTGTGAATTGCAGAGTCACACAATGGATCCGGTTGGAAGGGTCCATAGTGGGTCATCTGGTCCCACCTCCAGGCAGGGTTATCCCACACCACATGGTGTTGGATTGCATCCAGATGGATTTTAAACCAACCTAGTTGTGAGTCCAACCTGTGCTATACATTGGATAAAAATTGCACCACAGTGCAATTGCATCACAGCCCCTTCCCAGGCTGGATCTCTTCTATTTCAGCTACAGTAGAACCCCAACCATTACACGCGTGCTAAAGTCATTGGTAGCTCTATGAATAACTTTTTCTGAAAGGGACCATAATTTGGGATTTACAGAAAACTCTCCAGACACATTTGGAACCTGATCTTACAAGGTATTGAGCATCTTGGATTCCCATTCAGCAGACATAAATGATGTTTAATATCTTAACAGGAGATCTTGACACTTTGGAAGACATTAAGCATTAAGAGCACAAACTTTCTATTCTACTACTCTTTGTCTTATTTTTTTAAAATTTATTTCAGTGGCAGATACTATTTTTGATAAAACCCCCTTTTAATGACAAAATCCTTGCTGAAATTCCTACTTTGTTGCACATCTCTTCAAGAATCTTCCTGTACTCATTATACATCAGCTTCTCTGTCAGTAAGCAGGCATCCTCTAGAATAAAAAAACAGCAAATAGAAAAATATTTAAATGTCAGAAGTTTATGTACATACATTGATATCTACATGTTTTATATTTGGGTTTGGCATCTGATTAATCAGATTTGTTTCTGTCTCAAAGGCTTATTTCTGTAAATTATAAGTAATTACACGATCAAAGGCAATTAAATTCTAAAACTGGGAATATGTGTAAAAAAACGGAGGGAAGTGTGAATTCATTCATTTATGAGCAGGAAAAGTATAATTATTTAGACATAGTAAAACAGATATGATGTGTAATTGCCTGTCAAAATCATGTTAACTATTGATAGCAATGACACTTTGCAAAAATCAGCTTATTGGTACAAAGTCTATGGATTAAGAGCAAATACTGTACCAGGAGGATCTAGAACTGGTGCCTTGGACAGAGGCTCACAGAGGCTTTGAGGCACCTGTTTCTTTATCAGGTTCTGTTATTAAAAAAAAAAAGAGTGCATTAGTGTTTTAGACTTAAAACACTTTTAATGGTTAAGAGGCCTAAACAGTTTATTTGAAAACTACCATACAGTAATAAGTCAAAAGAGAAGGAAATCTAAAAGAACACAGAGGTGAGTCACATAAGATATAATCCTAGAAATACAGAACTGACAGGGATTTCTGCTCTCATTTCTTGCACTCCTGTGCAGCAGTTCTCCAACAGGACAGGTCCAGGTGGGACCAGCTGAGGAGCTAACAAGGGAGATGCATTTGGGAGAAGACAATGGCCAAGACAGCACTGAAAGACGGCAGGCAGGAGGAAGACTCGGCAGGGGAGGAAGTGAGCGTGCAGGAAGCAAGAACAGCGTGAGGAGGCTGCACAGGGAAAGCTGCCACCTCTTAGCAGGGTCTTCCTTATGGGATATGATCCAAAGAGCAGGTGGCTGGGAGGCCATGGCTTGACTCTGCAGTTCTTGACAGCCATCCACTTCCTTTGCTCCAGTGATCTGTGATGCTCAGCCTCGTTTCTTCCTCATTCCGTTTCCACACCAAACTCCCACCTCCTGGCTGCACTTTCTGCTCTTTTCCCAGGGACTCTCCAGCAACACACCTCCCTCTGCCTCGTTCCAACCACACCATCCCTGGGGCATTGTTTCTTATTTTGGGAACTACTGATCTGGTTCACCTCCTCAAATGAAGAAAGCAAACATATATCTAGTCCATCTCTGACATCTATTCTCCAAGGCTTCTGATGAAGGCTGTTTCACAACATCCCTAATCTCTCTGTTTCAGTGCTTCACAGTCTTATTGCTCAGTTTCTTCCCTAATACTTAAGATAAATATTTATTGCAAATTAAACTGATTTTAGTCTTGTTCTACCTTTTGCAGACACGAAGAGCAATGAAACATTGTCCTCTTTTAGAATAACTCCTTATAGCTTGAGAGATTATTTTCCTTTCTCTAATTTTCTCTTTTGGAGACTAAGCAAATGCAGTCTCTTCAATATTTGAAAGGAACTCATGTTTTCTTAAATGGATCCTCCTCAATTTGTCACTACCTCTTTGTACCGTGATGCCTGAAATGGGACTTTATCTTCCAGTCACAGCAATACAATGGTGCTTGTATGGCATCATAATTTAATTCATGGCCAAAATAAATCATCCAGTTCTGGTGGGGGTGAAAAATAATGTTCAAAGCAGTGTCTCTGCTGGTGAAATGTTTGGAACAGATTAAAACTACTTGACTACTCAAGACTCAATAAAATTTATGTTTTCTCATTTAATAGGCTTTTATTAAGTATAGTTGCTAAGTAGGACTTTATCCATAGCAGTACGCAAGTAAGAACAGGATAAGTAAATCTGTGAAGAATATCTAAGAATTAGCATTCTCATATGAAGGCTCACTTTGCATGAAGGCAGTGTGTGTGTTAGTGGTTTACTCCATATGTAACAATAGTAGTCATTCCAAGTAACATGTTCTGAAACCAGGCCTAAAGTAAATGAATGGAAATTCCTTTCCTAGCAGACCATGTCTAAATGAAAAAAATCTAATAAAACCTTCACAGCTCAGTTTGGTTTAGAAACTCAACCAGTGGGAAGCAGCCAGAAGCGCCAGGCAGTCTGGAAGTGCTCACAGGGGTCAAAACTACACTGTCCCACCCCAGCTTTACACCAGCATGGTGTCATTGCTCTTCCCAGTGGATGTGCTTTGGTGATAAAGTGGTGCAAAGTGGGTGACTCCAGCCCAAACTGTGTCTGGCTACAGTAACATCTGTATTACCAAGCAAACACACAAAAAGGCATATCTCTGACAGCTACACACACTGACATGTGCAAGAGGCAGTGGGGATGTGCACATGACAGATGGGGAGTTACAGTAGAAATTGCTTTTCTCATGCACCTTTTGGCCTTTTGCCTTCACGCTTGGACATCAAGCTATTATTGGCTGATTAACAGTTCTGCCGTCCCAGCACATATTAAGCATATCAAGGATAACTGATGGAACACTGAGCCTTAAATGTTTTCTTGGCATTTGTTTGGCCTGTGCTATTTGGAAACAATAAAAGCATCTCATATTCATAATTATAATACATATATACCACCACAGATCACACCATCAAGCATTCTCCTTCCATCTTATTGTGCAAAATGCAGAGATAACATTAATATGTATTAATAGAATGTAAATATAATTAATCATAATAGGATGTTCCTGACAGATTACCACTGCTGTTGATAAAATATAATTAAAATTGTCTGGTCAGACTTTCAGTGCAGCTAGAACTGGCATCTCTGTTCCTTCTGTTTCCCTGTGTTTATCTACAGAACGTTATACTTCTAAAAATCTCATTATTTCATGATTTTTCTGGGAAGAAACAATTCAGGGCTGCAAGTCCTGTACACAATATGATTAGTGAAAAGTCATACAATAGAATGAAGGCCACATCAACAAAGACGGAAGTTACAACTAACTTCAGAGAGTACAGGAATTTTAGGCACCATTCTCTCAAAAGATTAGAAAGAAAATGAAACAGATGACACCTGTGTTCCTGAGACTGCATGTCCATGTGATGGGAAAGTATTCAAATCCAAGTTTTGCATTATTCAAAGACTGCTGGACTTCACTAGACAAGAATTCCACTGAAAGCTCCACAAAACCATGAAGTCATATTGTTTCAGGCAGCTGAAACTACTTTGAAAAAAAGAAAGACAATATTTTGAGGAGATGACTAAAGTAAGAATGAGAGTAGCATGCAGGATGTGACCCAGAAACCATTTTTCACTGTGTTTTCCAATAAAGGAATGAGGTAGAGTCTACTGGTAGTAGGAGGTGGTGGGCTTGGATACAAAGGAAGGGCTTTATGCACTGCCACCTCATTACTGGAACTCGCTGCTGCAGGATGCTGAGCACACAGTAATTTTCTGTGGGCTCAAGAAGTGCCATGGCAAGCAAATAGGAGGAAGGCCCATAGCCTCTCCTACTGCTCCACTACAGCTCACTTGCTTAAGCAGCATCCTATAACAGAGCACCTTGAACAAGATATGGAAACAGTGCTGTAGTTCTCGCACATGGATTCAGGTGCACGTACACAAACAAGGCTGTACTTGCAACTCCTGTCAATGAGTGAGAACTCTTACCCTAGTGTATATACAAAAGAAGCAATATAAAGCAACACAGTATTTTCATTATATCTATTATCCTTTAACAGAATTAATTCCACAAATTCAGATCCACTAGTTAGGCAACACTGCATCTTTGTCACAAACGGGAGAGAAAGCAGGACTATCTCAATGTATTATCATGTTAGTGTAATGCAGCTGATGAGATATAATCCATTATTGTAATTTAAAAATTACTTGCATTTTTAAAGGTCATGCAGCTGTTTTGAGTTATATAATATGAAGAATGATGAAATGGAGTAGGAATAGAGCAGACAATAATATGACTGCCAACAACATGGACATCCACACTTGTAGATTACCTTCCTATGTATTTTAAAAAAAAGATATATGAAAATTGATGCAATACCTTTTTAAAAGCAGGTTGGGCCTACCTGTTTAACAATCCTGACTAGGTTCACTTGGAATGGAGGCAGTTGTACTTGGAGGTTTTATGAATATAAAGATTAATGAATTTCTACAATTTGGGCATGCAAAGCATTTTTATCAGGCATATTCCATTTAGAATAAGCAGTAAACCATATATAAGGGTTGTGTCAAAGTTTACTGAATAGGGCCCTTGATAGCTAATGTAACATTTCTCCAACAAATCAAAGGTATTGTTCTATGCTCACATGAATATACAGTAGCCATTACCTTAAATTTAAAACTCACTGTGAGCAGCAAACACACTGTGGGGATATGAAGGCCATATTGTATCAGTGGAGTCTGCAGAGATTTTCTTCATATGGCTTTGCCTGGTTGAAATATATGTTGCAGTTGAAAGCTAAAGGGATTACTTTTGAATAGTCATCACAAAGGTTGATTATATTCGTATATCATTTAGCTGGACCCTGCAGGCTATTATTCCATTAGCTGTGCTGGCCCTGCACTGTCAAAAAGTTGATCGTATAATGTAAAAAGGGTACATGCTATGTTAAGGTATGTGGAGTAACTTGAAGCAGTAATCTTTTAAGAGCAGTACAGCTCTGTACTTGAAGGTAGATTGCATTTAAAATAAATACCCACAAAATGGAATAAGTACAATAAACCTACCTCTGTTTCCTATTTTTCCTTCTTCGAATAGCCTGTATGTAATTTGAGTAAGTTAATTGCACCAGGTAAGATATTGGCTATGGAGTATTTTTTCATCCTCACAGCCAAAGAACTGTACCTCAAAATAGCTGCGTCTTTACATGAAACCCTCACAGAAACAATGTTTCTGGTGAAATAGGTTTGCTGATTATGCTTCCCTTGCACATGCAAACACACACACACATTTTCTTTCAGTGCTTAATAAAATGGATCTTCAGACGGTTCCATTATGTGGATGCCTTAATATTATTTTATGCTAAAACATGGACAGCACATTAGATTGAAAGCATCTTACTGTTGCAGGAGGCAGAGTAATCACGGACTATCCCTAGATAGCAAATGCTCCCATTGGGGAAACAATACCAACAACACAGGCTAATGAATCACAGCAGTTATTAATCATGGGCATTTGTAAAAGCCACACATAATAGAGATGGACTCTCAAGATTGGGAAGGTTAGAAGGTGGGACCGAGAAAAACACAGATCATCCAATTGCATTTTAGAGTAAGTTTATGGACGAGTATTTGCTTCAGTACAGTTGTGCCCATGCTTGATCTGTCTTTCTAAGCAGGCAGAGAAAGAGAAACAATTTAGGCAGCTCGGTTCTCTCAGCTTTCAGATCCTTGAAGGACAATTTGGCAAAAATAAATAAATAATAAACACACACATACAAGACCCTTAGGGCTTATGGCCTAGTTGGAAGTGAAACAGTGCTTCTTTTATTAGACAAAGTTGTTTAATTTAGATTGTAAAAGCAAGAGTTGGTTCTTCTGCAGTACACCATATATATTATTCAGAGCAATGAATGAGGCTTTATGAGTACAAATGGGAGCCTTTAATGAACTACAGCAAGCACTTGAGCAGGTAGGTTTCTCTGAATAAAGGCTTCACAGATGGGTAAGTTTATGAATGAGAAGCAGAATTTATTTTATACACTTTTGAAGAGCCTACTCAGACTATGGTACTATAAGGAAAGTGCAAGGTTTTTCTAGTTTGGGTGAGAAAACCTAATGGGAATATGAATTTTTCCCTGACTACTAACTTCCATTGTTTACTTATTCATATTCAACAGTCCTCAGACAAATTAATCTTCCTCTCTTACATAGTTTGGGCATGTTCCAGACATTTGTACAGAAAATGGAAAAAAAGGGAAATCTCTCTTGATTCTACATTTTTCGGTTCTGTGCATTGTTACACACTCATGTGTGACATCTTTTGCACAAACCATTTGTTGAATATTTGTTGAATAGTTTCAAATAACAGCTCTATCAGGTCAAATTATTGAATGTAGATAGAAAAGCAGGGATTTTTCTCAAGGCCAAAAGATGACACTGTGTCTTTTGTATATGTGGAAGTTAGAGATCACAAAAACTCTATACAAATATTGGTGACACAGAAAAATGAGCTTTGAAAAACAATAATCAAGAAGATCACCTCAAACGTGAAGAAACCTAAACAAAATAGCTGCCAGTTTTTAGTTTATAGTTTTACCTTTACTGTCAATGAATTCTACATTAAATCCAAACTGTTAGCTTAAAATTTCAATACAGCATCTCGTCTCTGGCTCTACTCAAGAGGGTATTTGCCATTCAGTGTCTTGAAACTTTCTCAGTCAAAGGCAAAGCTTTCCAGCAACACAAAGCAGGTGAGCATGTGCCCAGCTGGTTAATCAAAGTTTCCACAGTGCAAAGGGGAACTCCCAAATGGCCTTAGAGAAGGGTTTTTTTTCTTTCAGCCCCCATCCAAATGCAGAATGAAGATCACAACTGGAACCTACCTGCTCTTTCCTAAAGACAGGACAAGTCCTGGAGGGACCTGCTGAGACAGCAAACTTCTGAGCAAAAGGGTGTCTGCTGGCTCTTGTGGTAGAAGCCAAACTTGCCCCTGGCTACCCTGAGGAGCTGGTGAGGAGAGAACACACAAGGAGTATAAAACCACTTCTATTACCTCTATGTCTGCTGAGAGCCATGACTAAAGATTGAGCCCAAAAACTGCTCAGAAACACATGTGAAAGGAAACCCTTACCTTGCTCACAGAAATGGCATTTTCTAGTCTCAGAGAATTTCTGCCAGTATTTTTATAGACATTCCTACAGACTTTTACGAAAATGTGTCTGCCTCAATGATATAGGCATAGAAGTTTTAACACACATCTTTAGATTATGACTGAAATCTACTCCCATTGCAAAGGGCAAAGAAGCAGTAAGTGGGCTGTTTCTGACAACATATTGATCATAACAGAAGAGTGTATTTGTTCCTAATTTGTGTGCAGAATTACCATTGCTACATTCACTTTAAAAGAAAGCAAAGGCAGGTATATTGGGTGCTCAGTAAATAATGACAGATTTCAGGCAGAGTGATGATTCTGACACCAATTCATGCCAAAGCCACTACACTGAAAAATTCTTGCTGTCTGTCCCCAAGTCACTACAGTCCTTATCCTGTAAAACTTTTAAATACCTTGCTGGAGGATCTACTTTTTGCACTTACTGTGCAACCTTCTTGCATGACTACACATCAAAGCACATCCTTCATCCTTTACTCATACAGACATAGAGCATTTTGTCTGTTAAGTACTTGGTATAAAGGCACAATTAAAACCTGCAGGACAGCATAGCAGGACAGTTCATACCTGCCTTTTGTAAACACCATCTTCTACCCATTGAGCAAAACACGCCACTGAGTAGAGGAGCTGCTCACTGGCAGTGTGTAATATTTATTTCTGAACATGCAGCTTGATGTGTCTTCAAAGGACCTGACTGTCACACAGTGCTTAGCACCCCTTTCTCTGAAATTCAGGTTCCTCAAAGGTGTCCCAGGGGAGGAAAAGCTGGAAAGCACAGATTACTTAAACACATCCTCTCACTTAACTGTATGCCATCATCATACTGAGGTTCAAATACAGTATCAGACTGCTCTGACTAAAAGTTTGTCTGATTTCAGCTCTTTTTGCTTTATCTCTGTATTTTGACATGAGCGTCCTGTGTAATTTTGTTGAGAGTTTCTTGTTTTGCAGATCTCATTCTTTATGTTCTGGTTTGGCTCTGCTGTTTTCTGGCCTCTAAAGGTTTACTTACTCTTCTATAATTACATATGTAAGAACACTTCATCATGGCTGCGACTTTCAGCATCTCCAGTGACTACTCTGCCTGGTGGCTTGCAAACTGTTTGTCATCTGAGGTCTCTATAATGCAGGTTTTTTTGCCTGGGAAACTGTCTTCCAAGAGCTTACCAAAGGTATCATCTGGTTACAGAAGCAGAAGCCAGTGAAGCAGAGAAAATCCAGCAGTGCATCTGCTACCAAAAAAAAAAAAAAAAAAAAGGAATGCCACGGAGATTTTTTTCTCCTTATCTGACTTCAGTTTTATATCTTCTAATGCACCTCAAGCATGAGTGCATCCTCTCTGGCTAAGGAGATGTAGGGAAGTGTCTGGAAGATTATGCTCTTTAAAAAGAAGATATGGAATCCCTTACGGAAGCATCAATTTTCTTATGACTGAGCTTGTCTGGGGAGAATATTGTTCCCCTCAATCCTGACACAAAATGCTCCTACTTTTAAAAATAACCAACAAAAAATCACTGTGGGAAATAAAGGTCCTGGTTTATGCAGGGTCCTTGCATTCACATGTGGTGACACAGGTATGCTATGGGAGATACCTCTCCCATGGGCACTTCGAAGAATCTTCTTTGTCTCATCTTTCCTTACAGATTTTACCAACAGATTGAAAACACAGAATCAGAGATCAGACCTAATTCTCACCAGGCATTGGAACAATACTTTTGCTGGTCAGAGCAACACAGGGTGTTTAGTTTCTCCTTCCTACTTTTTGAATTTGTGGCCATGTTCTTCCAGATATGTGACAACTTGAAAGGCCACTACTTGTCTTTACAGATAAGTAGAGAGCTCCAGCTTTCACGCCAGTCACCCACTTCTTTTGATGAGAAATAGATTTGCATGAAAAAAAGATTACACTGAAAAATGGAAATGGATTTTCTGTTTTATTAGCAGTAGCACAAGACTTGTGAGCTACTTTAGAAAGTTATAGAACTACAGAGACTTTTAAGAAAAAGTCAGCAGTAGCTAGAATTTAAAAATAAATGCTCTGGCTACTCTGGGCCCAATTCTCAAGTGATGCAGCCAATGCAGCTTCACTGAAGTTAGCATGGTAATGTCAGCTTTGCCAAATTGCTTCAAAACAGATCTTTTTAGAAAACATTTGACTTCAGAAATTTTAAATTCACTTTGAATTATGCCATACCAGTCACATTGTTTTGCTCCAGGAGCAGCAAAGATTAGAAGCATCCACCAGGCAAGCAAATGTCTTCACGAAGTAAAAGATGTCACTCTGCCACTCCACTCCTCGACCACAGTGATGAGACTCACCAGCAGGTACTCCCAGAATGGCAAACACTTAATGGGGCTGAGGGGAGTCACGGACCTCTAGGTGCAAGGGAAGGAGAGCGGCAATGGGTGACCTGGCTTCTTTTGGACCTCCTCCACAACCACAGCGCAAGGGGAGAAAAGGAAAAGGTTATTTAGGTGTTGCTGCTCGGTTCTGTCCCTCACAAAGGCACCAGTGGAAGTGCAGGCAGACACCAGCTGCTGCTGCTTTCAAATGCTTTCCTAAGATGAGATAAATCATGCAAAGCCATCAGCTGAGAAATAAGTAAGGAATTTTTCCCCAGGGCACGAATATGGTAGAGATTCTGGCAGATTTTTTTTTTATAAACTGTTCTCACAATCAAGGAAATCTGTTATGAAATTATCTTAGTTTTGGAAATATCACAATATCCCCAAATTCACAAAGTGAATGGTGAACTTGAGACGATTTCAGGTGTCTGAATCTATTGCAGACCTGGGGAGCCCTCGACTGTGCCATCATGCCCCTTCATGGGAGGATGTGAGAGTCTCTTTGGAAGCTGGATGAATTCCAAGCACTAGGTAGAAGACTGTGGGTAACAGCAATTTGATAATTTTACACCAGTCTGTACTCAGATGAATGCTCGATGCTTTGACAGGAAAGCAGGTCTTCCCAATAAGGACAGTAACTGTGGCTTAAAATCCATGCTGGAATCTGTGTATTCTGATCAAATCACAGTCCTACCTCACAGTAAAGCTCACAAAGTGTAATAGACAAAATCCATTGCTATAAATTAGAATAAGACTTGGAAGTTTCAGAGTCTCCAGGTCACAGGTGAGCCTGCCAGGCATGGCAGTGGGCTAATAGCCCTGGGAAGGTTTACTTGCTCCACTGCAAGTCTCCCTGGTGAACTGCTTGCTGTGGGTCTATTTAATTCTTAATCTCTGCATCTCTGTTTAATTCCTAGCTGCTTTAGAGACCTGTTGTAACACAGCAGTTAAAAAAAAATATTCACATGTACTGCCAGGCCTCCCCAAAGAGCACTAACTTGACACGTAGGCCATGACAGCTGGGCTTGGACTACTAAGAAATCTAATCCAGGGTTTCCATCATCTCAGTTGTTGCCTTTCTTTCATTACAGTTTGACTCAGCCCCTAATGGATTCAGCTTTATAAAAGCAGAAAAAGAGGAAAAGAAAGCAATTTATTCATGTTTCACTAGAGCTCACAGAAGACATGAATTTTCTCTAAAAATGCAAATTATTTTGTGCCACACAAGTGAGACTGGGCAGCTAAAGCTCTTAGAGGAAGGGTCTTTCCCAGGGCTAACATTTTTATACCCAGTGATTGAATAAATCGATCCCTTTTTTATCACATCTCTTTTGCTCTCTTTTTTCTTCAGAAGAATGTAACCATAGGTACCAAAGCACCCTTTTTAATTCTAAGAAAACTGATTATGCGTGTTAATTTTGTTTTTAATCCCAGACACATCAAAATAAACACCATAGGCATGTGTAGCAGAAATCAATATCTCTTAACCATCAAGTTAGTAAAAACAAGGATTTAGTAAGAATCCAAGATGTAAAAGACTAATGTACAAACTAAGCCCTTATTTATGTAATGTGCCATTATACAAGCTCAATATAAACCTGAAAGAAACTATTTCAGAAGAGCAGAAATGGTTTACTTGCACTGCATCAAAAATGACCCCAATAAGACCTTCTTTACTGAGCTAGCCCAGCTATTTAATGTGAACATATGTTTTTAAAGGATTTCTTGTCTTATGTCCAGCCGTTCTTGTTAATTCATGGGACAGCATACTGCAGATGTGCTTTTTTCTATGTTACATAAAGCAAAAATTACATTTAACAAGTGCAAGGTTGGTCATAAAAAATAAATAAAAATAGACTCTTAAAAGCTGGGAAATCACAAAGTGAAGCTATCAGTCATTCTTATTGAGAAGGGTGAGGACAATGTGAAATAAAACTTGCACATCTATGAAGAGACATTCCTAATATGCCAGCACATGGCTGTTTTTTCACATTTTCTATAGGTTGCTTTCATTGGCCCAATATTTCTTCCTTTAGCGTAAGCTGCGGTGTACATTTGCACTAGATTCCCTTTCTAGTCACTGATTTAAATTTTAATAGTAATTAAATGAAACACTTTGAACCTATCTGCAGATTTGTTTACTTGGAAGAAGAGACAACAAAGTCACTGTTAGTTTCTGCGCATTCTATGTCTGGGTAAGAACTTTAAACTACTTGTTTAACAGTAGTATTGTTCATTAATGTAAGTGATTAATATGTAAATAAAATAAATTTCAGATTAGTTTTCTAACACTAATCCAAATCTAGGTACTAAATTGTGCACCTTATTCATATGCAATCTAATCAGACCACTGTGATGGGTATTTAGTTCTGCATGGTTTTACTCCTTCTTGAGCGCAGAGGAGATAAACAATACCACTTCAAAAAAAGGAATATTCTCTTCTACTTTTTTGCTGACACTAAAGATCTCCATCTTGCATACATCATTTGTACCACTCTTTCAAGAGCTGGTATAAGATGGCATTCAGGAAGAGGTATCACTCTGTGTCTTCTGGGACATTGTTAGTTTAGAGATTGCTAAGTTCACCTATATTAAAAATACAGACATCTCAAATGCACATTTCTTTTATATATTTACATTCAAATTATTATTTGTAATGACAATGTAGTTTCACAATTAACAATTATATGAAAAGGCAAGTTTAGTATGAAATATGTTTTCTGATTTTATAGGAAAAACATGTCACAGATAGGAACAGTCACAACTCACTTCCCCATAAGCCTTTAAGAAATGCTTTGACAAAATGAAGTATTTTGTTATAACTTCATCTGAAGTTTAATCACACTCACAAATGATTTACAAATAAAGACTACAGCTACTGGCATCTTAAAAGTAGTTTTAGTAGAGAAGTTTAAATTATAAAATGAGAGATTTATTTTGAAGAGTTCTGGATCTGTTTATGGGCAAATAAATTTAGTAAGGCAATGCAATTAATGATTTTGTACATAATATGTGTGCTAAGGACATACCTATTCACCAAAAGTAAGTGTAAACGAACAGCCTAATATAAGTCAAATTACTGGTTCAAGTCTGGACTGAATCCTGACTTTGTAAAACTTCCCAAGTCGCTGCATTAGCCACAGGGGGTATATCCAAGTTTCCATTTATATCTACATACTTTTATGTATTGTTTCTTATAAATGTAGGTCTTCACTATATACAGAAAGTAAATAGAAAAAACAGCAGTCTTAGGACACTGTGAAGTAAAGGATTAAAAATCAAGCTGTTGAAAAAAGGACATGAATTTTTGGTAATTAATTTTGCAGACTTTTAAATAAATCATGATATCTTAATTCAAATATACATCATACACTTGCGAGAAAATATGAATTGGCAAAAATGTAATATGTCAGCTTTGAAGATAATTTTGAAAAACTCACACAACATACCACAGAGCACACATATTCAGAAATTTTCTGAAATTTCCAAAACAATCCAGCAAGTCTAGAACCTTTCAGGATTCCTTTACCAACTGAAGACCAGGCAAAAATGAGCCACAAAGGATGACAAACCGATTTTTTTTGTTTCTTTCAAATCCCTGCCACTACTTTTTGAGCTATCAGGTAAAATTTTCAGAAGATACAACTCTTTCCTTCTTTGAGTGCTGATGCTTTCTACTGTTTCACTACAATTATGCATACCAAATTATTTCTGTCTCTCCCTTTTTCTCAAGTACCCAAAGCCTTCTAGAACATTTTCACTGAGCTATTTCCTCAATTTGTTTCCCCAAAGAGGTTTGAATGTTCTTCCAATATCTAATGCCATGGTATTTGACTAATTCTGTAGACAAGTTAAAGCAATACTCCTTGAATAAAACCTTTTCCACTCCCATTTCAATTAGGATGTTATCTCTAAATTCAAATAATGGGACTTTGCTATCAAATCAAACTTCGTCTCTGATCATTTAACCAGTGTTGTGAGGAGAGAAAAAGGAGTGCAGTCCCTATCAGGAAAGCATTGCAGAGCAAAGATGAAAGAAAACCCTGAAGACAGCAAAAATGTGTAAAGACGGATAAAGGAAAAAAGCGTGGAAATGGTCATGAACAATACAACAATTTTTAATTTTTTTTCCAAATTAATAAGACAATACAGAGAAAATGAATAAGACACCAAAAGTTTAGTTACTGTACAATGTTCTATTCTGACACTGATTACTGGGGAAGCTTCCTCTGAACTTTTCAGCATGCAAGAAGCAAGGTAGAGATGTCTCGGTTATATAGCTCTCAATTAAAAGTAGAATCAGGGCCTCTGTAGGTTGACATGCCTGTCAGAAATTCCCCTGGATAGCCCAGGAGGATGGAGCTGTTTTGCAATCACTCTGTATCCTGCTCATTTGCCACTGACACAGAAACCTGCTCTCTGCTACACACAGGAACATCAACTCGACACCCTCACTGCACCTACGAATAGCTGATGACCACCTGGCTTTAAACTGAACTCTAATGTGAACTTTCATGGTGCCAAGGTATCAGAATTTTCCAAAGTACAAAAGCTGGAAGTTCTCAGGGTATGGGAATAAAAGCACAACTTAACCCACTGCTTTATTTTATGATGACCACACAAAAATAACAGAGCACTGATATCAGGTATCACATCTCCAGAGATTGCATTATTTTCCTATTTCTATTTGTATCCCTAGAATGAAGAAGTGGGAAAAGGCATAATTACATATTTCTTTTTATTTTTTCCCAGAAAAACACACACACACACACACACATATGCACAAGCTGAACGAGAATACTCACAACAGCTGAACGAGAGGTCAAGGAATAAAAGACAATAACAGAAAGGTCAAATATATTCTTGGGATGGTGGTCACTAAGGAAGACCTCCAGCAGAGTTCTACATCAGCATTTTTATTTTCTAGATAAGAGAGGAACAGTCCCAAACTGAAATAGTGTTAAAGCAGGATTAGAACAAACGGAGAAATCAATCAGGCAAGAAAGTGGTATTTGCTCAAGAGGTTTAAAGGACATGTACAAAGGTATTGCTTAAATCAGCCTCAGTACTAGAGTAACGTGAAGTGCTAAACAAGACATTAATTAAAACCAAGAATGTGCCATGGGAGGAGAGACCAGTAAATATCTGACTTTCATACCAGGCAAATTAGCTACAACTCTAATAAAGGATATAATGATAGGTAAGTAAATTAAAATGTTATAATGAGGAAAAGAAATCAAGATAGCTTATGTGGAGGTCTCCTGAGGTTATTTTATCTTGAGGAATACAAGAGATCTGGATGACTATTGCCTGGTTGGTTAGATTCATAGAATGCTTCAGACACCTTCTCTGGATTAATAACCAGTTAAAGGTAGAAAATAAAGGTAAGAATAAATGGATTGTTTTTCATTATGAAGAAATATCAGTAGTGAATTCAACAGGGATCTAAGGCAGAATTGGTACCACAAACATTTTAAAAAAACAACAACAACTCAAAATGCTAGTGAACAGCAGAGTGACAGAACCTACCGCTGACAAAAAATTACACAGGGTAATGAAAATCAAAACTTTAAAGAACTTCAGAAAGAGTTTATGACTGGGAAATAAAGCATCAGATAGAACTCAGTGTTGATAAATGCAAATTAATGCATGTATGGAAAATGTGTTTTATGCACAGGGAGATTGGAAGCTTCAGCTTGATAGAAAGATGACTGATAGCAGGATATAAAGATATGTATCTATTTTCACAAGCACCATGAATAAAGGAGTGAGAAATGATAGCTTACTTTCTTATAGAGCAAAAGTTGAGGGGCAACAACTGAAGCTGCAAAACAATGGGCTAAGGGCAGATCCAAGGAAGCTGCATTTTGGCTGCCAAATTCAATGAGGTGTCTTGGCTGCCAGTTATGTAACAGAAATAAATGCACTGGAGAAGTTCATGGACAAATACAGGAAAGCCTATTAAATATAATGGGATCTAGATTCAACTTCTTCAGGAAGTCCCTCACATGTTGCTGAAGATATGGAGAGAATACCAAGCAGAAGTCTTGCTTCCAAATTTCCTGTTCTTATATTTTCCCCTAATCTATTAGCCACTGCTGGACAGATGCTAGGCTAAACAGGCCTTTGATCTGGCTTACTGCAGTCCTTTTCCATGTATCATGTTAATATTAGACAAGCACGATCTCCAATCATGGAGATTAGGGAAGGGTTAGCATAAAAAGCCTACAGAGAAACTCTTCCAATTGTTCCACGTAGGAAACAAGACTTAAATGACCTCTGCTAAACACAACGAGGGGTTTTCATCATTCTCTCAATTTCATCTTTTTGGTGAATAAAACTCATTCCATTAAACTTGACAATTTCTGAACATCAACACCTATTTGACTTTCATTCAAAAGCTACTAACAAATGATGGTTTGTGAGTGCTGATCCCTCCAAGAAATCAAATGATTATTTTTTCTTGCAAGAGTTACACCAATTCTGCCTGTCATACTAACGTAAAGGCATTCAGACTGTTTTTCTACAGCTTTTATCAACAATATAACATATCAGCACCACCATGGACAGACTGCACGCTAAACTGTCACCTCCAGACTTTGCCCAAGAGCTGGATCTTGTGCTCTATATACTGAAATTGGGAGCACACTACTGGTTGTTAAAAATCCCAAGGCAAGCACTGATATTTACAAACAGGAGCACCATTTCCTAGAGTGAGAGGAGTTTGCAGGCTGGTCTTCAGCTTGCAGATCATCTGCAGCTGCCCTGTGGGAGGACAGTTTTTATAAATAAAATATTTGTGAACAGCGGTAGTTACAGCATTATTACAAAGTCCAAAAAAAGATATCAAAGGGCAGTGTTGCATGTGTTGAACAACAAGTCTGCATTTTTTTTCCCTGAACAGCTGTATACTTCCATACTGTGCCCAGAAAAACTGAATTTTAAAGGAAGTTTAAAACACAATGCAAGACACATTTTTTAAAAACTTTTGTGTATACATGGAATTAATTTAACCTGCAGAATTAGCTTTGGTTTTTACCATTTTTACATACTTTGCTAACGTGTCTTGAGGCTTTTTCAAGTGACTCAGGAACTGCCTTGACTCCCCACTGATGTGGCATAAGCCCAATTCCTATGTGTTTATTGCTGAGGTGGGAAGGACTTTGGTAGGTACAGGCTTCACATTTTCTCTGCTAAGAAAACTTATAACAACTTTAGGATTTGGGTTGTAATAAGGCAATGAAAAACCTTCTTCCTCTGCTATTCTTTGTCATGTTGAACAGACTCAATTTACTGAAACTTGTGTTTGAATGAAAACGCTAAATAGTTATTGGATAACAGGTTTATAATACATTTATCATTTACATTGAGAAAAAAGTGGAATAAACTAGAAACCTGCATAAACATATGAAAACAAGTTCATCAAATTACATCACCCAGACTGAAGAATATGCCAGCAAGATCATCTTGCCACAGAGCATCTGCCAGACACAGAGGCAGAAATACAATGTGATACATAATCTTAGTTCTTTGTAAACAGAACATTACACTGAGTCGATTAATGTGAAAAGCATAGGTGATCCCAGAGCATGCTTTGGGATTAAATATTACTACCAGACCTGTACATCACTCAGTGAAACCTGGCAGGCTTTTTAATTCTTTAAAGTATTGTTACTGCATCACTGTCCTGACTTTCAGAGATGTTATCTGTGGGACAAATACAAGTATCTGTATGGACCTTGCTGTTTCTTCTTACACAATGTCATTTGCTTCAATCAAAGACTGTAAAGTACAGTTGAGCCTTGATTTTGTATGACCACCAGGCATAAGCACTATGGGTGGCAGTAATTTATGACAGAATTCTATGGCTGTCTCTGAGATTTTTAGGGTAACATACCATGGAAGCAGGAGTTATTGAAAGACAATAGTTTGTACGCAGGCTTGAGTCAGATTTCTCAAAGAATCTCTGGATTTCATGAAGCTATTGGTACCAGTATGTAAAAAACTGTAATTGTCTTCTGATATACTAATGTGAAAGTGTACAGTTTGGCTCATAACAGTTATTGTCCACAACTGACCATGGCAGCAGTGGCCATAGAAGACTTGACATTAATTTCTTAAAAAGATGAAATTTTAATTTTATTAATTTACTGGAAATGCCTACAAAACTCACAAAAAAGAATTGCCCTCTCTTTTTGGGGTGACTGTGTGTGTGACAAGGCTGCCCCTGTGATTTTAGTGGTGCATTTTTACAAAACACAGTCACTGCTCTCTGTCCGTCTAGTAATCACAAAATTTCCAGAACCTTTTGAAGCAAACTTCCACTGCAGATTTTGTTTCCTGCATATATTTAGTGTTGAAATAGGAACTATACAGCACATTCCTGGATGATACTCTCTGAGCTGAGGGTCAAAGATGTCTTGCATTGCTTTGGGTAGGGTGTAAGAGTTGAAGAAGACCTTAGCTAAGCATCATCCCTAAGAAGTGTTTTTGTTGTTGTTATTTTTTTAGCAGACTTGTGCCTGTTGTTCCCCTTTCACTTATTCTATCTTTGGTGTAGTATAGTATACATAATTTAAATAACCAGGGAATCTCTCTGGGCTCAAAACCACCTGCTGGCTTATATTAGCTAATTAATGGTGATTTATCCAAGTTACTAATTTGAGTGGAGCTGATTGCCTTTAGGAATTTCGAGAACATTGTAAGAATTTTGATTATAATTATGCTTATTTGATGGGCAGTCTACTTAAAATACTTTTAAAAAAAATTGCCTGCCAGCTGATTTTTAACTGTGGCAAATGAATGACTCTGTGCTGTTTCCTGCTTGAGAGCATGTATCCAGGTAGTTTGTTTACTCTGATACTCAATTTCATCTTTGTCTGACTCCCTATCATTTTCTCTTTTCTATCAGGGTTTATTTGCCTAGCTTTGAAACAATGACTGTTTGAAAAATAGTCCTGATCTTGAACCTGCAGAGCTTAATCATTTTCACAAAAACTAATATAGCAGATTCATTTTAGCCAAACTTCTCTGTCATGCTGACCTGATTCCCAGGGCCTGAAAGTGTGAATTTAATGGTGGTACAATGTCTGAGGTAAGAATATAATAGAAATCTCTCAGCAGTATATCTATTGGATCAGTGTAATTTCTTTTTTCTCTACCGGTCTCAATGTCTCTTAAGGCAATCTAGTCTGCAGACAGCAAAGGAGACCAGCCTTCTCTTTTATTGTGATCCCAATGCTACTTATACTAAACAAAGAATCAAGTCCCTCGATAAGGTAGGCAGTAGACATAAGCACATAATCCTAGAGGAAAATTTATTCTATTAAAAAACTTTTTTTTTTTTGCTGTGAATTTAAGAGGATGCTACTAGGAGTTCTATCCTGAAGAGCAGAAAACAAACTTATTACAGCTTAGCTGTATTGCTATTGCTTTTTAACTTTAGGGATATTTTTCTCTTAATAATTTTCAGGTACTAAAAATGAGAATTATACACTACATTCTCTGGTGGTAGACACGTTGGCTTCCAGTACACATTTGTAGATGAAAATTTAACAGAACTAAAATACTTTCCCTACCTGAAACAACTGTTTCCAATGTAACTCAAGCATGATAAATTCTAGTTCTGCTGGATTTACTGTCATAAAAATACTCTTATTGTGCCGATTCCTTCCATAGAAACTTCTATGATAAAGGAAACTTAAGATATAACCCAGCACAACTCTCACAGGTTCTTCTTTATACAAAGCTTTTTGTCAAAGTCTTGTCTACTACTGATGAGGAGGAGGAAATTGCAGACAAGTTTCCTAAAAGTCTCAATTAATTTTATATGAGAAAGTATATGAAAAGCTATAATTTGTAGAAAGTGTCTTTAAAACTGGAGTGCTCCATTTAAGCATTTAATTCCATATCTTTGACTAAAATCCAAGAAGTGCAAGATAATAAAGAATGGTCCTGGAATAACACTTCCATTCAGAATCAGAATCAACTGTACCTGGATCATTTTGGACAGACACTTTTCTAAAATACTCTTTCAAAATTTCCAAAATCACACACATTTCCTTCTCTCCCTAGGCGTCTTATAAATAAAGTGTATATTTCCATTGGGAGTTCTGGGTAATCAACATTTCAAACTGCTTAAAATATTTAGGTATGGTTTTCACTGCCTAATTATAAATAGCCAGTATTAAAGAGATATGACCTTAGGTTTCAGAGAGCTCCTTTCTTGAATAATGAAAGATTAAGAGAAGAATTAATGAATAGTCATGCTTTTCTGTGATTATTTAAGAAACAAGAGAGAAAGATGCATCAGAGAGAAAAGGTAAGTTAACATTTGCAAAGCAAATCAGTGGCAAGGGGGGAAATAAATTGCTATCTCCTAGTGCATGCCCTCAGTGCCTTATCCTCTCCACATATTACTCTCCATGTGCTCTTCTGCTAGTCTGAGTCCTCACTGTGGTGTCAAATAGTGCTTACTATGAAAATCTGACTTTTGTCCAATTTATGTTGTTCTTTATTGTTATGCTTTTCCTTTTTGAATAGTGTTCAATGAAATAAAGCAGAGACAGAGTAATCTTTTCATTGTTCATTCATTAAAAATTATCTTACTGTTAAGTAAAATGGAGACAAAGGACAGAGGTTTTACAGTTCACTTCTGCAGTTGAACTTGTTCAGCCAGATCACAGGAAAAGCTACAAGGCTTTTGTTGTCTTCTACAGCAAAATAACTACAGCTCCTGTTAGTTTTTTCACACAGAAAACACACCTTTTTTGGCAGCGAAGACAAAGCCAACTCTCCCTCCAGTTCCTCTGCAATCTTTGATCTCTTAATTCCCATTTCTCCTTCCCCTTGATGTTCCGGTCTCTCTGATCTCTGTTCATCACTACCATATATGTCCGTATAATCTCCCACCCGTAATAACTTTAGGACAACCAGAACCTCATCCTTCATTTCTGGCAGACATGCATTTCTTTGGAAATAAAAAACTAGGCAATCTTGCAGTTTCGTTTTAGACCAGTTCATCAGTGATGTTCTGCAGGATGTTTTGATTATGACTGCTCGAATTCAGTGACCAAGTCAGTGAATCATGTCTATGAACACCAGACATACAAGACTTTATAATTGTGAAAAATATATAAAAGAAAATACAAGGGACTCTTTGTCATGTCATTTCATATTTAAATTATTGTCTGATTTAGCTCACTCAGTTGCTGGCCATGAACATGCGAGTTTTGCCTAATGTGCTGATAACACAATTCTCCATTGTAACTTTTGAGTAAGTCTTGATGTGTTTACTAAATGTGTCCAATAAAAAAGACTAATCTTTCATGAGCTGAATGAGGAGCATAAGTAGCTAAACCTGATATGTATGAAGTATTTGCCATAACCACGTACTAAAAAAAGAAATGAAAGTACAAATTACATGCAATACCCTCAAAATCTGCTGCATTCCACATTCTGAAAAGCAGTTTATTGGAAGATATATGGCATTGTGATATCTAGCAAATGCATACCTATTTGTATTCCTTATTTTTTAAATAAGAAGTTATCCCAATCCCTCCACCACAAAATTGAATAAGCTGACTAATCAAATTAAATATTGTTTACCTGAAGAGCCACTGATAATTTGAAATGATCTTCATATTGCTAACCCTCTTCTTTACAACTGGTGAAAACAAATAGCGCTTAAATTCAAATCTCTGAGCAAGGGATAACCCAAACTTCCCCTCTGTAGAATGTACTTTGTTTAGACTCTCTTCACATGCAAAACATCTAGGACCGCTTGGTATTTTGAACACACCGTATTTTTCACAAATTAACTGTGCAGCTTTGGTCTTATTAATCATTATTTTAAAAATCACTTTCTTGTGAGCAAATGCCCTTTAATGCCCTTTACCTCATAGGTACTGTCTTGTGCAATGTACTTATTAAAAAGAGCACATCCCTGTAGCCCAGAGGGCTGACAGCTCCCTCCAAAGCTGTTCTGCTGCTCTGAGCTAACCTCCAGGGGCTACTCGAGAGTGATGCAGCCTTCATCCCCTCCTACAGAGTCTGAGCACATCATGCCTACAATAGTCTCAACCTGAGCTATCCTGAGAAATGCTTTTCCTAAGGTGTTTACTGAACTCCACTTCTGGTAGAGAGGCAGTTTGGCTGAGCAGTGAAGAAAAGAAGAAAAAAAAAATCACCTATCATTTTCAAAAAATCTCAAACAATTTTATGAAAGAATAAGAGCACAGATTCAGTGCAACTGAGGGCTTTTTTCTCCTGCTCAGACACAGGTAACATTTGTTTCCATTATATCACTCATCCCTGACTTTTTATCTCACATGATGAAAATATAACAAAGAAATAAAACTGCCAAACTCCGAGCCTTATGACTGAGACAGGGAATGCTTGCAGACAGCACTGGAGAACAAAAAAGCACTGAACAAATTCAGTTCAAAAAGACTGATCATATCCTGAGGTACAGCCAGGGCTTTTTTGTTGTTGCCTGTTAAAAGTGGCATAAAATCTTTAGAGATTTTTTCCTCCAAAGATGATATTTCTCTAGTTTACTAGATACACTGTTTTGCTTTGCATGAACACCCTCTTTGACATTAAGTTCAGCCTTCAGGCTAGCGTCGCTTATCTCTGTTTCCAAAAATCCTCATATTTGATTGTCACATTTATTAAGTCAGACTCTGAAAAAACTTCCATCAATCTGTAGCCCTTTTCTCTTTCTCTTCTTCCTCAAAAATGTAAGCAAGTAATTTAAATGCTTGTAGGAAACTGCTGAAATTGTAGATACAGTTTAACCATAAAGTATTACACACAATGCATTTTTCAAATAGCTGCCTGAATTTCAAATTTATAAATATTTCTACAGGCCAAAAGACATGGAAAAATAGTCAAATATTTAATATGTTACAATATACACCCCTAAGCCCCAATTTTCTATTTGCTTAGTTTACCTTGAAAAGCCCTAATTTCTTGGGTTATAGATCCTTTAATATTGAGTAGAGGAAGAAAACACTACAGACCCAATAGAATTTCTGTCAAATTCACCTATTAGTTAAGTTACCTGTGACAAAAGCTGAATAAACATGGAAACATTTTTACACTGAAAAATAAAATGTAATGAAATTCATACTATATCAGAAGACTTTGCAGTAAGAGAAACAATCTTTGTTAGCGCACATAAAATGTTGAATGAGAAAATGGATCTTTTGTTTGATACCAGCTAGTGGGGAAACAGGCATTTCACTTGCAGCATGGGGTAATCTTTGAATGCTAATTACTAGAGGTTCTAGGGCTCCAATATTGGAAAGAAATGAAATGGTCCTGGGCTGGAAAGTGGACATGAAAAAGGCTGGTTTGTAATTCTAGCCAGAGAGAGAAGGAACAGGCAGTGGAAGGAGGGAAGTGACCAAACTGCAGCTGTGAGCTTTGCTGCAAGAAGTGGATTTCACTCTCAGTCTTCATAGCCTTCCTTCACATTAAGCCTGGATAGGAAGCAGATTCTAGGCTTTTCAACAACTGGCAAAAATGAATATTGTTGCCATCAGAATTGATGGGATGGAAAACTTTGATAGATTGGGAGCCTTGGGTTGATTTCCGCAGAGAAGAAGAGCACAGATCAGAAGAGAAGAAAGAACTAGAGAACTTCCAGAAAGGAAAGGATGAGGGGATGAACTGGGGTAGCAAGGAATATCTTTCAGTATCCTTAAGCCAAGAAGTATTTTGGAAGGTTGTTTTACAAAAAATATCAGCATCTTAAAGCTGACTTCACAGATGGGCAAACTGAGACACAGAGACATGAAATTTATTACCCACCCTTTCTTAGCAAATGGGTGTTTACTGCCAAATAAAATGCAGTTTTTTATTCACAGAAAATAGTTCTTTTTTCTATCTTCTAAGACTTGAGATCCTGCCACTGGCATTTCACAGGCTTATCTCAGGAATTAGAGCATGTTGGGAATCCTGCTGCCTGTGTTCTGATATGAATGTCAAACACATATATAATTCACCCTCACCATAATGACAACTCATAAACCACTGAAAAAAGTTTCTACAATGGACATCCCACAGTCCATTCCTCAAGTTGTTGTAAAGTTTTTCCCAGTGGCTAATCAGAAGCATCCTTCCAGTAACTTCAACTTTTCAGTCCACCACTTTTAGTTCAACCTATCATGGACAAAGAGAAAAGAACATAATTTATTTTATCCCCTTGTTCAAATTCTGCAAAGCTCAGACCTGCTAATTTGCTCTTCTCTAAGTCTCTTCAGTAGACACAGAAGCTCAAAATCTACCATTAAATCAATATTTTCTTTTGGTCATGATTTTTAGCTCCTTTTCATCCTTCCTGCACCTTCTCCAGCTGTTCTGCATACTCCATAAAGCATGAAGCTCAGCACTGCTATGATACTAAGCTGAGACCTTACTGGTGGTGAGTAGAGCGGAAGGATTACTTCACAAGTCATCATTTTTTAATAGCCCAGTAAGATGTCTGCAGATTTCACAACAGCGTAACACTGTTCATTCAGTTTCAGCCTGGGATTTGCTGCAAGTCCTAATTTTTTTCCCACCCTCTACAGAACTGGTACTTGCTCCCTTTTTGTAATTGTGGCCTTGATTACTCCTGACTATCCACACACACACGGGTTGAGAACACTACATGTGTTTCTCAATCTGTCAAGACCTTTTAAAATTGTAACATCATGAACAGAATGCTTATTTTCCTTCCCTAGTTTGTGTTCTTTTCAAATGTAAAGCAGCTCACTATTCCGGTCTCCAGATAAGGAATGAAAATACAACCTAGTACAGACTCGATCCTCGTAGCATAGCAAGCTAAACGGCTTTCCATTTCTAACAACAGACACAGATAGCTTTTATTTGTCAGAGGGTTTTTTTAACAATCATTAAATCACTTGATAGTAGATTCATGTAGTTCAGGCTTCCTTCTTTGCTTATAAATGTTGCATATTAACACTATATCAAAAGCTCCAGATAGATTACATCAGATAAATTATCCTTATTTTAACTTCTTCACCTGGAAGTCCTGCTGCTTGTTAATTATTTTGGCTTGACGTAATTAGCTTTAGCAAATCCATTTTGGCTATTGCACATTTCCTTGTTTTCTTCTAGATATCTATTAAACATCTGGTTGTATGTTCTGGTATTTTTTCAAGACAGGATCTTAAGCTGATCTATCTGAAATTCTGTGGTAGCTCCTCCTTTTTCCCTTTCTAAAAACAGGCATCAGGTTTGTCTTTTTCCACTATTCTGGAACCTGACTTGACCTCCATCAGTTTTCAAAAATGACCTTGAGATAGTTCCAGCCTATTTTTCAAGGGCTGTAGGATGAAGTTTCTGCAGCCCATCTGATTTGAAGATCTAACTCCTCTAAGTACTCTCTAGCCTACTTTCTCCTGTTCTACCCTTGGATCTTGCTGTCTTTTTTTTGTGGCACATACAAACTCTGTTTGCCACATGATCCCAGCTGACCTTTTCAGTGAAGATTAAAGCCAAAAAAGCATTAAAGCACACTGGCCTCCCCTAGGTCATCTATTAAGAGTTTCTCCCCTCTGTCACAGAGCCGACTAATACTGTCCTTGATCTTCCACTGGTTAATAACGTGCTAATAGTTTGTTATCCTTGATGGCCCTTGTTAGCTGTATCTCTACCAGAGATACTCCTATTTTATACTTTATCAGAACATGAATCTTTTCTCCTCTGCCACATATTCTACTTTCTCCATCCATTTCTTAATTCTGAGTAATTAAAAAAACCCAAACACTGTTAGAGTGGTATATATAAAATGAGATGTACTTTTTGAATGCACCAAAACATACACCTCTGCCTGTAAAATGTCCTCGTGTTATGAATTTTTCACTATTAGCCGGAATAGAGGTGCTATATAAACAATGCTTTAACCATTTATTGATTGGTGCTTTAACAACATCTGACTCTGCTAAAATCACAACCAGAGGACGAGAAACTCATTGTTTTATTTAAACTCGATGTTGCACCACTGCCAATATTGGAGACTTGAGTTTAGGGATAAAAATTGGTGCTGACAAACAAATTCACTGGAAAGAAAACAATATAAAAATTAAACATATCTCAGCACTGGACTTTTGGCATGTTTCTTAGTACAGCTATTGAGAGGTGGGTATAACAGAAGCAGTTCCCCCAGGGTCTGGCAACAGTGAGGGCACCATCTGGGTTCTGTGGTCTCAGAAAGTGCAAGGGGAAGGGGAGGGAAAACTCAGGAAGGGGGATGAGAGGGAAATATTATGAAGGGAGATGATTGCCATGGCAAGTGAGAATAAGAGGGAGGGGGAGAACAAATGTTTTGCTCCCTTTGGGGGCCTAAGAACTCCTGGTATCTCTGTCTTTCAAATGTCAAATTTATTACTTAAATCCATTAATTTTTTTTATTTCTTCTCCAACTTGCATTGGAAAGTAAACAACAAGCAAATGAGCAATAATTAAAGGTTAACCTTTTAAATATTATTTAAATCTGTCAACGGAGTTATTTCTAGAATAAGAGCCCAACACCTGACCATCACTGCTGTAAAACTATTTAAATGGGTAGGGATTACTCACATGAGTAAGAATCACCAATGTATTTCCTAATACACTTGCACAAAAAAAAAAAAAAAACAGATCCATTTTTCTGCATGTTTCATGGATGCAATTTGAAACAATGAAGAAAAGGCTTCAAAAGCGATCTTATTTCTGTTTATCTCAAGTTGGAAAGAAAACAAATTAATAATTTGCAAAGCAACAAGAATTCAACCTTGAAATGCCTCTGGTCATCAATTGTTGCAAGAAAGGAAAAACAAAATGCAAAAGGAACATGGGGATTACATTCAAAAACCAAGAAAAGAACAGCTTCAATACAGAAGAAATGTTTGCTTTATACTCTGCACAGATGCTGTACAAGCAAAATTCTCAGTATATTAATATAAACTGTCTGAAAAAATTCGACCCGATTTCATAAGACCAGCAAAAACAAAACAAAGGGAAGCATGACGTTTATGGGTTTTTCCTCTAGCACAACCATGCAAGCTGAGCTGTGAAACTGTGATGGAAATATTAGAGCTGTTGTGCCTGAAAAAACGCAGTGATCATTTCATTCTTCCTGTCTTTTAATGCTCCAGGGTTTTGGAGACGAATAGGAGCAATAAGTTCACTTTGCAGAATTAATGCTGTAATTCTTTATCATAAGAGCAGAGCATTACCTCAATCTGATTTTTCTACAAAATGGTTCAAAGTCTATTTTTAATGATGGCCCTAATTTGTTAACACCTTTTAAATTATTAATCCCCTTTATATTCAAGTAGTTATTGCATGTCATAACAATGTATCTATGCAGGGAAATTTAATAGTATTTTCTGCATGTCAAGAAAAGGCTTGTTCTGCAAAATGCTATTAAAACTGATAATGAGCTAAATATTTGCCATAGCAAACACTGAAATTACTATATCAATCAACTTTGGGTTCTCTTATTCAATAAACAAAATTTAACCTATTAACTTTGCCTAATTTTAGGCAGGAAAAAGCTTGTTTTCAGGCATATCTTGCCCTTGACTTCATATCTTTATCATCTCATAACTACATTTTCCTGGCCAATTAAGCCATTGTTTTGAATCAAATGTAGCAATATAAGCCTTTTATTCTGTCTTGAATGCAACTATATTACTAGATCCTGAATACAATTTTCTCCCAGCAAATTTAGACTACGTTTTAAAGCTCACATTTATCACAGGAAAATGATAAGCTATGTTCCTGAAGACACCTTTCACATTAAAGAAAAGGAAAAAAAAAGGATTTATGAGGAAGTCAAAGGGTAAAATAAAACCTTATATCACAAATCTCTTAACTCTTCAGATCTCCTCAGATCTGTTCATGTGGCAGGATGCTTGTGTTAATATTTTCAGAAAATAACTCCAAAAATACAAAAACCTGCATGCAAGCATCACCGCTGACAGGCATGCGAAGGAGAGCATCCTCTTTCATGAGCATCTAAAGCATAAATCTGAATGCTGATTGAATACCTAACACCCCATTCAGTGACAAAAAAAGCGGCAGGTTCCATCTCTGCCGAGTACACACGAGCTGGAATGGTTTATTACATAAGCTGGGAGCCTCGCCTCGGCACTGTGTGCTGGTGTGTGATGCTGCTGCTCATGCATAAGTGGCTGCACTCAGCCGCTCGTCGCTTTTGTCACAGCAAATTGTTGTGTGATCAAGAGGGATCAAAGCGCACCCTCTAGAGGCTAAACACAAGCCCCGGCCCCGCGCACGGCACCCACGCTCCCCTGCCCACACCCCGGGGCTCTCTCTGGGCCCGAGTCACCTCATGCAAACAAAATGACCACAGTCAGTCATGAGAAGGTATTAAAAATATCAGCTTTGCGTTGGTGTCTCGATATAAAATGCTAGAAGGGAAGGAGTGCTCTTTCGTGAGTGCACCCTGCACAGCCTTGCTGCCCAGGACTGCAGGGGTGTGGAAATCAAATGAAGAAGGAGGTTGTTTTTTTTTTACCTCTGCCTACAGTAAGGGTCATGCCTTGCTCATGCAGGACTCCATCATGGAGCTCATCACAGCTTCAAGGAAACATAGAGGAAGCAAAGTGCAGTCAGAAGTCACGCTCCCACAGTTTCATGGAGAGGGTTGTATGTACTAAATTCAATAATCATGGAGTCACACAATGTGACTTGAATTTAGCTGGGTTGGAAGGGACCTTTAAAGGTCATCCAGTCCAACCCCCCTGCAATGAGCAGGGACATCTTCAATCAGATCAGGTTGTACAGAGCAACCTGACCCTGGATGTTTCCAGGCATGGGGCACCCACCACCTCTCTGGGCAGCCTGTTCCAGAGTTTCACCACTTTTATTGTAAAAGCCTTCTTATTTCTGTCCAGTCTAAATCTACTCTATTTCCATTTAAAGCCACTGTCACTCATCACAACAGGTCCTGCTAAACAGTTTGTCCCCACCGATTTCACAGGTTCCCTTTAGGTGATGAAAGTCTGCAATGAAGCCTCCCAGGAGCCCTCTCTTTTCCAGGCTGAACAATCCCAGTTGTCTCAGCCCTTCCTCATGAGAAGTGCTCCTCTGGTCACGTTTGTGACCCTCCTCTGGACTCACTCCCAACAGGTCCATATCATCCCTCTGTTGAGGACCCAGAGCAGAAAGCAGTAATCTGTGGTTCTTACTGAAAGACAATTTCTTAATAAGGAATATTTCCAATTAAATTACGGAGACCCACTGCTGAATGGAAATTAACTGTTCTATAAGTGTCATTTAAGTAAGACAAAGCTATTTGTAAAGGCTCATGCTCGTGGACCTTTATCCTCAGCTTACAATGAAATTATTGCTTCTTTTCTCATATTTCACATCCTGCTAAATAAAGCACCTGTGTGAAAGAACACTAATTTCATTTAATTAGGGGCAAGAAAGTATTAAGCTATTTTTCCTACATAAATTACTTAAGAGTTGACCTAAAAGCACCAAAATTCCACTCAGAACAATACTGTCATGTTAAATCTCTTACACTTTGCTCTCCAACACAGAATTCTGTTCATTAAGGAGCAATTTTCTATTAAGGATCTTATTTTTCATAATGATTAATAAAAACTGTGATTTTTCAAAAGTATACCATGGATTGGTCATAAGTACATGTTAAACTGTTTCACAGTTTTTTCTGGTTATCAAGATAGACCAAATTTTCAAGGAAAAGTTTGCTATTACTCATGTACATAACTGCATTGATGTAAACAAGACTGAGTTTGTGTCAGGAATTTGTGTGTAAATGCAGTTAAATGATAACAGCAATTATCCCCCTAGTGAGCATAATAAAGCCGTGAAATTCTGAATTACCTTAAGGTTAAATTGAAAAGAATCTCACATTTACAGAGAGATTGCTGCTGAAGGTTCAGAAACATTCTCAGTTTCCTTGTAGTGACATGCAATACATTAAAAATTACCATTAGTGGCTGCAGTTTCAGTTAAAACTGATTTAAGGAACGCGCTTTGTAGTTTCAAGTATTTCTGCTTACAGTTCTGCTCATATGACAGGAAAACGAGGATAAAGAGTGACTTTGCAACAGGGGAGTGCTGCTCACTTCTGTCTCACACTGTGCCAATACACAGAAGCACACACACTGGAGCTACACCATGCAGAGATGTGGTGTATATATGCATTTTCATGCAGTCAGGAGGTGCAGGGTAATGAACTCCACCAAAATCAGCCAGTGGAGACAACTTTGGAATAAAGAAAGATCTATGAAGAGCTAGGATTAATTTAAAAAAAATAAATTGAATTTAGTGGAGAGTGTGTCTGTGAATAATGCCCAAAATCAAAATGATTATTAAAATATTAAATAAAATATAAAGTTTCAGCTAACTCCTGCAGCAACCAAACATATCAGCTGCAGACACATCAGAATCACAATTAAAACAGCACTGCTGGAGGAAAACTTGTTTCATCTGTTTCCAGGAAAACAAGGCAAGGGGTGCTGTAAGAGCACAATCCTTCAGTCTTCTAAGTAATGATTACTTCAAAAGCTCTTAAGCCCTTGCTTTATCCATGGAAACTGAGATTCTCAGGCAGATAGGAAACCTCAGTCTAGTAAAATGAAATGCAACAGCCTCCTTAATATCTAGACCACAAAGTTCTGTGCACAGAGAAATTACAAGGTCAGGGGAAAACAAAGTTTTCCCCTTAACTATGACTGTTTATGTCAGACATGAGCAAGTCCCACATATGCATCCTCAGAGAGAAATACTTGAAAATGTTTACAGATAGAGAGGCACTGGAGACTCAATGGTTATGAAAACTTGAACAGGAAGCTCAAGTTTATGGAAATCAATAATGGAGAACACATTTCATTTTAAGTCTGACAATTTCCTTCTTTCTTTCCATTAAGAACACACATCCCCAAACACAATATAAAAACCAAACCAGTGTGTGCCTCTGCAGGGCACAGTGTATATGTAAGCAGGGGAGAGACAGAGAAGCTCCATTAACCAATCTGGAAAATTCACAGCACTGTGAGACAACTGAAATTGGTAGAAGAAAATCAAACACACCTCTATTTCACATGGAGTGAAAGAATGTATGGAAGATCAGCTCACTGCCTGGCCATAACTATTTCCACAGGAAACACTTTCTGTTCAACTATGATGAAGTCATTTTTCTGAAGCAGAGTCTCCTTGAGCAGAATGTTTGCTGGATGCAATTTGAGTGGGTCTTATTGATCATTTGATCTAGTTGAAGATTGATGCATTTTGTACTCTCTTCCCTTAGTTATAACTTCTGCAAAAGACAAACATAGCCTCAGATTTTCTCTTCCATGAATGAGTCCTAAGCAAACAAGAGCCTTGCCAGCTTCTAACTTAGGTGGAAGCGTCTCTGTAGGAAACTTTACTAATGAAGGCAGCTAGTGTTAGATCTTAGGTAGGACAGAAGAAGGAGTGACATTTAGAAAAGAATTTGAATTGAGAAACTGGAGCAAGGGAACTATGGCAGATAGTTTTAAAAGAGATTCCAAGATGAGAAAAAAATCCCAACCCTTAATTAAGTTGCTATGAAATGAAAAAAGAAGAATTAATGGAAGAGAATAAAAGTATTTGACAAAGGCTGAAAAGGTGAGCTATCTGGATTGTATATATTTTGATTTCTCATTATAGAAGACTAGCAAAACAGAACTCAGTACAACTTTATGAGAATCCAGAGTTGTGAAGGCACACAGTAGTACTGTAATTTTATTTTTTGAGAACATAGATTCAAATAGTAAACTCTGAACCTAGAGAAAAATCAGTATGGTTTTTGAAACATCAAAACATCCAGTCAAAAATGGATAAACAATCTGTTCAGTTCTCCTATTTGGCTTTCTAGAAAAAACATCCTCAATCATAAATAAGGATCTAAAGTATTTTATTTAAGTTCAGTAGCATCTCTAGGAAGAGCTGAAGTATGAGTGGATTAACTCGGTAAAATGAATTCAGAAATCTAGCTGCCTTCCTGCTTCAGAAACTTACGTAAGGAGAATAGTCCTGAATTATGTAAGAGACTTTGAATAACAAAGCTTCATAGCACTTAGAGAGACCATTTAAGAATTCACAGCAACCCTCCCCCCAGCATTGGTTTACTTCATGCTGGTGAAGCCCTTGTTCTTCCTGCCATTTTGGAGTGGATACCAACCTACTGCGCTCAGCTGAGCGATATGGACTAGACCTACTGGGCAGTATAAGTGGAAAATAAACAAAAGGGAGACAAGACCCTTGCATCGGCTCTCTACCTCCTTCCATCAGCTGTGCTCATAAGGAAGAGCTACATTCCATCATATATAATTAATACTTAGACTAAGTAATCTTTATAACCATCCTCTTCAGAAATCACTAGAAAACTTTCTTCTAAACACCAGTAAGCACCAGATAATTGCTTTCTCTGAGTTTACTGCAAAGATGGAAGGGATGAATTTGAAGAACAGATGCAGAGCTTCAATTACAGACAACTTTAGACAAAGAAAAAGCTTCCTGTTTTTTTCCTTTTTCTGCATAATTTTACCCTTTAGAACAGACTGCTTGTGGATGCTGTAGAAAATCAACTGCCAGATTTTTTTAAGAACACACAAGACAAACTTCTCTTAGAAATTACATAAATACTTTGTATTGTTGTTCCTATATAGGGGCTGGAGGAGATGACTTCCTAAAGTCCTTTCCATTACTATTTTTCTATGATCCTATGCTTATTGTCCTGGCTCATTAAATTCCACAGTTCTGGAAACGACTGGAGATGATGCTGCCAAGGTGATTTGGGCATCTTCAAATTAACCCCACAGGCTTTGGCACTGAGAAACACAAAGACTGCCAACTGCTCTCCACTTTTTCCCTAGCCTGCCTCTGATCCTTCTGATTGGCTTCTAGTCAAAGTAAGACTGAACTTGTACACTTCAGTGTTGAAATGAATCAAAATCCCAGAGTTTACAGAGACAAATGTTAGAACCAGATTATTTTAAATAGCTGATTATACCTATGTGGAAACTAAATGTAGGTTTGGTTGTCCTGTCCAAGTATCTATAAATAAAGAAAACCTCTGTCTCCATGTCTTATCGTACTCAGCTCCTATGTCTGAGGCATTTACATATTCACAAGTGGTGAAGATCCCAAGTCCCTCCATCAGAAGAAAATTATTTCCCCTTTACAGCCTGAATTGAGGACAATTCTTTTTCTAATAGTGCCATTAACATGTATCAAAAGAAGCCCAGGGAGTATATCAAAAGAAGGTGACTGAGAGGTGCTTTACAATACTGGGAAACAAATTAGATAAGTTAAAATTAATGAGAACTTAACTAAGAAGCTTAAAATACTATTATACAACTGGAAAGAGGCAATCAAGTAGCAGTTTGGCTTGCAATTTCAAAAGATGCAAAACATTTGCTGTTGCATCAGCCTTTCTGACTACACTCAGCTTTCACTGTTCTTACTTGGATACAGACAGGCTGTTAAATGGTGAGAGCCACAAGTAGTAGGTTAAGTTATTCCGCATACATAATGTTTGACTTGAGGGTTCAAGCCTCAGCCTGGCGAGCTAACAGCATGTTATACAATTATGCAGATAAGAAACACTTGAGCAAACAGCTTCTGAAGAAATGACACGCTGAAAATGCCACAATATCACTACGACACTGAATAGCATCAATAGTGATGGTTGCCTCTTTCTGCAAATATCAGATGTCACAGAATGCAATTCATCTGCATCAAAAAATGTTTTCAAACTTGGACTGTAAGGAATCTTAGCTCCTGAACTGATACTCAGTTCTCTCTGGAATTGAAAGGGATGGAGAGATGTCATGTCTTGTACTGGAACGTCCTTCTAGCACTTCCGAAAGACTGACACTGATGTCTTCAGTCCAACCAAGGAGGAGAGTAACAGTGTCCTGCTGTTTTGATTCTGTGGTAACAAAACTGATATGAAGAAAGAATTATACTGAAGTTTGCACAGTATTACTTTATGCTGCAGATTGTGGATTGTATTACCAATTCCAGATGGCTCAGGGAACGAGGGATTTAATTTGCAAGAGAAATGTTGCAAGAATCTAAATGCAAAACTTAAATATAAGGCTCTAATGATTGAAATGTAAGGCCCTGGATCTACTGCACAAGGTACTATTGTGGAACAAATTTTAAGGTGATGCCTAAAAATCATAGGAAGACCTAAAAGAAATTAAGAAATAGCCTGAGTAAATGTAGCCTATAAAAATCAAAATAAATTTAAAATTTAAAAAAATAAATAAATAAAAAATATTTAAAATATTTATAAAAATAAAAATAATATAAATAAATAAATAAAAATAAAACAGCTGTAATACGAGATGTATTTTTGTATGCACATAATGATGTGTATATTTATATATTTTGTAGGTATAACTGATGCACAGAGTTCAAAATGCTCTTAAAAATCTACACACCTGGGTGCAAACCCTCTAGATCTCTTATTCAAATGAGGAAAAAAATCCTCTCTGAAAATAAACTCTTATTCTCACTTCAATACAAGGTTAAAATGGATCTATTGCTGACTTCATCCATTTGCCAATTGTTGACAGCTGTCAATATAGGGATTTGATTTCTTTATCCAAGCAACAAACACTACATTCGTATCTTCAGAGAAAGATCTTGACTGTGAGCTGCAGTTTCACTGCCCCAACTCAATTACTGCATTCTTGAACTGCAATGTATTCATTTGTGGGCAGTGGGGCAGCCAGTGGGAGGGTATTGATTGGAGTATAATGTCATGTGTAGCAGCGAGAGTAAGATGAAAAGTGTTTTCTGCTTAATGGGTTGGTATTAAGTAGGTGGGAATGGCTTCTAATTAGCCAACAATTGCTGTGTTTCTCAGTTTCCCTCCCTTCCCTCCTCCTGTCGGTCACCAGCTGCCAATCTCTCTCTCCTTTTCCTTTTTTGTGTGGAGTTCATTGCTCACTGCAGTGAAAGCCTTTGTTTAAAAAAGAGGGCTCCCAGGGTCTCATCTGCCAGGGTACAGCTTGCTGCCTGCGATGAGTAGCAACTGTCAGTTTATTTTATCTCAACCTTTTCATCATTCTGCTGAAACTGGTCGAGTGAAACCACCTGAGAGACCTGAGGATTCAGTACCTACAAGTCATTAGGCAGGACTGCTCTGTCTCTCCCCACACAGCAAGTCAACTGAACACTGCTTAAAATATAGTCCACTTTAACCCCATATTTTCCCATGGACGCATTAGGACTCCTCCTGCATCTTCCACATTTCAGTTGTATGATCATTCCTTAAATATACTACAACTATTATTGAGTAATATATTTTTCATTGTTTCGCAGCAAAAATACTATTTAGAAATACAAAATATAACATACTAAAATCTAGTTATTAGAATAGCCTCACTCAGAACCTCCATCTTATCTAGGTTATGTTCTCCAGCATGAATATCATACCTAGCAACTCCCCCAATTATTTGAACCTTTACTTGCCTTGAAGTTTTTGATAATGCAGTTCAAAGGGACAAAATCTACTTATGTTTATAGTTGTGCCAGCCCCCTGAAATCAGTAAGATTTTATGGGCATTAAAAAGTGCAGTACTCAGTCCACAGTTTTTAACACATATGCAACATTCTCCTCTCTGCCATACTGTTTCTCTCTCTGTAGGTATACACATATATGTTCATGTACTCCACACGTACACCCACCTTACAAAATGCTAATGGAGCAATCATTAAAACTTATCAAAGTATGTGACAGAAAGAAATATTTTATTTTGAACTAAAACAGAATTAAATGTATCTAGATCAAATTCCATGTCATTAGCCTGAGCCATAATTTTTTGGTAACCACAGCTAACTTGTTGCAGTCCTTACTAACAGTTTTAATATAGCAACTGAGGTATTACTTTCCCCTGTCTGAACAGTGAGCCTTTTCAAGATCTGCAACAGATGACAAGAACAGAAATCCAGTTATCCTTCAATATATCAGTTGATTTCTTAATGCTTGAAATTGTCAATGCTTCATCTCGATTCTCTTCTTACTGCAACATGTGCGTACTTGTATGAATATTGACAAAATAAAATATAATAAAATATAATTTAATACTATTCTCAGACCTGAGCTAAAGGTACCAGTGAGAACGAGCTCACTCTCGGAGAATTACACATTTCAAGACACTGTTTGGCAGATGGAAAGCTCCTGGAGTCAAAGAACTGGGCTCCATAGCACCCTGAAGTGCCGTTTCCCACCAGGAGCCACAAGTGTGAGGTAAACAGGGCTGCAAGTGCTGCAGCCAGGATAAGAAGTCAGTGGATACTGTGCAGCACACGTCCCTCTCCCCTCCTGGTTCCTGCCAACTGGCTCTCCTTGACACTTTGGGCATGGTCTGAAGCTCCCAGTCCTCAAATTCCTTGGGTGCACAACATGAACTGAGTAAGATTACTCGAGAGCACATGCATCCTCCATTTTTCAGCTTCAGTTATCTATCAGCAATGAGTTAAATGCACAGTGCTAACAGATGCCCATTTGGGCACACAGACACAGTCAGACAGCTCCATGTCTCTGTTCATGTGACCTATAAACACCAGACAGTGTGAAATCCGCCTTCATGAGAAAGACAGGGGTTGAGTATTGGCTTTCACAGACATTGTCGTTAGCAGATGAATAAACATAAGGTTTACTTATGAGGGGTGTCGGACACTTGCAGTTCCCATTTCAGAAACTACAGCGGAAGATTAATTCCCCACAGGAGCTGACACCAGCTACATTATGTTTGACTAATATCCGTAGCAGCTACATCCCAAAAATTAAAAAATATGCCAGAATTTTAAGAAAAAGGTATATTAAACTACTGCAGCAAACATGGAAAAAATTAAGGAAAAAACTTTAAGAATGATTTCAAATTACCCTCTCCATATCAATTACTCTATTGGACACTTATTAATGTCAATATTGTAGGATAGTAGCTCCATGTTCAAAATTACGTACTTGTATTGCACACTATGAAAAACACTGTGTAATTACTTGGCTCTGTGGCAAGACCTGTATGAGGCCGTCCCTGGGAATATTCTGTATTATAGATAATATTGAATGCTTAACTGAGTGAGTAGAAACAAGCAGATGAGCCTGGAGGCATGGTCATCTACTTAAGCATGCATTTGGATCTTCAAGCCAATTAATCACCCAGTTGCGTACTTAAACTTAGTCAATCCATTCCCACAGGTGATTAAGATCTATTTAAAGGCCATTTTGATACTTCACAATTTTCTATTAACTAACTTGTCAAGATGCTCAATAGGAAGTGTGATTTTTTCCACTTCATTCTCTGATCACAACATAATTAAAACACAGAGCACGAAGAATAGTGTGAAAACAGTAAGAAAAAACCAGAAAAAACTCTCAAAAACCTCCTATTGATTTGACTGCAAGCACAAAAGACTTACCTAAGAAGGTGTAAGTTGAAATGCCAGTTACTGGGCATAGAGGTAACTGACTTACACTCCTTAAACATTGGCATAAACATGCATAAAACTGAAGTATGGAATGAAGGTGTGGGGCCAAAAAAGGAGAAAGAATAATTCACAAGATAACACTGAAGAACAGGCAAGAAAACACAAGAGAACAGATAGGGAATGAAGAGAAACAAAATAAATAATAAATGTTTCAGAAACAGTTCGAAAAATCACAAAATATCTCTGGTGATTACAGAAAAGAATAAAGGGAGGTGGATTTTTGGGCAAAAGAAATATGTTTTCATAAATATATGAAATTGTGGAAATATGACACTTCACTTTTCAAAATAGATTGAGTCATTCCAAATGTAAATCATTTAAATCTTGACTATCTTCAGACTACAGAGTCTTAATAAAACCAGCAATTTGTTACTCAAACAGAAGAGGAACATAAAAGAATGTATCTAGGCAGGGGAAAGCTTCTCAGAAAAAAATCTCCCAAAGATGCAGGAAAGAAAGCTGGCTTGGGAAACCCAGGAGAAGGAAGGTGTTTGATACACTGCCTGTGACTCCTGGGATGACCTAAGGGTTCTGTTACAGAAAATATGCACTGAACACAGTTTCTTTGTCTTGGCTTTGATTTTCTGTGTCCAACGATTGTTGGGGAGCTTTGGGTAAGGCAGGGTTTGCAGCAGAGAGTTGTTTTCATGCTGGCCTGAGGTCTATCCTGGTTGGCATGAGTGCAGACAGCACCAATAAAAGATTTTTTAGGAAGTCTAAATGATAACAACATCTCAATATTAAACAAACCCACAAAAGTCTGTTTTTTGGTTCTTTATGAGGAACCAGTCTCCCCTTTGAGCATAAACCCACTAGATACACCTCTGCTTGTGTATGCAGCAAAGGAAAGGAAAGGATGGGCACATGTGAAGAGGCCCTAGGGCCACTTCAGAAGTTTTCCAACTGGCTGTTCCTACTTTGGCCCTGCAATCATCATGGCACTGCCAGAGCACAACTCCTGCCAGCTGTTTTGTTTTGCGACTCTTCAGCAATGCAGCAGTCAAACCTAACACTTCTAGGTGCCTCAAATCTAGGATTTCTCCAGAAGTGACCTAAGAGCTGGGCAAGAGCTTCAATTTCTTTTGTACCATTCTATAAAATCAAGCAGAACTTGAACTTCTGCCCTGAGAATTTTCACTTTTTAAATTGGAAAGGAACTCCGCTTATGTAGAAGTACTGACAATGCAGTGCACAAAACTATGCTAGTTCAGTGCATAAAGCTATACTAAAGGGCCTGACAGTATACTGCAGTTTGAACATCACTTCCAACTTTTTTTTTCCACAAGAAAGAACAATTCACCTTATTTAGGAAACCATTTTCTGCTGATCTAGGGAGCTTGTCTGAGAAAACACAGCTGGATGCCAACAGTATTTAGGACAGGATGTGTCTAAAGGAAATGAGATTTAAGACGGTTCCATAAGATTTAGATGGTTCCATACAAAGTATCAGATGGCAAAAAAACTAGATGAGATCCAAATTCTCCTCTGGGTAAAATGTTTTTATATAACTATTGATGACAAGAACACTCACAATCACAAGTCAGGGTGACAGTGATTTTTTTGAACCTATAACACCACTTAGTCATAAAAGAACTGCCAACTCTCAGCAAAGCCTATGAAGTAACTTCTAACACATTAATCCATGGTTAAACATGAAAATGTTCAGTGAGCCCTCCTCTCCCAGACAATCCACACAGCTGACGTAGATCTGATCCTGTCTAACAATTCCCAATTATTTAAGTCAGTATTTAAAAAGATATCACAGTAAAAACCCCTGGATATTGTATTTGTACAAAGCATGAGAACACTGAATATCAGCACTCTCCTCTTTGCAGACAAACGTCAGCCATCAACAGAAAATGGAACAAGTCACTGCACTCATGGCAAAACTGACACAGATGTTCGTACTGTGTTCTCAGGCTCTTCACTGAGAATCTGGTGAATCCGGCCACTGATCAGAGTGTGCTGAAAAACCTCCCTGTCACCCTCAGTTCTTCTCTTCACACTTGATTCTTTCTGTAGTCCAAGCAATGATCACTCTCACTTGCTAAAAATACCAGTGTATCTCTAAGCAGACTTAACACATACTTAAAAAACAAAACCCAACTAACAATAAATAACATAACATATATGAACCCCATAAGCTGACTTTCAGAAACATGCCTGTTCCTTGCCATCAACATCTATACACAAGCATGGTCTATTTCAACACTTAGGTACAACTGCATTAAGACTTAGTTAAGAATATTTCAGGACTGCATCTAGCATTAATATAAAAAATAACTGATATGTTTGAAAGGCAAAGGTGAGACAAGATAAAATTTAGCAAGTGGTGAATGCTAGGTGATACAAGAAGCAGCACAAGTTCAGCAAATTTTAAGGAAAAGAAGAAGACAGAATCAGCTCTCAAATTTTTTTTTCCCTAATAATTTTCCTAAAAATGTATATATTTCAGCCTTTTTAACCACTGTATTTTTCCAGAAGGGAGCAAATAATTCTGTGTGAGAAACCCTACAAGAAGGTGCAGAAGCTATCCTGTGAATTTCAGGAGGGGACTGAAGCATTTGAGCTACTTTCAAAACAGGCTTATTAAGAAGTGAGCCTTTGTGCCTCTGGCACAGGGACAGCCTCGGAGTCTGTACTTGGACACACACCTCCTTTACATAATTTAAAGTCACAGTTCTTATTTACCAGTGTGAACGAGTGTATAACTCCCTTACTTCATGTTCAGCTGCATCTTCTGAGAAACCCCAAATCTGTCTCTAAAATCCTCTCAAGTTTTTTATGATGGCTTTAAATACTGTGTATTGTCTTACCTACGTCATCAATTGTGAAGTCTTATTATCAATGGAATTATCTGGTACCATCTCCTGACTAGCACACTGTGCACACACTGCTGAGAGGGAGGAGGAAACATTGGAAGTGTTCCTGGAATTCATGTACTTTAGACAAAAGAAACAGTAAAAAAAGCCTTTTATCACATTATGAAGCAGCCTGTTCTGCTGTTAGACATTATACCAAAATGGCCCATAAATTACACAGCTGTGGTAAGTTACAGTAGAGAAATGTTAACTGAATTTGTTTAGCATAATCTTTGATTTCATATCTCACTTCTGACTTTCCCATCCTTTAGGGACTATCCTTTTATTAAGTTACACACAAGTTCAAACTAAAATGCACCTGGTAAGATCACTGTTTTCCAAAACATTAGCAATTTTGTGCTAGCCACATCTTTTACAGAAAGATGACCATAAAACATCTTAAAGAGCTTTCAAAGATTTGAATCAGTAGGATGAAAATGTAATTTTTTACACAACACAAAAGGACACAGTCACACTATGGAATGTCCCATTCCTTACATCCATGAGAGGAGGCTGGAGAAAGAATACTGAGGGACTACATATTTGGGAGTAAGAGCAAAAACTGATTTGATTGTATTTTTCAAGCTATAGGTTTAGCTGGTGCAGGCATTTTAAATTATATTGAAGCCAGCTCAGGTGTGGAATGCTAAAAATAGTCCTGATCATGGCAAATTTGATGGTAGATAATTCCAGTGATAATAAGACTTCACAACTGATGAGGTGGATAGGACAATACACACTATTTAAAGCTACCATAAAAAACTCCAACAGAACAAATACAGGAAACCTATGGTAAGATGTGTCAATTTTGCCAAGTTCTCTAAAGTCAAGAAACGTAAATTCAAATTGTGGTCAAAAGCACATACTATTTCTCAAGAAAACAACTGAAGATGTTGTTTTTTTGTAGGATGAAGAAAATAATGCATTTAAAGTCTACTCTTAAAAGTGCTTAGATGATTTCAAGCATTCAAGGGCTCTTGCTGAGGCACAGCCCTGCCAGACACAAAAATCTGGATTGAGAGTTGCCAGACTCACGGAAAACAATTTCTGGTCAGCGTTTCATGTAATCAACATGCAAAATCTGATTCAAAAATTTCCTGCCTTCAGCACCTTTAATTATTCTTTCCTCTAGAAGGCAGCATGTCAGGTGATTATTTATTGAAAGACCTGTGAAATGTTTTCTCATCAGACAATGTTAGTCAGGCTCTGAGCTCCTTTTTAGGAGTCACAGTCCTTTTTGCCTACTGATTCTGCTGATAATGTTTTTTATACATTTTACTAAACATAGACAGAACAATAAAACTATATTTGTTGTTGCAGTGGCATCTCACAATGATAGGAATAACTCTCTTGTAAGTGAGGTCAGGTGACTGAGTCAAAGGCAGCAGACAGAAGCACATTCTCCTTGGCATTTTTAAACATTATTTTCTGACAATCCCATCCCTTTTGTCCATGACAACTCTGGTCAAAACATCTATTTTATTAATAAATGTTGAGGTAAATTGAGTAATTAATGGTTCTTCCTGCCTGGTTATTAAAATGATTGATTTAGAAAGTAAGTCTTGGTTGAAAGACATAAGGTACATGGCAGTACTCGAATTTAAATATAATTGTTCCCCCACTAGCTTAAGTATTTCTTTTGCCTAAGAATACAGAAACTACTCTTTTTTTGGCACAAAAATTTTTGAGTCAGAACAGTTAGAAATAAAAACTTACTACCTTTCTTCTCCCTCTCATTAAATTTCCCTGCAGATTAAGAACTACCATTGTATCTTGTCTTTATCTGTTCTATCCTCGAAAAGACTGAGAAAAATCTAGTAGATTATCAACATTGAGCTGTTTGAAAGAGCTAGAAATACTGCTCTATTATCACAGCAGGAATTTCCTAAGTGATGAGTTCATCATAGGATGCACAGACATTCTCCTGGAAGGTAGAATAAAGACTGTACCTGAAACTCAAAGCCAGCAAATCCTCATCTTGAATTGGTGCCAGGTCATGTTTTGCCAGACAAAGATATTAAAAATGTAATGCCAGTACTAACGAGAGATTTGGCACACGAAACATGAGGAATGTTACAGATTGTGCTGACAGTGTGACACTATGTTTTCCTGGATGTAATCTGGGTATCATGAGAGTAAGCTCGGAGCACTAATGAGAAGAATGATATTGAACTGGAAGAGCTGCTAAATATGCAGTAGCCACAGGGTTCCTGGAGTGAACTGGACCTGAAATGAAAACTGCAATACTAAAAGTAACAGAGGGTAAACTAGGCAGAAATACAGAAGGAAGAGAATCTCAGCAGGCAAAACTTGTTTGTGGTACCACGCTTGCCAGGACATAAAGGGCTTTTCTAATCATACTCTGTTTATCCCTGAAGTACTGTTAAAGAGGAGCAGGAATCTTGAGCTTAAAGGGCCACATATCATTTCAGGATATAAATGAGTTTCTCAACTGACTGGAAAAAGCGATATATAAAAACTGAACAAAAAAACACTTTAGATGCAAGAACTAAAATACATATTGAAGATACAAAGTTCATCCTATGTCTTTGAGGTTCCTGGGGTTTTTTTTTTTTTGCTGTTGCCATTGTTGATTTTTGTTTGCCTCCTATTTTTATCTGCTACAGTCAGTGATCCTCATATGAAAAGTATATAAAAATATAAAATTGCTTGACATGGGATTCTGTTTTTGACCATCTCTTTTGGAATTCATGGCATTTGCAGTATAGGTCTAAACAGGAGACATGTACCCAAATAACTGACAACCAACAAAATCTGTTAGTGTGCTGGATGTTCACTTACTGAGACAAAAATCACAAATGTATATATAGCCATTGAAAAAGTGTTACCATCACTAGATCTTTAAACAAAATTCTAATTTATCTCTTCAGCCTGCAAATGAATGCCGTTGTTCCATAATTTTCAGTAGCTCCCAGTGTTGCCTCTGGTATCCTGGCTCCTGTTAAACTACTAATATCTTCAATTACCACTTATTTTATATACAAAATTCACTGCTGAAGAGATACTTAATTTTCCAGGGTGAGATACACAAGAAAGCGGTAGCCAGGCAGTTGTTTGTCTTTAGGAGTAGAATAACTGAGGGAATAACACAGTAACTCTGAAGCTCCATACTGTGACTGCCCCAGCTGTCATTTATTTCCACTGTACTCCAGATTCACGCTCTTCACAGGAATGCAGAGGAGGAAGTTTCAAGGTAGAGTAGACTTATACCTCCCCCTTCCTCTGTACAACACAGTTTAATACTATCAGTGCTTGAAGATAATGCATAATTCAGTTTGTCTTGTATTAATGTATTGTACAAGGGGAAAAGAGCAAAGAAAATTTAACCCATGAAGAAAGAGGTCTACTCCACACCAAGTCCTCCTCTGCTCTTTCTGAGATAAGGAAACATAGTAAAGAAACCAGACTTGGTTTTATTTTTTCCCTTTCTCTCTAATGTCAAGTACAAGGATACCAAAAATAAAGCAGAGTGCTCTTCTAGATTCACTGCTATGTCAAGAAAAAATTACTTCTCACTTTCAGTAACAGGGATCTTACTTTTGGATGCACTTGAAAAATGTACTGCAAATGAAGATTATCATTATTTTCTTTAAAGTTTAAAACAATTATGTTTTCTCTAAAATATGTATCTGTGATGTTTTGGCAAACAACATTGAAAAAAAGTAAGTTATCATCCAGAGCAACTACTACTACTGGCTTCTCCCTATTATATTGTATTTTAACTTGTTTAATTCAGCCTCTAAAACAAACGCAGAAAGAAGTAAGTCTAACCTCCATTCCGTACAAGGATTAAACCCAGGAAATAATTTAATAAAACTCTACATGAAAAATGACTTAACTGTTGAGGACAATACAGCACTAATGTGTTTCATAACCAATGCCTTACCGACTGTAAGAGGGTCAGCGCACATGTCACTTCTGTTTTGCTTCCATGCCAGCAGGTACTTCAGGCTGAGGGGATCTGCTGCTGCTGCTACGTGGCTGTTAAATGCCACCATCAGCTGATGAGCCTTTGCGATGCCACAGTAACTCTCTGTTTCAGCCACTAAGGGCAAATTGTTTAAAGCTTTCGCTGCCTCAGAAGCCTGACTGAAATATTCTAAAGCTTCATTATAGTTCCCCTAGTAAAGAAGAGTAAAAAAAAAAGTTAAAAACTACTTGTAGTCACCTGTATTTTACCTTGCCCTTTGAGCCTGCTCCTCTGATGCCTCAGAGATGTTGCAGCCGAGAGGGCAGCACACAGAATGACTCATGGCAGAGCATTAAGCAAATCACTCTTCCTTGCTGTTTTCTAACTTCTAAAATCCAAATAACACTGCTCATATCTTTCTCAGGAATCAAGTATTTTTTTGGTTATCTCTGTAGCATGTTGAACACAAAAATCCACACATATCAGTGCTAAGTATTAATGAAGATTGCAGCCAGGCCATTTAGAAATTATTGCTATTGTTTCATCGCATTCAACATATCTGTGGGAGGAAAGGTACCAATTTATCATGGCACTAAATTTTAAAACATAAACCCTAAAAATGTAAAAAAAAAAAGAGGATAATGAAGTGAAAGACTTAAAGCACAGAAAAGAACAGAAATTAAAACTTATTTATGGGGGAAGAAGGGGCTATACCAAAACCCAGGGATATTCCTAATCACAAAAAGAGAAACAGTAGGAGGAATGTAACCCAATGGTTATTGAATAGAAAACTCAAATAATTTATCTCTTTATCCTACCATTGGCATGGAATTGTGCTGCCCTGATGGAAGAAACTTCCGGACTGAAAACATTTTCAGAGCTGTCTTATCCTTTCACTCTCATCTTGATTTAGTAAGATTGAAATTCCCTTCTGCATTGAGACCGGGAGGAGAGACTCCAGCTGGTACCTGTTTCACTTGATACCACTTTTTGGGATGAAAATTCCTATAGCTGCCAAAATGTGCTTATAATAAAAAAAAGGAAAAAACCCCAGAAATTCTGGTAGTCTTTCAGCTTTGTTTAATACAGCAGAAGAGCAGAATTAAGCCTATGAGGACACAGCATTGAATAAAGAATGACAAGCTGTAGTATAATAAAAAGCAGAAACACCTACCTACCACACTCAGGAGAACTATAGCAGGTTAAGTGGTGCAATTAGTGAGAGGAATGCAGCAAATCAGACTAAGAAACTGGAAGAAAGTGAAACGAGAAAAGACAGAGTGTATCATGCTGACTTCAGAGCGTACATATCAAGTAAGCAACCTGCTTAACAAACTGGAGAAATGAGACCTAACACTCCTGCATAACACAAAACCAGGCATTTTAGGAAACCAAAACCATCTGGTTAAACCAATCATGACTAGAAAGCAAACTGAGTGTACAGCATTAAAGAAAGACAGTGATGGTGAGGGAAAAGTGAGATGAGAGAACTGTAAAAGTATGGCAACAGTGTAGACAGAGCAAAGAGAATTTGGTCAAAGTGACTTGTGTTTGGAAGAACAGGAAGAGTTATATGCCCGGTTTACTAAAGGTCCCCAAGGATGGATCTGGATATAAATAGAGATATCTTTAATTTGATGGACAGTACTACTGCAAATTTTATCACTGGGGGATGTACAGAATTGAATAAAAAAAGACCCTAATAATGACTTAACTTACAGAATACTAGTGATGACAGCTGACATCACCAGCAGGCAGTGATCCAAAAGAGGAAATGTTAATTTACACTCAGTTTTGGTAAACACTGCTGGCCTTGCAGAAAAAGAATGGTGCAGAAAATAGGGAATTGTGAACTTCAAGATTTTTTTATTTATGTTTAAGCTATTTATTTTATATAAATTAATATAATTAAGTTACTGCACTTGTGCCCTTCTACACTACTGCCCCAGCTCAAGGCAGAAAATTCTGAACTGAGAAAGAGAATTCGAAGGATAATCAAACAGAGATTAATTCTTAAAATACCAGTTCTATTGAATTGATTATTAGGAACGGTGGCAGAAGGAAGGAAATATAGAAGCAGCTAAACAGAATTTATTTAATTATTTTTCAGATTTGGAGAAGAATAACTCAGCATAGTTCTACTGCTTATGAAATAAAAACAGGACAGCAATTTTGGCAGTGGGAGTTCTCTGTAAGAGGAATCCAGAAAAAAAGAGGCATTTAGGGATAGTGTAAGTGAAAAGGGGAAAGTATTCTGTTCAATACATTACGCATAGAATTTATGATGAAAAAATAGACAACAGAAGATAGAAAGGATGATTTTGAAAGGGTATTTCTATTTTTATTTAATTCAGAGTGAAAGCGTTTCCTAAGTTCCACATTATCTAGTGTGCAGAATAAATTCTTTTTATTACTTATTGTATCTAAATAATTTTGTCTAGTGTTTCAGCTGTGAAATAAGTGTTAAAGGACTCAGCATGAATCTTTCACTTCTGCAACTTCTTTAACCCTTTTGCCTTCAAAAAGCAAGTCCTACTGCAGTGCAAGTGGAGACAGAAGAGAAAGTCCTTCCACTACTAAAAGACCTTTGACAAACTACTTGCTGCTAAAATCCATTTCATAAATTTGGCTGAGAGAATGTAGAGAAGAAATTAAACTAAGATTACAAACACCTCATTATTATGCAATACAGTATACATTCATGTATAGTGTAATAAAATTTCATTTGCATTGCCTGATGACTCTTTATGGGCATATAGGACCCCAATGGTGATTTGGATGCAGATTTTTCACAATACAGAAAGTTTATCCTCATCCAAATTTGGAGGTTTTTATTCATCTATTTTAGAACAAAACTCTGTGTGTTAAGTATGATGTGAGATTTTCACCTTTCACAGAAAATTAAGGTACATTTTATTTAGTCACACAGTGACTTCTCCTTTGGTAACTCTTGCAAGATGCAACACCTTGATCAAATCCTCCTGTGTCATCTCCTGTGAATCAGCATCTAAAACCAGATTTTACCATTAAGTAAACCAAGTTGTTTTAGATCATTACTACAAACAGTACTTACTCTTTCATTGTGAACTTTTCCAAGTAAGACATTTGCATCCACCACACTCTGGCTTAGATGAGTAGTCTCAGCATCTTTCATAAATGTTCCCAAGCACTTCACAGCTTCACGTGATTTTCCCTGACTGAAGCAAAGGACAGGGACAAAATTAAATATTTACTCCGATGGCTTCTTCAAATGCAGAAGACCTGCCCCTTGTTCTGAAGTAACTTTACTTTGTGATGACTCATCCACGACTGCATTTTATTTCCAAATGGCCTCTAGCACTACCTGTGCTGAGCCCAATGAGACTACTCCTCACAGAATGTCTGAGGACAAAACTGGATCCTTTCAGCAAAATATAACAAAATTTTTATTCAGAATATTTTGCCACATTTTAAGGCCAAGAATGAAAATACAGATGGACAACTTAACAGGGGCTTTGGACCTTCCATTATTTTTTTTTCCCTACTGAGCTGCTGATAATATTTTCAATTCAACTGGACGTCACATCCTGACAAAATAGGGGAAGGAGGTAAGAAGGCTGCTTTTTCAGTACGGCTTTCTGTCATTCAGAGCTGCCATTTCATGCTCTAGAAGCTGGTGGTGCAGCAGCAGCTCCACAAAAGTGCTATATCTCAGTTCTGGGGGTGACAGCCTTTCCCTGGAACACAATACTGCCCTTTGGCTGGGTGGATCTAAGGTTGCCAGGGTCACACAGGCAAACGTATAAACTGTGGATTGCAGGTGCCACCCCCAAATCCCAGTGAGCTCAGAGCAACCTGAGGTCACAGCTGCATCTAACTTGAAAATTGGCTAATGTACTTTGACAATAACATTTGCAGATTTCCTTTTTTTTTAATAAAGCCAGTCATATTAACAATATAAGGTCTCAGCACTGTGAGTGCAAGATATAAGACAGATATCTGAGGTTGCCTGTGAATAAGGGACTGTGCCCTTTTTCCCTTTAAGGCTAGAGTGTTACTGTAGCTGACCTCAATATTAGCCATGAACTTGAGTCACTAATGTAGGAGTGTAGCATACTAAATGTCAAGGCACCAAGCAAGACAGAAAATCCCGCCTTAATTAAGAAATTCACCAAAATAGGAGTTTGTGTAAGTGATAAAGACTTGTGATTTATTTTCTCACCATCCTAAACCACCTTCAAGGTATATTCCTGCAGCAAATGACTGCCTGGCATTTATTTATACTACAGTTTTTATTATAAACTATATTAGGGATATCTGCTTTCAAATTCTGGCAGAACTCTCTCTGCACTTCCCTGTTTTATGCTATAACAGACTGCCATGAAACAGGAAACAGCAAAGCTTAGCTGCAAATTTACAATGTTGCAGTGATTATCGGTATATGACTGAGATGAGCAGGATTGCCACAAAAGGATGCTAAATCACTGCAAACTAACATTCTTGAAATGTTCAGGTATATGCTACTGTAAAGCCTGGTGGTCAACTGGCAGAGTTGGATTTACTAAACTTTCCTAATTTAAGTATTTTAATACCCTGAGAACACAAAACACACTGGACTGTAAATATTTGCCAAATGTCAAAAGACTTCTAAATCTTAGAATTAGAAACACATCTTTTTTTAACCTATTTTTTTTTTCCTATGAAAGGAAAATCAAATGTTTCCCTACAGAAATACAGCATATGATTTATATAAGTTAAAGGACAAGGTTAAAGTGTTAGACAAATATTAATTCCAGTTTTTCTAGTTTTCTATATGCAGTGCACAGGTGCGACTTGAAGAGCATATTATATGGTATAATCATTAAATCCATTCAACCAGACCTTTGAGAGTTAAAAACATATATTCTGAGGAAAAGGACTCCTTGGTCCAAGGAATGAGAATGAAACAGTGCAGAATATTTGTGTATCAAGGTGATTCCAGTTTCCAATTGGGAAAACAGGACTGTTAACACCCACATCCCCTGACAACTGTCCAATTATGTATATCACACTTGGCCTACTGTTTGCAGTAGAAGTAATCAATAAAGGATGTGGTTGAGTGAACATAGATTTTGGCTGAACCAATGCATGAAAACTTAATCATTTACTCAGAGTGGAGAAATCAAATAGAGCAGAGATGAAACAGCCACTAAGGGGTTTGTTGATTGTGCCACCAAGTTTGTGGGCTAGAGGCTGAAAGTAATAAAGCAAATGGAATCAGTGACAGGAGAAAATGTAAAAAGGTTTTCTTAATTTCATGAATTAATAGAAATGTTTTGATGTATTTTTGGCCATTTTTTCTTTTTCACATCAAAACCTATGCTCCACATACAGAAAGTACGAAAATTGCTAGGGCATATAACCTCTTTGAGGAAAACAGGAATCAATTGGATACATATCAGAACGATGTTTCTCACTGTTAGAACTTCACTTATGCCAGGTAGCAATCGGTTGGTACAGTTTAACAATTTTTCAAAGGAAGTACTTTTAAAAGCACTACAGCTTGAGATATTTAAAGCATGCTAGAAGGATTAGTGAAACACTTTGTCCTGCACAAGACCTGATAACATGATATACAGGTCTTTCCTACTCAAAGGGCTAATATTTTATAGTTCCTTCAAAAATCTACATGTTATTTTATACAGCTGTATACTTTCTATCTCCTTAGACATCACTTTCCTAAATGCATAAAATGCAATTTCCTAAAGATATAGTCATTCATGATCCCACGGAACAGTTATGATGACTTCAGCAGAAGAGATTACACATCTACAGCAACTCATTTTCCAGTTTCATGCTAAAATGCCCTATGAGATTTTTACCCCTATTAGACTTTTATGAAAATATGCTCCTTTTATAGGATTGCTCATGTGATGGAATTGGATGTATAAATCATGTGTCCACAAGAAGTCATTACCATGGTGGACACTGGCAGAATAAGTCAAGAACATGATGCTATTATGTCAGATTTTTTGCCCTGGAAAATGACATGCCTAAATGCACATGATAAAGATTTTCAGTTTCCCGTGGTCTCTGGAAACATCTGCAGCAAAGATTTCACAAAATATTCCAAAACCATAGACAGGTTCTGAGCGATTCAGGAAGGCTCAGTCACTTTCTCCAAGCTGTCACAAGGAAATCAGTGCAAATTCTCACAGATATTATGGTTGTAATGCATTATTTTTGGGAAACAGTCATCTTTTCGTTTGAAAAGACATTATCCATGAAATTTGAAATTATTTACACAAATCTAGCCTAGATCAGGTAAAAATACAAGCAAAGGGAAAGTGAATGAGCTGAATATGGGGATTCTGTCACCAGCAGTAATATTGGTGCATTTATCCCATATGTTCTGTGTCCAGCTCTAGAGTCCTCAGAACAGGATGGATATGGACCTGTTGGAGTGGGTGCAGGGGAGAGCCACCAAGATGATCAGAGGGCTGGAGCATCTCTCCCATGAAGACAGGCCGAGGGAGCTGGGGTTGTTCAGCCTGGAGAAGTCTCCAGGGACACCCTACAGTATCTAAAGGGAGCTTATAATAAAGAAGGGCACAAACTGTTGAGCAGGGCCTGCTGCAACAGGACAGGGGGCAATGGTTCTAAAGTGAAGGAGGGTCAATTTAGATTAGATGTATGGAAGAAATGTTTTACAATGAGAGTGGTAAAACACTGGAACAAGCTGCCCAGAGAGGTGGTGGATGCCCCATCCCTGGAAATATTCAAGGTCAACCAGGATGGAGCTTTGAGCAATCTGATCCAGTTAAAGATGTCCCTACTCACTGCAGGGGGTGGGACTCTATGACCTGTAAAGATCTCTTCGAACCCAAACTATTTTATGATTCTATCATTCTATGGTTTATAGGTGCCCAGACTTTTCTACAGGTAAGTTTCTAAAACAACTGAAAGTCGTTGAGAGCCATCATGATATTTTACAGGGTTGAACAGTTAATGCCGAACACATACCCAAAGCTAGCCAGAGCCTAGCCAGAGCTGACTTACAAGATGGATCCTGGGCACTGTGTGGCAAGCACCAGCAGTATTATTTAGCTAAAGATAGATGACAAAGATACTTATGCTGGTTCATTATAATGCTGTGTAGTTTTCTGCAAGAAATGTATCATCCTGGGCTCTGGCTAGGCTTTGGCCCCTGCTGGTCAGGAAGTGTACCATCAAATCCAGGAGTTTCTGCACTAAAAATATAATCAAGTCTCTTTGACTTGCTGATTTGGGCCTATAAAAGCTGGACCCACTTTTCGGGCAAATTTGGTAACCTCACCAATGGGTGGACCACACAGGATTTTCCCAATTGCCGGGAAGGGTTCTCCAGGTCCTCGCTGCGAAACGGGGCTCCCCAGTGACTGAGGACTCTGGATGATGGTATTTAGGAAAGTGGTGATGTATCTTTCTCAGTCACTATCATTTCTCTTGTATAGTAAAGACCAGATGCATTACCTTGCTTGGTTTTGCTCGTTGCGAAGCCAACTGTGTAGTTTTATTGAATGTATCATTTTACTTTTGTGTTGTCTTAATGTTTATAGTAAAATAAGACCATTCTTTCCATTGGTGTCTGTGTTTTCTAAATCACCCCTCTCAACTGGCAGAACTATATGTAAACATAGATATGTTTCATTTGGTAAATGCTCTCATGGCATAAACAGCAGACAGGTTTTATAAAATGTACCATGACAGCCATTTTCCAGAGAAAGAGTTTAAGGTTGGGTCTTCACCTGTGTAATAGATTAGCCGTTAAATCTCTGATCCTATACAGGAGATTGAATTCCTCCTTCACTTGAATCTATCGGGAAGTTCCTCTTCTAGGAGAGTGCCTTAAATACTAAACTGGGGAGTCTTACTCCTCTTAGTATCTGCTCCCACTGCTCCTCACCTACTGTTTTCCTTCTTTTTCAAATTGCAACAACTGGAAAGCAGTGGGACTGTGCATTCCTGGAGAGCTAAAGAATGCTCCCAGAAGGCGTGGAGAACAGATTTGATACAGAAGAAAATCACTAGCCACTCCTTCTTTAGCTCTGGTTTTAAGAAAAGATATGCATTGGCATGACCTTTCAGATGAAGGGTTTAGCAAACTGATTTCAGAAAGATCTCAAAATCTGTAATTTCTGAGTAAACAAATATCTCTCCCCTCATTTCAGAATGCCTAAATCTCAGAGAGGAAATTAACAGACATGGTTTACCAGGGATGTCCTCTTGACTATCTTAAGCCAGCCTCTACCCAGACTGCTGCTTTTTGTGAATACAAGGAGCTCATGAACGCTACTGAGAGCTCAGAAAACTTTGTACTCATTGCAAAGCCACTCACTGTAACAGGCGGTGTTTCAGCTACTAAATCTTTCTTGGTTAGGCTTAAGACAGTTTTAAAACGGGGACCTGTTATTCTTTTCTGCATCTTTTGGAATATCTTATCCCATGTCCTTATTTAGGATGCTCAGAATACATGTAGACATGAATTATGCATCAGAGAGCTGAAGTGGACTGTGGTTATGGCTGGTCCCTACATGCTCTGGTAAGGCCAAGAGACAAGGGATATGGATCAAAGAGGAGAACTTGCTCTGCACACTGAAATAAACCTGGTTACAAGTCCCTCTCCATTAACAATGGCCAACCTCTATCATGCATCATACACACTGAGGTCTTCAAACATAGGATGAATCAAGAATAGGCTGCAACCTTCACTTCAATCTCTTTTGTCAAAATTATTTGTGTCAGAACTAATTCACCTGAAGAAGATTTTAATGCCAGATGCTGAAGCACACATACTGAACATAAGCACTGTATTTACAACAAATTTGTACTTAGTTACACATGCACAAAATACAAATGCCTTCACAGAAAAAGTGAGTGCAATGAATGGAAACATACCGTTCAGAAAATATTACATTGAGACACCTACTGAAGCTTGCTACATTCTTCCAGGTTTTCTCTCTTTCTTAACCTGGAAAATAGGCCTGAATTTCTATTTTCCAGTAAAATAAGGTAAGGTTCCCCTCCCAAACAAACAAACAAAAAAAAACCCACCAAAACTCAACAACTTAAAAAACCCTCAAAATGTGGAAGAAAAAGGACTTATTATAGTTTACAGGAAAAGAAAAACTAGGACCATACACTTTAAAAAACATGTAACAGTTCAAAATAACTTTCGATGAAAGGGTCACTTACTGCAAGAAGGGCACTGCTTAAAATTTAAGCAGTCAGTAATGGGAAGTGACAGACCTCTAACAATTTAAGTCTTTCACAGCTGAGTGAATCTGCACTGACAGTCAGACAAGGATGTGCTAACCTACCTTGCCAGGATCTTGGCTACAGCTGCATATGCTCTGCCCAGGCCAGCAGAATCACAAAGGGTTGTGAAGATTTCTACAGAGGTTTTCAAAATCTGTGAAACAGGAAGATAAAACCCAGTTAATACCATGATTAAGAAGTTCCACTTTTTTCGTCCCCCCCTAGTCCCCCATCTTTCTGTCCACACAGAACACAAAATTAAAGCTTTCCTACTTCTATAGCTGTTCTCTAATTAGCCATAATGGGACTAGGGTTTTGATTATTACTTACAGTTGTTGGAAACTCCTCAATTATTACAAAACAAAAAGATAAAACTTGCAATTAAACCTCTGTATTTTGGCAATTTGCAAAAACCATAGAGGTACTCCCTAATTTGCAGTATAAATTTCCTTATCCGTAATTGAAAAAGATTTCAAGGGCCTGTGCTTTTATGAGTTTCTGATAATCAATAACTTAAGATGGTATCCTTTGCATTCATAATGTTTTAGAATGATATGCTGAAGTACAACTCAATATTATTTTTCTTTCTTTAATCTGTCACAATTTAGTACAATTCAGATGCCCCAAAACTGAATAAATTACAGGTTACATATTTTAAGCTATGTTATCCTAAAGTACTGTAGATAATGCTGCCATTTTTCTGCCATTTTTCTGATTTTTCACACACAGTTTGTTAACATTAGTTTGGAATCTACTCTACCATAATGAACCCTCCCATAACTAAAGGCTTACAGCTGCTGCATAAAAACATACGATCTTAATTTAATTTAACACTGACATCACCTGTATTGCAGAATTTCTCTTTTCATCCATTTTTTTTTCAATGGTGACGATGGGAGAGTGCATATAAAATTAAATCTTATTCTTTCATCCCTCCTCTTTGTTGCTTGACCCAATCTATTACACACATGAGAAAACAGGAAATCTCCAAAGACCCTCTATGGAAATCCTTTTTGCACATTTCCAAGAAAGGAGTAGTGAATGTCATTTACCAGCTCTGAAGGGGGATGGGAGATGCCCAGGGACATATGACAGTATCCTGCATGCCCCAGGATGCCTATTTACACTAAGGTAAAAGATTGGGCATTTTCTATTAAGACTGTAACCCCTGTTACTGGCAAAGTGCAAGGTTCAGAAGAAGACAATGCGTGTGTGCTGTTGCTGTGAGTGTCACCACTTCTATTGCAGATTTCCTGCTTCCTGAAACAGTTTTAGTACAAGCAGCAGTATCCCCGGACACAGCTCTTATTTTTTAGCTATATAAGCTGTGTGTGCACAAAAAGAAGCATTTTTTAACGTGCACTGCCCTATTTATCATCCCTCAAGTACTTTCTTATCAGTTGCATTCTAATGTTGCATCCTATCCTTGCAGGTCACTGCCAATTGCGTTATCAATGCATTAGGTGTGACAGAAAGAGTACAAAGCCACCTCAGTTAGGAAGTTGTCACATCAGTTCGGAACTCTCCCTAAACTGAATACATATTTGATGTTGTCAGTGCCTGCTGTACATCCCTCTAATAATCCAGGACGGTAGCAGAAACACACACAGGTGTCTAAGAAACAGGTCTTGGAACTGCATTTAACTCAGGGGACCTACAGCATTTGCTGTAACAATTGTGCCCATATTAGAAAACCTGCCATTAGAGTGTCAGGAGGTGTCAAAAATGTTACGTGCTGAACTGAACTCACTCCTAGTTTAAACTGGCCTCTACAACATTAAACTAGGACACAGGGCCTCTAGTCATTACTATCTAGCACAGAAAGGTTACTTAGGAACCTAAGGCTTTGGCTACTGCATATTTCTATTAAAGATGTCACAAAACAGCCTAAAAAGTACAGGTAAACCCAAGGAAAAACCCTACACATCATAGCTGAAGTAAAAAGTTGGTTCATTGCATCTCTGCAACAGCTGTGAGAAAGTAGTAAGTAAATAAATAATAAATCATACTGATGAAAAGTGTTCATTTTGGTCCCAGGTTACTACTACACTAAACAAATCAGACATTTTATTCTAAATAATGAGGAAATAACATTAATTAGATCATCTACATGAAACAGAGGAAATCTTGATAAATTACCATAGAAAATGTGCTCTTTATGTCTGTATTTCAAATTACTCCTCCAGCTTTAGGTAACACGTGGGGACACAGAAAGGGACACATGGGCTTGACAGAAAGGAGCTGTATAGTCCCCTGGATGCTGATGCAACAACTGCCCAGTATCCATTCATGCAAAGGAAGAGGAGAGGTGTCTCCTCTCCTATGGTGTGTGCCTGACCTTCAGCACTCAGGATAGAAACACTTCAGAACAAAGAGGAACAGACAGGGCAGGTTAAAATGTTGGTTAAGCACATTAAGTACTATAGGATTTCACCCAAAGTCTCTTGCAATTAGAGAAATGAAAAAATTATGAAGTTTGCATGCTGGAAAATCAAGTAGAATCAACACAGTGATGCCTGCCAGAATCTGTAAAAACCCTAAAAACAACAAATGGGCATGAAAATTTCCTGATTATTTTTATGGGATAGGAACAACCAGTCCATCTAACTGACTTTCTGTGGATACCACATATGAAAAGACATGCATGTGGCAGAGAGTATTGACTAGGCAGGGCTGTGCCAGTCATTTATTAGCTCTCTGAGAAGTGCATAAATATTGGGAACACATATCCTTTGGATCTAATGGAATTTAGAGGCTCCCAATGGAAGTTTTCCTACCTTTATATAGAAGCACAGATAGAAATGGGTATTTTTATATATATATATCTTCTGTGCAGGGGATAATGACATCCAAGGAAGAGGTGAAATAATTAATAATTAATACTGAAAACTCCTACACAAATGCCCAGTTTTACTGGACGAGAAAAATTCAGACAACAAAAGTAAAATCATTTTATTAAGGTAAGATGCTTCTGCTGCTTCTCATTATTCTATAGCAAATATTGTGTTTAAAAATGTCATCTTGGTAATTTTCTCTGTGTTAAGGAAATGTTAATAAAAATATATAATAGTGTGTAAAGAGATATTGAATGGGACTGTGTAAGAATCTATACTGGTAATGTATATTAAAAACAGTGAATTTGGGTATTACACACATTTAGCTAAATTTCCTTCTCAAAAGTTATACAAAATTTCCAGAGATTTAGAGTTACTGAAGGGGCAAAATGTCCTTTTTTTCTTTATATTTTGTTTTGTTTGTTTTTTAGAATTAGCAGTATACAAAGAGTTCTGAGGAAGGACACTGTTGCAATAGATTTATCCTGACCATGTTAGACTCCATTATAAAATTATTATAAAATTTCCATACTTTCAAAGACGGTTTGATACTCCTAGCAACTAGTTAGAAAAGATTGTTGTATATGAAGTTGAACAGATTAGAATAATGTACAGTTCTTTCTACCTCTATATAATAAATGTAACCTAAGTTTAACAACATAGAAATTATAAAAAACACACTGATTCTGGTCACAGATTAGTTTTTGGATCAATGTGACCAAGCACACTGACTATCTCAAGCTTTCTACTTCTGTGGGTCTGTGGAAACACTAGTTTAAAAAAACCAAATAACATGAAAATTAAAGTCTAATACAGAAATGAATCAATCATTCTTCAAACACTTTTCCTCTTTTGAGCAGGATGTGGGAGGGTAGAAGCTGAAGGTGGTCTTTCATGTAACAGACCAGAGGATAACTCCTGTGGGAGCATCCATTCACAAAAATCAGCTCTCTTCCCACATCTCTGTAAGTCTGTTGTGCATACAATTACAGTGTCAAAGTAAAGTATTAAGCTCTGCTTAAATCCACAAACTAGAGCCTATTTGTGGTATGGCTCTCATGCTAATTCTCTAGCTAGTGGTGAATTTCATATTTACCTCCTTTGCCAATACTAGTCAGTCCCTGATCTACTTCTCAGTTATCTCAGGATTATGCCAGGCAGACCCTCCAGGGGTTATTCCATTAATATAAAACAGATACAAGAGATCCTCCCCCAAGATCCTTCTCTGTCTGAAACTCCACCTTTTATTTTTTATTGTTGTCACACTTGTACTTCTTCCATATGTACATAAAAAACACGCACAGACACCCCATTAGCATACACAGGACTCAGACATAAGGACAGAGGCTGTGTTAAACACTGATACGTCTGGGGATAATGGACAAATGAGTAAATATTGGAAGTATGAATTTATATTGAATAAAGAACATCTATCCAACTCAACACAAGATTAATGCTACTACCAGCAGTTCACTGTTTTGGTAAAATGCATTCCTCTGACAAACACATGATGAGATAACATTGATTTATAATACTGTAACTTTAAAAACCACAAAAACATAGTTCGGCTCTCAGTTTTAGATTTGATTTTGTTGCCAAACTTTATTGGAAATACATTTATTTTGATTTCTGCAAATCTAGCTGTGTTAAGCCATTTCACAGCTGGTGAGCAGGAAAGATGCTTCTGCCTCATTTACGGATCTTGAACACGAATCAGACAATCAACTGGACCATTAGTCAAAGAGATCACTAGTTAATGATTCCTGACAGGCACTGCAGTGGCAGGCTAAGGCCCAGCCTGGCTAGCAGCATCTGACAGTGTTTTTCTGAAGCCAACAATAGGTGTTGGTAGACAGACAATGCAGTTGAGTGAGACTACTGGCTTTGTATCACATAGTACCACTTAAATGCTTTCAGAAAAACCCACATAGTTCTGATGGTTGCTAACTATTTGCTTTGATATAATCCAGTGAAAATAAGAGACAACAGAACTGTATGCATAGGCACTTCGCAGTTCCGTGAACTCTGCTCAGTAGCTGCCCCAAATATGCATATTTAAAAATTACCAAAAGTGCAGTCTTTATTACTGTAATTTCAGTGGTTACACACCTGTGGCTATCCTGAGTAAGGTCAAAGGAAAGTTTCACAATACAAACCCAGATGTATTCTTATTTTTACCAAAACACAGTCTGGGAAAGGCTGGACAGCAAAAAGAAAATTGCATTGTTCATGTAATGTATTGATCACAATGAGGAGAGCTCATTGATCCCAGGAACATTATACACCAGTATCAACTGAATGGCAGGCCACACCTTGTTAAATGCTAAATGTGTTCAGGCAAAGTGAGCATCCAGGGTAGAAGCTGCCCAGCATACTGTCTGCATGCTTACAGTTCAGGGATACAGAAACTGGATGCCATACTCAGGAAAAAAGACTATGATTTGCCTGATTTGCCTGAACTGTTACTTCTCTCTCTTTTCCCACAACTAAAATTCACAAACTTGGATTCTGTGAAATGTTAACTCCTTGATCTTAGCCACATCCACTTACACTGGACTGTACTGTTTGGATAAATAAACAGAAAAAAACCCAAACCAGAAATCCACAAATGTTGTCAGTCTTCCTACAGAGACAGAAAGGATTTGTCTAGAAACTTTGGCCAAACTGGTCTGTTCCAGAACTCCTATTCCAGGGACTTTATTTGGGTAATGCAAAGCATAAACACGCATCTTGGAGCAAGGGGATCAGGGACAGGGGAGGGAAATAGAAGAGTTCACCCATAAGTCTGTCCAAGTCAAGTCAAAGTGGAATGCCCTTGTTGAAACCTTTCCAGAGGCTCTTGCTAGGACATGGCTATCACTGAGGTGCTGCTTGATTCCGACTCTCCCATACTCCTCCTCCCCTGATACGCTGGGCTATCACGTGCAGTATTTACCCTCATGCTCTACAAACACGCAGCAATACACGCTTCAGGTTACTCGTGTCTGCATCTGCTTGAAGGATTAAAGGAGGCAAGACAAACATTTCACTCATTCCTTAACAGTCTATCAAGATCAGACCTAAGGCTCTTTGCCTGGATCAAGTCTTACTTGTATGCTTCCTATTATATTCAGGGTATGTACATTTTGCTTTGATTCTGAATGAATGATACGTAAATACAAGTAACTAATTGAAAAAGTTCCTTTCCCCAGAGTAATTTCAAACTTCTGTTGGCTTCCACAAGGTCAGGAGTTCACCCTGTATGCTTCATCTTGCTGCACAAAAAGCTTAAAAGAGATGAAATGTACAGATGATTGAATAAATGTTAACTTTTGTTTCTGCATTACTGTCCTTAATTCTGGCATTATGTGCTACTAATAATTACATTAATTCTAATTCTTTACACAACAACTTTGAAGGAATAATTTTCTTATTTCCTATACCTCATAAAGAATTTTATTATTCATTCATATTTAATTTTTTTAAAAAACTCATCCAGGCCCTTCAGAGCAAAAAACTATGCAAACATCAAATCCAAGTATTTTCATTTGCTATTATTGTACAATTTGAAATTTCTACTGCAAAAGACGTTGCCCTAGTAAAGGTTGTTGCAATCTATATTTAGGACAGGAATGTAATGTTTTCCAAGCCAGCCATTGTTGACATATTTCTTCAAAATAAAGCATGGCTTAACAGTCTGGAGCGAAGAAGCTTCATCTGTTACCCTTTAACAGCAATATAAGAGGAAAAAACAGTTTATGTATCCTTTCCATCCTGACAGATGTGACAATAGCTGGAAACACTGTGCCTGCCAAGAGCTTTTATCAAATATGTTATAACAACTAGTAATAAGTGTAAATAATAAATGGCTACGATCTTATGGGAAACGGTGGCAATACTAAACAATTTTTGGTTCTTGCTGATGGGAGTCTGCTAGTCTTGGAATTCCCTGGCTTCCCAGTAGAGTTTTGGCCTGACAATAAACAACAGTTTAATACTTTATCTAATCCCAGCCAGGAGGTAAGTTCAACAGCAAGCTTTTGCAGATGTTCACATCCAATAATCTATTCATAATTGATGAAACAGGGAGGTCAGATGTAATGGTTGCTACTATTCCAGCAACAAATAAATGGTTATTGACAAAACAAGGCAGTGTGGCGCTGAGTGCTGAGCAGTGACAAGCATGAAACAGTGCTGAGACAGAAGTAGTGATGTGAATATAGCCCTTCATCTTGAGAATTCCTCAATGTGATGTGTGGCACGAGGGCCACTCTGACACATAAGCAGATGGAGGTGACTTGTAAAGGAAAAATGAGATTCTGCAAGTACATAAAAGACAAAGGCAGAGCCGGGGGAAGAAACAAGGAGAAAAGGGTGGACAGGACTGGAAACTGGGGGTAAGTGCAATAATGTGAATTGTTAAGAAATGTTTTTGTGTAGCAGCACTGTGATCCAGATGTCTGGACTGCTTTTATCAGATTGCTGTGTCTACGTGAATGTACCTAGATGTCAGATCACTGTAGCCTGCTAAGACAGTAATATCATACTATATATGTGTGCATGCTTAAATGCCCTTTACTTCTTAGGCAAAGGACCTATAAATATTCTTCTTCATGCTTATTAATATCTTTAGTCTACCCTTGAACAGATATTTTAATTACACAAAGTTTTCCTACATAAAAGCAAAAAAACTGTTAAAATTTGCAAAACAATGGTAAAAAATGCAGAGATAAACTGGGAAAACATAAAACCAATTTATGTCAGTTAAAAACCATTACTTTTCTGCAAACCAATATAGAAGTTAAGGAAGAGTTCTCATTCAGCTGAAAACCTTATATTCTTCAAGTTTTAACCCATGCAATGCAGTAAAAGGATTAATAGACTGTTCTTATTGACTGAATAAAACTTGAGTAATTTAGATGCAAATAGACACTTGAGATCTTTTGCATCCACTTCAGTGCTAAAAGATAGTATTTCTACAATGTTTACTGTGTAATATACTACTATTAAAAACAGCTGAATGAAACAGGGACCTTTACTGCTATATGTAGTAATAAAAAGATTTCAGACAAAAATATTTTAAATATTAATATTACTAAAATAATTTAAAGCACCAAGGAATGTGAAATCGATTTATTTAGAAGTACCATTTATTTCACACTTTGCTACCAATTCTTTTGATCAGATCTGAAATAATACATAAGCTGAAAGCAAAACAGCAAAACAAATTGCTTCTAGGAAGGAGGCACCAAGCTTTAGGTTTTACATTGGCACATTTCAGTGTTTTAACTTCTCAGGTTATTTATCTATCAAAGGATAAATTCCTCAAGATCTAATGCCTGAATCAAGACCTATTCTCTAATCTAACCATCGATGCTTCTGATTAATCAAAGTTGTTAAGCATTTGCTTATACCTGAATATGACTTGTCCCCCTGAAGTCATTGAGAATAACTGAATTGAAATGTAAACACATATTTAATAAGTGAATTGCTGTAGCTTGAACTGTACCAATTTGAGAAACCAATCTAATTTTAAAAGCCTTACTTTACAGATTTTCTTTTAATAATCTGTTCATTAGAATTAACTATACAACGAAAAACAAAACCTCCCAGATTATGAATACATTTGCATTTAAGTACTGAAGTTCCTGAGTTTCTACAGTTGAGTACAAATGCTTCCTTTCTCAGAATACATTAGGAATCTGACTTCTGTAAGTGTATTATCTAAGAGAATTAGAAAATTCCTCTTGCAGTTTTCTGCCATTTGCTACAGCCCTGGGTACAGAATGTGCAGTTGCACTAATGGCTACACACTAATGGACTGGCAGTTCCTAAAATCTTGTATGTTATTGTCTTTAGATAACATAAGCGATGAATTTAGACATGCTGTAACTATTCCTTTCCCTCAATTATATACAGCATTTAGGTTCTCAGGTTTAGCACACGTAAGCTAGAAATTCAGTGTGGTCTAAAGTTTATAAAGTAAATGACCTCTATAACATACAGCTCTACTGCTTTGTCTCTTTTGTTCCTAGCCTGTGAGAATGAAATGAGTGGAAACTTTATAGTGACAGGTGTTTAAAAAAAAAAAAAAAAAAAAAAGGAAAAATGAGAAAAAAGGAAAAAAGGAGCATATTTTATTAGCTACTCTAAAAAAAATTTTAATAGAGTACAGAGAAAATGCCTAAGTCACATCTTGTAACTGACAGAAAACAGTTACTGGAGTTTTAGAAATCTCAGTTGGGGCAAGGGGATTAATTGTAACCTTCTTCGCCATAAACAGACCCTGTATAGCTATATCCACAATCTGGCTGCCAACCTGCCTGGGAAAGCACAAGGAAGAGCCATCTGCACCAGCCACAACAGCAGAGAGCACACAGCGACTGCTCCATCCCAGCAGCAACACCAAAAAGGTAGGGCCTGAGCTGAGGCTGTGTGCTCTGCACTCCATGCCTTGTGAAAACCAGATGGAAAGATATTTTTATTCCTTAGCAGTTCAGTTTAAGGAGTTTTTATGGCTTTGTCCTCAATTTTCCAACATACTAGAGCTGAGCACTCCATTAAGGGCAATTTGCTTCTTTTGAGGTCAAATATAACAATTAGCAACAATTTCATAGAAATGATTCAGAATTATACAAAGAATTCTCTTGATCTTCGAATATCTATTATTATGTAAATACACTTTTACTAGTGCTGCACAGCACTCCCCCTTCAGTTCTTCTGCATGCTCATACAGAAAGTACGTTTGTGTGTGTAAGTGTAAGCCTGCATGTGTGTGTAAGGCAATAAATAAATAATAAAATAAAAAATAAATAGAATAAAACAATAAAATGCATCATTTTAAAATAAAGTAATTTTTAATACTACCGAAAATAGGTTTTGAAGTTTGGAAAACCACATTTCATATGTTAAATATCACAGCTTCTAAATGCAGGATATTTAATATACATATTTTCAATAGAGTACAGAAAAGTAAGGCTACATAATCTTATAAATATATATAAAACCAGCAACGTTCAGATAATCCCAAAATTCTGAAAAGGTGCTATAGATTTATCTAATGGATTGTTCAGTCAAACGTTCAACTCACTGCAGTTGTCTTATTTTTTTCGGGTGTATGAATGTATAAATTGAAAGTTGTAATGGATGAGATGGAAATCCACCATCCATGGTGTTTTGGTAGCCATTCTTACTTTTGGTAGCCAGCCTTACTCCTGAAGAGTAAGGTCAATATCAACAAGTTGCTAGTGTTTTTACTTTCATTGTTGCTGTGGGAAAATGTGGAAATGTGATAATGTGATTTTCTTATAATCAGGTAATAGATATTTATGTATTTAATATTTTTTGTGTCTTATGCTCTGTAATTTTTGTATAACTAGACTACTGTAATTCTGCAGCAGTACTGCATTTAAGAGTGTTTTCTCACAAGGATATTCTTGTGGCACTTTTATCTTGACAAATATCTACACTACTGAAGGGAGTTTTTGTGCTGCCATTAACCAACTGAAATGCAATTTGAACCACAGACTGAAGAGGAAAATGATACCACATTTCAAGGTAAGTATAGTGGACACCAGAACACCAAGGTGCAAAACTGTGTGGTGTATGGAAAGATATTGAAGGAAAGTACTGCATCTCAGGGATAATCAGAAGTTTTTTCCCCCCAGGTTTTCAAGAAACTGGTTAAGAAAGGAAAAATCTTGTCTACATTAAACCAATAGAAGAAATTCTTCCCTCACTAGGAGACTTAACTTTCATCTCCAAATAAAAAGTTAGAACTGTCTTTCACTTTAAGAATTAAGTGCTAAATTAACAACAAAAAATTAGTTGAATGATCAGACATTCATCTCTTTCCTGAAGTTCCAGGTCTTCTTTACTATTCTCAACACAAATAATTTTTAATTCCTTAATTCCCTCAGTTATTTCAATCAGTACATTTTGTCAGGACAAGGTTAACTCCCAATAGTAATTCTCTCATATAATTTTGTTTGTATTATCTTCACCAGTGTCTAGCAGCAGTGGGACCCTTCAGAAACAGGAAATTTAATCAGTTTCAGAATTGGGCCACACCTTTCTCTGTACATAATCTATTGTCAGTATCAAGATCAATCAGAAGTGCCTACCTTCAAAGAAGACTCAAAGTTTTGGGGTTTTATTCCTCAGATATGAAAACCACTAAATTCCTATATGAATACAGTTTCAAGAATACTTTAAAAATCACTTCAATGAAAGTGAAGCCTCTAGGAATTACGAGACCTTTTCTTAAACTGGTATGCTAAACTGTTTTCTCACGTGATGCCATTCGCTAAGCTGAAAATGTTACACTTCATTACTAATGGCTCAGTATCACTTAGAGATGCATAAAGGACAACAATATGGATGATTTAAAAGAAGGAAGTTTGAAGTAATTGCTATTGAATAGTATCTTTGGATGTGTATTATGAGTCTCCATTTGAGAGGGGTTTTTTTGTGGTAACAGTAATGAAAGCTTAAACCAAAACTCAGTGGTCTACTCAGACACCACTGACTTGAAGTTCAGCATTCCAACTTCACATGCTCGTTCCTCTCAACCACCTTGCTTAATGTTTGGGAGGTATTCAGAATATCTGCACCCCAGATACATTCATATTCTCCCCAGCTGCATGAGAGGAGACCAAATTTCCAGTTTTGACACAGACTTTTTCAGAATTAAGTTTATGGTCATTAATCACCTCTGATTGCTTTAATAGGGTCATTTTGACTGTGAAGATGCCTTTGCAAGTTCATAAATTTTCTTGATAATTTTATGCCTGTGGCTTGTATATCATAATTCTGACAATTCATGCAGATAGCATTATGTCATAAATTACCCCATTTAGCTTGGCATGAGTCTCAGTACTCATGAACACTGCCTCTATTATTTAAGTATGTAACATCTATGAAACACAGGATTCAATATCCAAAATAAAGGAACACTCAGAAAAAATACTAACACTTCGATGAGGAATGAGGATTGGATTTTTCCGAATGATTTGGGATACAACTCTAATTGAAAGAAAAAATTACCATGATAACCAACACTTCGAAGCAGTCTTAAAAGCCTGGTCTAAGAAAAAAAAAATAAAATGCCTGTATTAAGCATTAGATTACAATACCTTATGCAAGGTTTCTAATGACACAGAAATCTTTCACTTAATACCCTGCTCATATAATGAGTCTGAGAAAAAACAAGTAAGCAGTAACTTTTACTTTAAAATTAGCTTAGTTGGAGAACTCTCCCTGACAAAATCTATAATGTTTAAGGTAAAATCTATATAATGTGAACTATTAATATTTTGTGGAAAAGCCATTAGGCTTGATTATAAACCAGATGATATGAAAAATATTATGAACATAACCCAGTGCTATTGAATGTAATTAGCTCTCAGGCTTTTAAACTTGCACACACTTTTATTTTTACATCTGAGTAGCTCCACTGAAATCAATAATATATATCAAATCAAATTAAACTAATTTACACAGATTATACACCAAATCAAATCATGTTAAACATCAAGTCCCTAACATATAAAAAACCTTCTCTAACAAAACCAGTCCATTCAATACAAAGTGACTGGATATTTCTTATAGAATAGGCTGCAGCTTAATCATTTCAATCTTTAATTACTGCATCAGATAATGACTATTTTGAACATATGCTTGTCTGCCGTGCTAGAAGATGCGAATGAAAGAGAAACAAGTTCATATGCATGATACTGTGTGTGCATGTTGGGCGAGGCTAAAGAGCAAAAGGAACCAAGTGGCAACAATTGGAGGAAATGGTGTCTGTAACAGCTGCTCCTTTCAGATTCCCCTAGAAGGAGACTGCCTGAGGTGGACCACGGCACAAAGGGATAAAGAAGATGAAAACTGATGCAAAGCAGGGAAATAACTGCTGAGACCCCTGAGTCTACATCCGAATAGTCCCAAGCTGTGTGGCAAGACCTCTTTAGCATGCTACAGAAGCTGGTGATGAACTACATATTACCATGAGGCAAACTGGCTCCTAGCAGTATTGTCTGCATGTTATGTGTAATGATAACCAGTGGGCCCCTGGGAACAGGAGGCAATGATTTCATCTCTGTAAGCATCTGAGCTCCCCTTGGATACAGAGACCATTAAACTGAGAACAGAAGGGTAAATTTTAGGCAATGATTTCCAATTGGAGAGTGAAGACAACTTGTGATCAACAGCACTGTCAACCACTGATATTTTATTGCTGCCTACACTGATTCACGGTAAAGGACAAAAGGAGCTAAAACTGTACCCCTTTTTCTTGGTCGCATAGAACACACTATATTTTTTGAATAAAAGCACTTAATAAGTTTCTCATGCAATATTATTGATAATGCCATTATATTAGAAAATGCCACTGTATTATTAACACTGAAAAGTACTGGTATTTCCATTACTGTTAAAATAACATTTTATACTCTTAATGTAATGTATAATTTGTTTTGATACTACAGAGACCTTCTTGCCCTTACACATTGCTTTCTGTAATTTTCAGGTGTTTTTGTAGAACTAAAAACATTAGGCACAAACTATTAGTTATATATTTAAAATTAATAGTAGTACATTACAAAATTCAGGGTTTCAGAAGCTTCCTTAAAAAAAAAAATCTGCATGCAACAGAAGGAAATGGAACTTCCAAATGATTGCTGTAACTTTTTGACAGGAGACATGGGGGACCAATGAAGGGAAAGGAATAGCTATCAAATGTAAGCAAAATTGATCCAGAGGAAACAATGCCAGGACAACCAATATTTTTGACATTTTCAAGGGTCGTTTGATCCTTTGCACATCCTGGAGAGATTAATCATACATGCTTCTTTATCTAGCACATTTGTTTAGCTTGCTACTTTTCATCATTCACACAGTATATTGTGACTCACAAAAACTTAACAGAAAAGTTGCTCAGGTAAGAATGCCAGCACACTTGTCAGGCAAAAACCAGTGGCTGGTAAACTGCAGTACAAAAAATTTTTCTCTAATCTATCATACTGTTTTCCTGGAAGAGATCAAATATCAGATTCTCATTGCTGTTGCAACAACTAGATTCAATTTTAAGAAATTATATGGAGCTTTTAAGTTTTGAAATATTTTCACATTCAGCTACAGGCTTTTACTGCAATTGATTGAGAACAGGCTCCCCCTTTCCGCATTCAGCTGGATTTATGCAGAACATAGGACTTTCAGCATTGAAGAATTATGTATAAAGGTGGTCAATAACTTGTAGAAAAATCATAACGAAAATGACAAAAAGCACGTAAAAGGACATTTCAAGAGAAATCTAGAACCCCACCTATATCGCAGAAGCTAAGCAAGTAATATTGAAATGTATGCTGAATTTATTCTGGGACTTTTATTGGTCTATTTCTGAAAAAAACAACGAAACCAAAAACCACCACAACAAATACCCAAACCAAATGGCCTCTATAAAACATGTTCATTAATAGAACACTGAGTCATTCTGCAGTTAAAACAAACAGAAAGAGTAATTATCCACCTGACTGATTGTAATAATAATGAATAAAATATTCAAATTTATTTTCCACAGAACATTTTTAAGAGGATCATGTAGGACTGTGACTGATGACTGGCACAAAAGAATCAAGTTGCTGCTTATCCTTCCTCTCACACTGTCTTATGAAGAGGGAGGGAAACCCTCCGTCTAGACTAGAATTCCACATGTACAGCTCTCACTGTTTTAGAATTATTAATGCTCAAGGGAAACATCAGAAGAGGAGTTTGAACTCAAGTACCCACAACAAGAATTGTATCTAGCATTACAGCTTATCAAAAGCAATTCATATTTCTTCTAAATTACTGATGTTCTAACAATCTCAGTGTGTGAACTGATATATCTTTCATTGTTGCTCACAAATACACTGTACCAAACTAATTTGCAAAACTGGTTTTTCATACAAAACCCTAAATAAATAGAGACTGTTTTGTATATGCATATACATAGCAAAAGGAAAGTCAGTCACATATAACCTGAACTGTCAATTTTTATTATATCTACAGATCCAAGCATGGAAACCTGGACTCCATCAGTTCTGAATTTATTGGAACCACAAGTGCTTGAGCCACACGGATTCCCGCCTACAGAACTAGACACAGTTATAAAAGATCTGCGAGCCAGTCTCTCCAAGTTTTTTCCACTCTGCAAATGCCTAAGATGTCAAGGAGGCAGAGAAAGGCACTGAGAAAGCTAAAGCAAAGAATAAACTTACTGCTAATGCTGTCTCATGTTCTCCAGAAAAATGGTACGCTAAACTTAAGCAATAGGCAGCTTCTCCTTGCATCTTCGTATCACCTCCTAAAGAAAAGATTAAAGGTACAGTTACCAGCATGATCTGAACAAAATGACATCAGTACAGACAGCTTGCAGGTTCTTAAATAACATACAGATCTTAAAATACTGTAATTAGTTTTTCCCTTTCTTTACCCCTGCCATGTCTCTCTTTCCAAAAACATACAGTGGTAATTAAAACGAGAGGCTCTAGATTCTAATGAAGTTCACCAAGAAAGTTCAGCAAAGTCAGAGAAAATATCTTTCAGTAATGAAGTACAATCAAACTAACACCTGCAAGGTTCTCTGTCATTAATGGTTTAATAATGGTTCTCGTGTCTTCACATCAGAAAATCATAGTAGCCTCTATATCCTCAATTTAAAATTAAAGTAGCTATAAATACATAATAAACTCTAATATATACAAACACAAAATGTATCTTGATCCATACATTTTGCTAGTGAATCATAGTGAAACACCAAGAGAGAATATCAATAGATTAGTTTCATCGCTTACTCTCCCAGCTGTTTTACAAGCTACTATAGGTTAAAATAACTAAAAGAAATGGGTAACTTATAATTGCAAACAGTATTTATAAAAAAACTGTGTACAGGCTGTTGCTAACTAAGATGGATCACACCTTTCCAAGCCAGGTTTTATTTCACTGATACTGGTCTAACAAACACTGTTTGCTGGACCTTTTGTATGGCTCCCTCAACAGAAAATAATCTATTTGATGCCAAAATAAATATAAACTAATTATGTCAGTTTAAGTATCACACTATATTCAAAAATTTCCCTCCAGAACAAGAGTAGCCATAAAAAATCCCTTTAGATGAAATTAAATTAAAAATAGCCAAAATTGCAATCTTCCTGTTGCTCAATATCCATCTACTCCAACAGAATCACCCTGAAGCATAATTGCATATCAAGATATTTTGTAAAATGCATAAATAAGTATAGTTACAAGGAAAAGGGAGATTATTTACTTACAGTTGTCAGCCTAATTTTGTCTATTCAAACACACAGAAGCTTACATCTAGTTCTGAAACTCTCTGAAGGATGATAATGGCTGAGACCATGGCAGTGCTCTATCTATAGCACTTAAGATGTTACATAAAATTATTAAAAGCCTGTAACTCAAGACCTTGATGGTCTTTTCCAGTATTCAATATTCCTTAAAACGCTTAATAAACCAAAAGGATACAGCAATACAGTTTCACAGAAGAAAAAGTTAAAAGTTCCTAGGAATGTAAAGAACTTTCTTCCTTGTGTAAGAAGAGTTTGAGAGTCTGAAGTGGGTAATATCTAAACCTAATTAATAAAACACATAAACACAGATGATGGTTCAGAAAGACAGAATGGACAATACAGATAAGATCCAGTAGCCAGAATGGCTCCAGAATAAGGACTAGCGAACTTGTCAGAAAGAAGCTCCTAAAGCTTAAACTTAAACAGAACAACAGCAATATATTGTGCATAGTGATATGTGATACATGCTTCAAGAAGCTGTGGAAGTGATTGATTTGAAATAAGGGCACCAAAACATCTGCCTGGTCAAAATAAGTTTTGGAAAGACATCAGATCCATTTTGACAATCTCGTGATATGCAGCACTTTTTACTAGCAATAAGAAGATGTCAATAGGGAATTTCATCAACAGCCGTTCTAGTCACTACACTAAATATTAAGAGGAGCAGTTATACAGGAGCTGTGATTTAAGTATATATTATAGACACCAGCTGTAGAAAACACTAAAAGCTTGTATTATGACCTGTACAGTCAAAATGTTATTTGTCACAAAACTTATTTTAAAATTTGGAAAATATTTTAATTTTTTGGCCATTTTTCATAGTTTATCTATTCCAACTACTACTCAAAGACTGGGTCACAGACTAATGTTCAACATATATTATTAAAATTAAAAAACTAATGTACGTGCTGATATATCTTGAATTAATATATATTTCAACAAAAACCTTCTTCATTGTGAGGGTGGCAAATCTTTTCCAGAGTGGTTATGGAGGCTCCAGCTGTGGAAATACTAAAAACTTGATTGGATGTAGTCCTGGGCAGCCTGCTCTTAACAACCTTATGATTTCCAAGAGTCTCTCTTCCTGCCTCTGGTGTTCTGTGATTCTCTAATTTTTTACTTTAGGTTCAAAGTATTTATGTATATTAAGACAGAAAATTTTGTTTGCCTACGATAAACACCTGTTTTTTTCAAGTGTTAAATAACTATGTAGAGTGAAAAGGTAACTTTTTCCCAGCAGATAGTATCAGTTAAAAATTGCCAAATCAACAGTGGCCAGCCAATCAAAACCAGTGACCTAAGCTTCTATCAGTGACCTCACTTTCTGATTATGGGTTCACAGTTTTATATTATTATTCCCACAAAGCTGTCGTGTTTTTTTTGAGATAAACTTTGAGAAACCTAAAACTTTCTTTGCTGTCAGCAAGAAGGCATTTCTGCTTTAGTGAGACCTGCAAGTGTATTAGTAGCATTTGTCTTTGAATTTCATAGGAAATAATCACTCAGCCAAACACCAGACACTTTCTACTTTACTCATGGGAAAATCATGGCACGCACATCAAATGAAGGAATCGGAAAACACTATTTTCCACCTACCTTCTTTGGCCATTTTTAAAGCTTTTATTAGCATTTTGATGGCTTCTTGGTGCTCTTTATTTTCTAGCATTTTGTCTGCTAGTAATGTATAAATTCTCCAGAGCTGCTGACATGCCAGTGAATTGTAAGTTTGGCCTGTCTCATCCTTCCATGGTGTGCCCTCTGCTAGCTGATAAAACGCTTCATAATGCTCAGCAGCTTTCGTGACATGACCTGAAAAATGCCATTCATAATTAAAATCAGTGCAATCAACAAAAATGGTAAAAGTTAGTAGTCTATAATAACTTTATCATTAAAAGTAAGTTGCAGCCAGACATTCCACAGATTTTTCAAGACTCTTCAATACACAACTCACAGATAGCTGGAAAATACTGTCAAATTTCACAGCATCCAGTAACACTCTAATTTAAATTTATCATATTTTAAATTAGCTTTCCTTTGTAAATTTGTAACATTGAAGGGGTGTGATTCCACAGATGCAAAGTCAGGATTTTCTAGAAAATAATTCTTTTCTAGATTCATATAGCCTTTGTGGTTCTCATACACCAAAATCACATCAATGCATAAATAATCACAACTGAAACCATTCCTCAAGTTCCTTTTTCCATAATGAAAACTTGTGCTAAAGGATCTGAAATGTGGAGGATAAAAGTATCAAAACTGTGCGGAAAAAATAAAAATCTCATTCAAACAAATTAATCAATGAAAAAAAAGCATTATCATGCAAAGTAATTTATTCTACAGTTATTGCAAGGCCAATGCTGATGACTTTATCTAGTAGATTTACTACAAGGGTATTAACCATTGATAGATTAATTATTGAGCCTGAAATAATACACTCCAAGGTCTTCAAATATAAGTTACTCAAACATCTTTAAGGCAAAGGAAAGTCTAAAGATAGAATTCAATTCATTTTCACATGCAAGTAGTTTTCTCTCTACCTTCAGCTAGATTTATCTCTGTGCACACAATTCAGTCTAGGAGATTTCCGTGCTTTCTGGACAATGGAAATTCAAAGTTTTTGGAAAGAACAGAAAAGCAGCTGGGAAGCAGGTAAGGTAAGACTATTTACATTAAAACCAAAAAGTTTAAAAACTCCATTCTGGTCTCAGCATCTTGTTTAACAAAGAATATCCTACAGCAGGGAGAACTGTGAATGTGACCTGGCCTTCATAAGTTCATGTGTATGAGATGGAGGAATCTTGTCCCATAGATCATCAATATATCAACTGCTATTCCTATTAAAAGCAGAAACAAACCATACAATAAGTTCATTTAGATGTTTGTAGTTCACATCTCTTCTGAGATGTAATTTATAAGGAACTATTGCTGTTTTGCATTCTTTTTTTACAGCGCTGCATGCAAACCACAAAAAGAACCAGGAAGGAGAAAAGTTGTTTCCCAGTTGTAGGAAAAGAAGGGAGAAAAGCTTGGAGAATGATCTTCTTTAAGCATTGCCAGAGAAAATAACATTATCTTCCCAGGCCTCCAGCCAACCTAGAGGCAAGAGAACAGTTTTGACAGATTTCTCTTATTAACTCAATTTAGATTTGTCTTTTGCATATGTTATCCCTTTATAACCATGCTTTCAACTTTGCAATATAAAACATAACTCATCTTTATTAGAATTAAATTTATTTTCATATTAAGCTTCTCTGATGATTAAAATGAGTTCAACTAAAAATGACAAGCACCAGAAACTCCTCTTTCAAAGACACAATGAATTAAATGAGTGTCATAGACAAATAATTTTATGGCTCTACAGCCTACAATTTGTGTTAGAGTCCCAGAGGACACAACAGGTGCTGAAGAGTGCAATGCCAGGTTACATGGGAGACACCAGGATTTATTCAGTTCCATACTAGCTAGGGACAGGTATTGGAGAAATGGCCCAATACACTAGAAAACCAGGAAAAGTTCTATACATTCTTTCCAAAAGATCATATTCTTGACATCAGACTACACAAATAGAAAGGCAAAGGGAAGTTATCATAACCAGTAGAAGCTGTTTACAGACACCCTGACAATACATATAATAGGAAACAGAGATGTAGATTTGTTAAAGCCAGATGAAAACTCTCATCCATTCTTAAGAAGCTTCCAATCTGAAATTTTGTCTATCCAGCTCAGCTAACTTCTCAGGACAGAGTCATCTCAGAAGTCAACAGAACTCCAGTTATCCAAGTTGCCAAATGCAGATTTAAGATACTGAAGAAGCTCTTGTTGGCTTTGTGACAAATGACTTAAAGTTGAGCTGAAATTTAATGTTAATAGTTAGATCCAGCATTTTGTTCACTTGGATTCTCATAAGCACATACAGACTCCCTCCTTGGAATTCTCCCCGAAGTTCATCAATAAACAGATTGTACTTTTGAAAGAATATTGTCATACATTTGAGTGATCTGTATACACTACATATGTAATGGATTCTTTAACAGAATTTGATTCATGTGCTACTCAAAAACTTTTAGTAAGAATGGAAAATGGCAAACAAATGAGTGGCATCACTTTGAAGCTGAACACAGTATCTGAGTTTCTCCTAAGACATCATAACATAATTTCTTAACAAGACACATCATTTAGTTAAATAATACTTGCAATCTTAAGAAATACTGTTCAGGTTGTTAGAACTATCAGGTTTGGTGATTCTTACCCAAGCTTCCCTTCTTGCAGTATCCCCTTGAGAAAGTTTCTGTCAGACTAGAAATCAAACATACATTCTGTGTACCCCATAGCTCTCAAGAGTTGACCTAACCATAAGAGCTGTGACCTGACATTCCTTTTGCCAGACCTCCAGGAAACGTCTTTGGAAACAAGCCATCTTCGTCAAGCTTCAAAATGTGAAAGCAATGTGATTTTTTTTTTTTTGTAATATTCAAATGAATCTATATTTCATTTGGCTTCACTGAATTACCAAGAAACATTATGAAGTAAAAAGTGTAACAATCTTTTCAGAGGGCTGGTGAGTTTATTCCCTGCCATGAGTAAGTTCAGCTGGAATTGATCTGGCCAGTGCATTCCAACTTTTAAACACTAAACTACTGCAAGTGTTGGCTGCAGACATACATAGAACGCTGTCTGAAAATCTTGAAGAACATTTAAAGAAAGAAATTAGCCAATTGCAGAATATTTCTGAGAATAAGAGCATTTTTATCTCACTTAGGCAGTGACAAGGCAGAGCTTTAAGCTACTTTTATTATGAACTGAAAAAACCGCAAAGATCAAAAAATGAGAGGAAAAACAATGGAGCAAGAAAATCACTTGAAACAGTTAGCAGAAATGTATTTTTATAGGTCTAGGAATTCAAAGAGAATATCCAGAAGGTGTTTCTAGAAAATCCATGTTTGAAAAATCTATTTGCAGAATGTTACACAAAGCAGTAAAGCTATTTTCAGTTCGTAACATTAATAGCAATTGCATATTTATTTTCACACTGCCATGTAGAATTTATCTCAGTGGATACCAAATGGAGTTGGACAATCTCTTTTATCTCTCTTCCCTTCTTATAAAAGGAAACAAAAACCAGAATGGTAACTCTTACAACATATGTAGTGCCACTACTAAAATTTTACATTTTTATAATTTTTTATAATTTAATTTAACTCAGGGCATAAGAAAAGAAATCCTATCAGCAATAGTTTAATCCTATATATGGGAGGCAAACATTGTCACAATATAATTTGGGGCGTAAAAAATCAGTTTTAAACAATTATATATGAATATAAGACATTACTCTGCCACAAAGATTTGTGCTACAGTTTTCACTGAGTTGCTTCAAAGTAAAAAATAAATTTATTCATTCAAGCAAAGTAATTCAATGTAATTTTGTAAATACTGAAATGTTTTTATATAATCTAAAAGTTAATTTATAATTCTCCTTCTTAAAACCCAATCAAAAAATACAGATTTTTTTACATCAAAATAGATATCAAACCAAAAGGGGTATATATGGAGACTACTATTTTGCCTTTTTTTTAAAGTAGAAAGATTGACTAGATATTAACACAAATGGGTTTAAATGTGAAGCTGCCATAAAAGCAGGCACATAAATGTAATTCTCCCAGCCGCTATTTTGATGCACATTTTTGATTCCATGAATATTTTATGAAATGGCCCAAACTAAAGCCATATAACATTCCTGCATTACTGATGCTTGCGCCCGTAAGCTACAAACATTAGAGGCATGATTGAGTGCATTAAAATGAACTCGTTCAGCAGTGCATTGATTACTTGAAGGAGGAAAAAAAAAGAAGTTACTCCCACTTAAGAAAACAGCACAAAAACATGAAGTTTTCAATACTGAAATTAAAGATGCAAATTTGAATAATGTGGTATTTAATAAATAAAGGCAGTGCAAAACTATCTAGAATTCTCTACATACAGTCCTGACTTTAATTAGGTGAGATGCTAATTAGGACCACAGATTGCTTCCAGTAGTGTACAGGTAATTTAAAATGTCACAATCTGCAAAATGCAGTGACTGACCTGCTCTAGCTCCATGCCTCAGCAATACTGAGAGCACCTAATGATTTCCTTTTCTATCGGCTCGTATATTTGCCAATGAAAATAATGCCACAGAAACAACTGCCCAAGAAAAGTGACAGGTTTGTTAGGTACCCTGCCTCTGCAGCACCTCTGTAAGCAGACAGCACATTTAATTCTAAATTGCAAACAGTTGTTGAGGGCTTCAGAAAATATTCCACTGTAGATTAAAACAACTACCTAAAGGAACAATAAACTTTGAATATATTATAGTATGTTCTAATCTAGAGCATCTTTTGCCATCAGTTATTTCACTGTACAATAAGAACACAAAATCTGATGAAGCGTCAGTTAACAGTAATGAAAACTAAAAATGTTATTATCTTTCAAAAGATATATGCTTACATTTCAGTCTAACTGCTTGAGCTACTTGTATTATGCTCAGTTTCTGTCTTCAATTATAACAATTATGATAGCACTATTTATGCTGAAGTACTTAAGAGATTGTCACAGTTTCCTATCTACAGAGATTGTTACAAAACTCTTTAACAGAGGTGTGTTCAGAAGAAACATAAAACAAAGCTCTCATTCAGCAAACCATTGAACCACCTTAGACTCCTGAGGTAAAATGAACTGTACAGAAGCCACTGGCGCAGCTCTCACTTGCAATAACCTGAATTCATGTGCCAGCTGAAAAAACAGGAAAAAAAATGTGGAAGGAATTTAAGACAAAATTTTTTGGTTTCATAATCCTCCAAGATCCATCTCAAACAAAACCAATCATCAGACAACAATCAAAGTGAGTATTTTTAAGATAACTGATAAAACCTCATGTTAATTTACTTTACAGAAACAGATAATTTTTTTTCCACAGGGAGTTTCAGCAAAATGATGTAGGTAGTTAATAAGAAAATTGCAATGACCATGCTGGCTCATCATAGGGTATTCTGACCATTTCTCCAGTTTGACAGTACACCAGTAGATCTTACCTGGAGTCCAAGCTGCCTAAGGCCAGCTGAAATCATGCCTGAGAAGCAGAGCACTTGAGGACACAAAGGAGAAACAAAGAGATAAAAGGAAAGTTGAGCTTCACACAGCCTGAGAAGTAGCATTGGTGGATCGACTGCAGTGCAAAAAGACAGTATTTTATCTTCCCTTCTCTGGGTGAAGGACTGCCAGGGTAGTCCTTGGTATGGCAGTTTAGGGGATGATACGTTATTTCTGCTTACATTACTTAAACAAGTGCATATTGTCTGAGAAGAAAAACGTAACTATAGTAATCCAGTGAGCATTCAAGCAAATATGGTCTTGTCCTCTGAGGACCTAAATAACTTGTCTTAAAGCTCAAGCACTCAAAATACACCAATACAAACCTAGAGGGCAGTGCAGACTGCAGAACCCAAGCAGGACAGTTCACATCTGCTCTGTCACACCACCAGCACACTGGGATATCAAATGTGTTCTAAAAAGGTGTTGCTTAAAGGGTTGTCCCAGAGACTCCTCACAAGGTAGGGATAATGCTTGCTTTTCTGGTTGCTTGCTTGCCTGCCTGCCCTCTAATCCCTTCCCCTTCTGCTGCCAGCACTACTGAGCTGCAAAGAGCAAGGTTTTCCCACAGGCAGCTGAAATGACAGCTGCTTTGGGAATGGTGTACTGTGGACCAGCAAGGGGAAAAAAAATGACAACCAAACAGGTCCCAGATGAAAATTCCACTAACTTGTCTGTCTTACATTCATATTCAAATGAACCAATACACAAAATTGTTCACAATTAAAATTCCTTTATCTCTTTACGTTAATGCTTTTTATGAAAGCAGCATTTGTCTGATGCTTTCTTTGGATTTGTTTGATTATATATAAATAAACACTTTTTGACATATGTCAATTTTAACCTAGAGGACAACATTGCAAACAATGTTGAACATTAGCCAAATTACAACATACCCATTTCAGAGAAAATAGAATTCTTGCTTCATGATAATATTCAAGCCTTCTTTCATGTTTGCAAAGCATCAAAGTGCTTTCAATATGCAAAGGCTACCTAAGATGCAAAATGTATTCAGGAAGCTCACACTGTAAGGCTCCAGGCTCTGGATAAGAGCGGGCCACACTCAGTGGGATGCTCACATTTCAGGTTTCACCAGTATTTCAATGTTTACAGGTGGATATCCAAATGCAGAAAGGGAAGGGAGCAGAAAACTCAATGATGAATGGCACATATTTTGCAGTTCTGTTTTTCAGGGCTTAAGAGTTTTTTAAGTTCACTACAACTAAGTGAAAACAACTTATATTAGCATGTAACCTCAAAGATTAATATGATCATTATCTTTTAAACAGAGAGAGAGACACCAAAGCAGATTAGTTTCATTAAATTACTTTTTTTGCTAAGTCATGTCAAATGCTTGCCTCAGTTTATTTTTTTTTTTTTTGGCAGTGTTTACATTTTCTTCAGATTTGATCCAGTTCCCTTTACTTTTCATAGCTTCCAATAATAAATTTATTATCAGATGCAGCACTCCAGCACTGGAGCTGTTCTGTGGTGCAGATGATTTCCTTCAGATGTGTGCTTTGAGAAGTAGTTGGACTAATGACCTGCTAAGGTCCCAATCAACCTGAATGCTTCTCTGAAGAGTAAGATAGATTTTTATTAACAGCTTCATGCTCCTTTTACCTATGGCTCCTACAGATTATTGGTAATGGCTTAGCACATGCAGCTCTCAGTGACACTGGAAAGGTCCCTCTGGAAACAGCCTCCTTTATCAATTACTGAAAGGAAACACTGCTTCCAGGAAAGTTTATGATGACAACTGCTGGTCCAACTACAGTATTCCAAGACCTCTCAAAGCTTTGAAGCAAAGAAAAAAACCCTGTGAGTGAGAGGGCAGCTTCATCTCAGTACTAGTCATTAAGGAGTAAATAATTAAAATACCCTGGAAAAGACAGGTAAAATACAAGCAGCAATGTCAGGAATAGACATGAAAGAGAAGAGAGGGAAAAAGAATTTAAAAAAGCAAAGAAATAATTCATTTGAAGTTTTAATAAAGTTTCATTTGCAGTCTTGTTTAAAGATATATCAGACTTTAGGGATGTAACCTAATTACATTTTTATTCTAAGTTCTATTCAAATATCTTGGACTTTGAATCTTTAACACAGATCAAACACAGTATAATTTACTCATGGCTATCAATACTTTAAAAAGATCTCTTCATTAAATGTCATAGTCTTATGAACATGTACATAAGGCAAACAGAGCAATATTTGCTACCAAAAGCATTTAGAATATGATTCATACAGAAGTGTTTATATAAACAGTTCACCTAAGTGCTTCACATTATATTCAAGCACATATCAAATGTTTTTTCCAAAATATTTCGGATACATCTTTCATAGTTCAGTGTAAACAGCAATAGCTTTTTTCCAGTAGTTTTAGGATTTGAAAATGAACTTTACAATCACCAAACACCTAAGAATGGAAACTAATTTAGGACCCTTTTTCAAAATGTCAAAACTTTAAACAAAAATGCAAATGACAGTTTAGAATTAGCACATGTGCACTGCTGAGAATATTCTGAAGAGCTAATTAGAAGGCAAGAATACAGACCTGTTCCCAGGTGTTATACTAGAACTAAAAGGTTCTCCATTTGAAGAATTAGTCTCGGAAAGTGGGAATGACCATGAAAGGATTAACGAAATTGACTTTTTCCTAGTGTAAAGAATATCATTACCTCCCTGTGCTTAATGATAAACCTTGATTTAAATCAACTGAAGGAAAAGCATGTAAAAGTATTCCATTTTCAAAGGACTTCTTTTCAGAAGTAAAAATAAGAACACTACAGAACTCTCCCTGAGTTCTCTTATTCAAAATATGTTTATTACCTGCCAATAATTTTTAAAAATATGAAAAAATAATTTTATGAAGAATATTTTTATTAACAGGCCTCTTTCAGACTTTCTTAAGACTATGTTAATTTGAATTGAAAACACTCCTAATTTCTGTAACACCAATTCAAGACAGTACTTGTTAGTTCAATACCAGTAACAACCCTGTAGCAATGTCATTTACTGGGGGAGTACTTTCTGCACTTGGAGGAGGATGAGCTCAATTATTTAATAAACTCCTTAAATCTGTCCTCTCAAGAATCTAGCAGGATTTATGGCTGCTTCTGACTGCCACTGACCGACAGAGGAAAGCAGCATATCCAAAGACTATGTTCTAGCAATTTGATGCTTAAATTTTTTAAGTTATGCTCTACAATCAAGTTTTTCCCAGCTAACTTATGTATTCAATTCTTAAGGAATCGGAAAACAATATAACTGCTTTGTGAGATGTAGTAAGTGCAGAATAACAAAGGAGAATTAGCTTCAGTAGATATGGTGAAAATCAATGACTGCAAGTGTCTTAAATGGTCCAACTGGGTCTGCAGAAGTCCATGTCCCATTAAGGGAAGGCTTCTTTCTGTCATTAAAGTTCCCTCACGTGGACACTTTTTAAATGCATGTCTAAAATTTATGAATGAATCTAAAATTTAGCAACAGGTTTATGTAGGTACGGGATTTGGAAACATGTGAGAATGTTTGCAGGCCTGAACTTTTCCTACATGCCTTTTTCTGAAAAAGCAATTTGGAAAAAAAATAATCACAAATAGGAATAAATTTGAGAAGTTTGTAGTCTGGGATATACAACATTTGGCAAGGAGCAGGGAATATCATGATAAATCAATGGAATTTGGTTACTACTGGATTTGGTCTGTTAGATCGATATATATGTCTTCTCCAAATAATGAACAGTACAAAAAGACACTTCTAGGTTAGTCTCCACAGGGAACGAGCCCATATGATAGTCCTGTTCTTCAACTACTTTTGGAGTGAATTTCAACCTAACTTGGTAAGAAGTCAGTAGCATAGTAAGTTCCCACCACGTTTTGAAAATCAATGTCTTGAGGCTAGACATTGATCCAAACTCGAAACAGACAGAAAGACAGGCAGAACTTGCTGTACACATAGAGGGCAGCAGTCTGCTTGGCCAGGCAGCAGCATGTTGTCAATGTAGACTTTATCACAGCACACACTGAAACTTACCAAGTACAAGTGCTGTAGAAGAACACAGGAAATGCTACTGAATAAATGCAGAACAAACCTGTGGTTCCTGCCTGAAAGGATATATAATCTCTAAACCTCTAGGACTCTCCTTTAGGCCACTGTCATGTTTTGACTGTCACACAAGCTTCCTATAAAAAAAAAATTCCATAGGAATTTATATCTTTAAATCCTTTCCCATTTGGTCCACACAATGAAAAATCTCATTATAGCAATAAGGAGAAAGAAAATTATGAGGTTGATGTTTTATCAAAAATCACAAATTTAACTGGGAATCATTTTAAACCAAAACGAGTTGCTTACAGAAAGAATCCCCAAAACAGTACAAAGATAGGTTTTGTCTATCTTATGGGTAGCTTTTAGAAGAGCTAATTAGAGCTAATGAGATAAAGTTGCTCTTGATCCTGAACAAAGAGATGGGATCCAGTTAAGTTGCTTTCTTCCAGAGTCTGACCTGGCCTTGTGGGTACAACAGTATGGCCACCTCAGACACTGAGCACACACTTTATGGCAGAAACATAACATAGTTAAGTAGACAGGCTGGATAGTTCAAATGCAGCAATTTTGTTATCAGTAACAGCTCTGCACTCCACAGGTAGCAAGGAAGAAATTATTCTCCCTTCACAAATGCTGTCCCCCTGGTTTGTTTTATTTACCAGCTGTTGGCAATTTTGCAATCAGTTTGTAAAGCAGAACATTTCTACATCATAGAACACAATGAGGATTTGCTATTTAATCAGGGCTTGGCAGATTTGCAGAACAGATAACAACATCAAGCTCTATTAATGTAGAAGGTGCACATGGGTCACCCATCTCACAGGTGAATTTTATCCTGGCTATACTTAGGAATCTCCTAGTACCAAAAGAAACCACATTTTAATGCAATTAAAATAAAGTTGCCAAATGTGCACATACAAAAGCATATGAAATTTCATAAGCAATTTTAACTTTTGCCTTTTTAAACCTTTTTAGTACTTCATTTTGCAATATTAACATTCTCTTTTTTATATCTGAATATAAATTATTTCTGCCTGAAGGCAAACCAATTGGGGAAATTCTGCTTAAACGTGCATATTTCCTCTGCATAGACACTCATGAATTTATGCTGAGTTTCTCTCAATTATTTATACATTACAGTTTTCAATTAAAAAACACTCGCCATAAACAATTCCAAATGCAAAATCAACAATTCTTAGTAAGAATGGAAACAATTTCTTGACTAAGAACAAGAAAATAAACAGTTTAGACTTTTTATGTTCCAAACCCAAAAGATGCTATGAACCATCTTTAAGTTGTTGTTCACTAAATATATCTAGTACTTAATACTTAAGCTTCTTAACTCAAAGTTATCCTGTGCAACTTTAGCAGGGCCATTGGACTAGATGATCTTCAGAGGTTCCTTCCAATCCAACCATTGTGTGAAATGCCCATTAAACACAATCAGAATTTTTCTATCAACTTCTGCAATGCCTTGATTAAAAACTTGAATTTCAATATGGTGGCAAAGTGATAGGCAAATTCTGCAAGAATCCTATGGTGGCTTTCTTCCCCAACAAATTAATTAAATTTGCAAGTCCCTTGGGTTCAGTAGGTCTTTCAATCAGAAAAGTTTCTGTTAAATTCCGGCATATGAAATAGACCGTATTTTATTCATGATCAGAGATAAAACAATGATACCTCTTCAAATAAATCACAGGCAATTTATTAATATTTTTGGGGTAGGTGCAGAGGGATCAGAAGTGATCAGTTCTGGCATAATAGTTTGAAAATCAATCAGAGCTTAATATTGCTTATAATCAAGACAGAATTGTATTAGGACTGAACACTTACAAACTCTTCATTAATTTGCAGAATATGGCAGATTTTTGAAATTTCTAAGCTTATTTTAGAAAGGACTAACAGAATTCCTTATCAAGGTCTCCTAAAACTTGCAATCTAAAAAACACACAAAGATGGACAAAATTGGGTTTCTGGATCAGCTGTACATTGTGGGAATCAGCACTGAGACACCCAACATTGCTATTTGCTTTGCACTCGGTCCCTTTCTCTCACTAGTTCTGCCTGCCTTTAATCTTTTCAGCCTGTAAAGATTTCAGATAAAGTACTACCTCCACTTCTGTCGATCCTTATGTGCTAGCAGAATATAAATCTGATGACTAATTGAAAGTCACCACTGCTTTGAGTCTAATGACATAATTTTCACACATCTTACAGCTCTCATACCGGCAGAGACCCAGTTTCTGGCGAGGAGGCACTGATAGACTTTTGTAATTAATTGTGAAAGTTTTACTCATTAGACTCTACTGTAATACTTGTACACTTCCTCACATAGTTATTTAAATATATCCAGAAATGTTTCCAAGCCCTGCAACTGAGAGATACCCTAATTTCAGATACCTGGTTTTGCAATGCTTTTGAATAACACACAAATTTATTTATTTTTGTTATAACATATTTGAAGCTTATAGCTCTTACATGTCCTTGTTTCCCCCAGACTGCTCTTTCGATTTATCTAAGTTACCTTAAACTTTGGGATGCCTGTGCTTAAGGGGTACATCACTTTATGCATGACAGGTCGCAAGCATTTAGTACAAAACAGGAAGCACTCAAATATTGCAATGATGTAAGAACCTATACAAACTAATACTAGACGTTGTCAGGCACTCAGACTGTTTCTTCTGCACGATACAACAGTGTAAACTTCAAGTTCACAATTAACTTCAGCAGAAAGTTAATAATAATATAATCTGTCATAAACTATGATTATAATCTTACTCTCCGATATGCAAAAAATTGCACACATTTATAATGACTGATACTACTTCTGAAAATGCATTCAAAGCACAGGAAGAAAAATATTTTTTAAAAGCTCATATTTTTTAAGAGAGATTCTATCACAAAGCCTGTGCTTACTTGCACAACAAGTAATTCTAGATTTAACATGAGAAAAATGTGTTATGTCACTGCATTTTCAGTGTCTATAAAGTGACATCAGCACGTTAAAGAGCTATATGAAAAATTAAGCAATAAATAACTAAAGTTAAATAATGAGTAACTAAAGTAATAAAATAACTTATTATCAACCCTCTAATGAAAGACAAAGTAGGAGGTAAACACAGCTAATTGAACAGTACCATAATCTCAACACTCCTGTAATAATCAATGAATGCTTTAGACCTTATTTTACAGGCAGAGTATTTTTGGGAAGAGGTTAAAAATCTCATTCTGTGAAGAAATGTAACTAAAATTATATTTGCTCCAAGCAGAACTTTCCATTTGTGTCTGTAGCAGCCTACTCAGTTATTATTGTTTTCTTTTCTTTACTGGCAGCTACTAATAGCCTGCATCCAAATATCATGACTGAAGTCTACACCAGCGACACCTCAAATATTTAGCTTTGAAGATTAATGAACATCAGGTTATATCCAGCCTTTAGGACAGGGACCAGGCTGAAAGTCAAAGAACTTTAAATTTGATTACACAAAAATTACCCAGCAAATTTATTGATTTTCTTCCAAGGCAAACAACAATCTTTACAAGTCCATGTTTAACTTTATACTCCCAAGCAATCAGTCCTAAGCATATATAGACAGCTTCCTTCCCCAAGTAATGAAAAATACACTATTGGATGAGAGAACTGAAAAGAACTGGGACCAGATGCTTACATCTATTCCTGTAGACATACCCACACAGAAGTGGGCATCTGACTAATTCAGTTCACAAATAAGTAACTGAACAAAAATAATTATATAAAAAAAGCTGTATCTCTGTCTTAACATGAAAATAGCATGTTTAAAATTTTACTTGTAATACCAGTAATACTGATGGAATATTATACAATGCCAACCCAACATCTGCTCTTATGCTTTTTCTGCAATCAGAACTTGCCCTTGAATCAATTTTTCACCCTTGGAAATACAAAGTGCATGGAATACATCTGCTGTCTTTTTTCTCAGTGGTCCCTCAAAGCAAATCCTATGCTTGCTCTCTCAGCTTCTTTATTTTTTCACCTCTCTTTCTCTCTATGGAAAGAAAATACTTGCAACAGACAGACCCCACAGATTCAGTGGAGCTTTACCCTGCGCAGTAAAAATCTTTATCTCTTTTTACTAAGGTTAATAAGAAGATTCTCTTCTAAAAGTTTCTAATATTCTTCAGCAGGAAAATAAAATTTCTGCTCCTATGAACAACTCAGGCTATTTCATAACTTTACTTGTGTGCTTTTGTAATGGGCCTCAAGATATTTAAGTATTCAACAACTTTTGCTTAAGACATCATAAAAGTAGAAAATGTTAATTTTTTTAAGGCAGTGCTTGGATAGAGCAGTGAGTCACACTCAGTAAGAGCCTTTGAAGTTACAAGTAGATATGGATGTTTTGCTTGTGTGGACCTTCTTACAATATTTTTTACTAACTAAGGAACCAAGTGAAAAGGTTGCAAAAAAACCCAACCCCACCTCCAGCTTCAGTAATTTTACTGAGTAAGAGACAGATAACCTAATTAAGCATTTTTCATTCAAAATTAAAATGACTTGGTTGTGACTGGCTGAGTTTGAAGCAATTGCTATCTTATCAGCTGGGAAACTGGATTTTGATCAACTTAATTTCCTCAAAGAAAACAACACTGGAATAAATAAGTAATCAATCAGATTATTTCCAAATATTCAAAGAAAACATGAAAATATGATAGCCAATGTCAACATGTCAAGAGTGAATATCATCAAACTAATCTTACATTCAAGTTAATAAATTCCTTTTTCCCTGTTATATAACTTCCGTGTAAAGCATTAGGCAAACATAATTCACCTGCAGCTAGTGTTAGGTGAGCGCAAATTAGTTGGGAGATCCTACAGAGACATCGGGTATCAGTAGTTCACTGTGAGTATGGAAAAAGGTATTCAGTGAAGTTCCAGAGATGCCTAAAATATGTCCAGTTTATTACTTAGTATTTTCATCAAGGATTTGAATTACGGGGTAGAAAAAGGCTTTTAAATGTTCAAATTATATCAAGCTAGGAAGAAGAGAAAACATGTCCAAGAACAGCTTCAGAAATCTAAAAAATCTTGACCGTTTCTAGAAACCACCAACAAAACACAGGATGCTACTCAGTGCAAACAGAAAGCAACAAATTGCGTTTAGGCACAACTAACAGGTGACCTCAGAACAAGGAACAGGGCAGGGAGTTAACAGTTCTTCAGAAAATAGCTTAGAGATTACTGAAGGTCATGAACTGACTATGAGTACGTAGCACATGCTGAAACATAGAATACAGATGTCATACCTGAAAATACAAATAAAAATGCCATGTGTAAGAGAAGTAATCAGTCCATGTTACTGATTATTGGTATGGGCTCAGATTTTAAAACTGAATCCAGGTCTGGGTATTGCAGGCAAGAATGGCAACAGTTCACAGGAAAACAGTGTGAATGACCAGTGGTCTAGAAAAATGTGAGGAAATAAAAAAAAATGGTGTGATCTGTCAGCTCTAAGAGAACAAGAGGAAAAAATAGGACAACACCCTTTCAATTCAAAAAAGGAAAAAAGAAAAAAAAGGCTGCAGACTTTATATGTCCAGGTTTTTGTTGGGAAATTAAACCATCTTTCAAAATACACCCATTCTGTCAGACATTTAATGGAATTAGAGTATTTTCACAAAATATTTCCATTTCTTTGAATCGTCTTTTCTTTTTTCCCTTTAAGAAAAGCCACTTTGTATGAGAAACGAGCCACAGGTTGAGTTCGGAGTTCAAATTGTTTCAACCCACAATCAAGTTTAGACACAAAACCATACTGGTTACAAAAATCCTGTATTTTAAGCAATAGTTAGGCATGCTGTACACTTACAGATTAGAACTGGAAGACAGGCTTTATTCAATTAGTTAAGGCTCACTTATTGCATACCTTCCCACAATATGAAAGGATTTTATGCAGAGGAAAACACCTTTTTTATATTCAGACTGCTATACACACATGAACCCCTCTGCCATGAAAGGTAATATATGCTTTTAAATATAGAAACAAGGTTCATCTTGATGTAAGAAAGCAATATTGTTTACAGTGAGAGCAATTGTTCACTGGAACAGTCTCCCCAGGGATGTGGTAGAGTCCCCATCACTGGAGGCTTTTAAGATGCAACTGACAGGGTGCTAAAATAACCTCATCTAGGCTCCCTTTCCCATGAAAGGTTGGATCAGATGATCTTTCAAGGTCCCTAAGAGCCTGGGCTGTTCTATGATTCTAGTTACTTCTGCAAAAGTCTTTTCTAATTTCAGAGATTCACAGTTCAAGGATGCAGATGGAGAAATGGAGCTTGTGGGAAGGTTTAAGTCTGAAGTAAACACCAATGTGGCAGCCACATACAAACAAACAGGGTGTCACTTGCAGTCAAGAGAACCGGAAGGTAACTTTAAAAAGAGCACATAAACATAGGTTGCTTATCTAAGTGCATACTGGAAGAAAGATTGAACAGAATTACATGTCCACTGCTCTTTTAAATCAGCCTAGTTTGTGTAACTACAGAGGCCAGCCAATGCAGCTTTATGATGTCAGTGACCTACCTTGTTCCTCATTGATGATGCCCATGTTAACATATGCTTGTGCCTTTCTCTTCCCACCATCAATTTCTACTAATTGAGCAGTGTTAAAGCTTTGCTCATAAAAGTAGTTACATAGCCATTTGTCCTCAGGTTCATTGAAAAAGCAGGCCAAGCTAAGCTGGTTATCATACACCTCTTCGTAGAGCCCTTTAAAAACAAAAATCACAATAAAAATGTTAGATTATCATCAGTGTTCATAAATTTTGCATGTTATAGCAATAATCATATAATGAAAATTAAGAGCTATTTATATTTACACCATTCAAATACCCTCAAGTTCTGCTACATGTCCACTCAGAGAAATATAAGAAGAAAATTACAACCTTACAAATTAGGCACAATTAAAAACATATTTTTGTTCTCATTTCTGTGTGCAAACTCAAAATTCAGTTCAATAAAACACTGTGTTTTATCCCACAAAACTGGGATAAAACACTGGCCAGCCAAAGTCAGAGGGAGACTGGAGAAACATTTGTCTGAGCCACTGGGCCCTGAAAAGGCCCAAGAGCTTTCCAAACCTTTGACCTCTAAGGTAGCAACTGTGTCGATGGACATAAAGAGCACTCTGCAAATACAATCCATTAATTCACATAATTTTAAATGTTCAGAGTATGACTAACAAGAAAGACTTTGAGGTTTCATGTATACTCCCATGTTTACTATCTTAGCACTCTTAGAAATTAAGGACAAATTGAAACTGTACACCTTCCCCTAAAAACCCCCACAGTTCACCACGGTATTGTTCTCAGAACAAATGTGGAAAGCAGGGGAGACTCAAAGTCGCAGATTTTCACTATGGCCTGAAGTTTGGATTCCACTCTTTACCATCTCAGACAGCTAAATGAATACACATTATCCCTAAAATTTAAAAAAACCCCTGCAAGTCCCAAATCTAAGTAGCATTAAAAAATTATCCACAAATATATTACCCACAATTTCAAATTACTGGATAACAGCTTCTACAGAATTAGTTCTTTCTCTCAGAAAAGCACCTTTAAAAAAAATCCAAAACCACAAGATATCCTCTTTGAATTATTCCAAAATTTTACTACTTTGGAATAGAAATCTAAAATTTTCCTGACAAATCTTATCGTACTGTTTCTCCCTAAAGGGAATTTGAAAGATCTATTCCTTATGTGATGCCTGAAAAATCTATGAGGTAATAAAGCACAGCATGAACTTGTATGTTTCATGGCTAAAATAAATTCATTTTCTCTGCAAACTCCACTCATGCAAGATGTTAAATTGAATAATTAGCTAAAATTGCATTGCAGTTTTTGTGGGCTACTTAGAGTGTTAGTGGCTGTTAAATGAATGCAAGCCAAACAGCCACTTCTAAACAGAACTTCCATGCAGTTGGGTTAAGAAGGAGTTAGGAAGCACAGGTCTTGCACCAGGTAAGAGACCCTTTGGTTAAGGTGGGTGTGTGAACAGAACTGCTTTGCTTTTGGGAGTTCTGCAATTTGTAAGCTTTGCTCAACCTAGAGAAAAAAGGGGGAAAAGAAAAAACCCTCTTAATTCTGGGTATGGAGCACCACACAGAAATCAACTGGGAAAAAATAAATCATTTCACTGTAGGCAAGATCTGAAAGTCCAGATCTTTCCCAAGTGTTTTAAAACTATGATAATCATATCAAAACACTTTGATCAAAAGATGCAGTTAAATTCTCTTCTTCTGTTATCCACAAGAAGAACTGGGGAAAATCCAACTTCCAAAAGGGATGGGTTTAATGACTAAATTGTACCATCTATGCAAGGTGCACTATTTGGAACAAACAGCAGCAATTACTCCAACAAGTACTTTGAATGCATCACTAAACCACACAAGAGGGTTTCGTCAGCCTCATCTCGAGCATGTTCTGTCTCAAAATTACAAATTACATACAATCTAATTGAAGAAATGTAAATCTCTCCTTCTCTCTGCTGTCATGACTGTAATTTGACTTTGGAATGTCTTGATAAAGCTCTTCAGTGTGCTGCACAACACAGTAAGAACTTTATCTTTTGAAAAAGCCATGCTACCACCTCATCATGTCTGCAGTCTTCAAGATGTTTATCTACTACTTGTTTCTCCATCTTGGTCATTTCAGAGAATATTGTCTGAATTCTCCCTGCTTAAAGTTTCTTGAAATCAAGCTGATATCTTTTCCTCATTCTTGAACACTCTGGTTTTGTCTTTTGATTTAAAAATTCATTCCTCTAATGGTAAAAAATACTTTTTTATTGCTTGTAGTATTTCATTTATTATTTTGCCTTCCTATTTATTATCTTAGAGTTTTCCCTTCCATGAAGTGATAACCTCAGATTTCTACCTTTTAAAATAATTCCCATTAAAATATATAAAATTACAATTTTTAGCCAGTCTGTGTTATATATATTTCCATGTCCAGAATTTTAAAAGAGATAACATCCCTTCCAATAAATGTTTCACAATCTCTTTAAAATCACCAAAATAGAAATAGCTCAGAAATGACATTTAGATTATCATGTCATCATTTGCATCTAAGGTTTAATACCAAAACATCAGCTTAAGTTTCAAAATTCAGGTTTGAGACGAATAATTACCATGTATTCCTAATCTGAACATTCTTCATGGCTGTGAGTTTTCCTTTTGTTTCTCCTCAAGACTGAAAAAAGTATCTCTCGGGTGCCTCTTTTCCAGAACATCCCAGAGTGTACATCATATAAAACTTATTTATACATTAGAAATTAAGACTATTTTAGTACAACAGCCTCATAAATGTCTCTGCAAATGACACTGGAATGAAAGTAACAAAACAGGGTTGGGATTAATATTTTTATCTGTGTGCATGTGCAATATATATACGCTTATAATAGATATATTTATACATCTATACAGCGTCATTATCTACCACACATATCAACATTATTTTCACACTGAATCTGAGACACAGCACTGTACCAACCACTAAGAAGAAAAGCCAAAAGCAGGACAATGCACACTGATAAAAAAGTCAAGACCCGGTTGCATTCATCCAAACTAACTAATTTAGATATGGATAGGAGTTACCTAGGATCTCTTTCTTCTCAGTGAAGAAAAGCAGATACTTCTTGGCTGAGATTTATCTCATCCTCTCGCAGCACAAGGGAGTGCTTTTACTGCTTATCTCAGAATTTGAGGCAGAGGTTCGCACAACGATTACAAGCATATAAGCAAACAACCACATGAGCAGAGAAATACAAGAGCTAATTATAACCACTAATATAAAGATAACAATACACATTACATACAGATTACAGCTAAGTGAAAATTAACTCAGAAGGTACCAGAGGATACATACAAATGGTTTCAATAACCCAGAAAGAGAAAAGATAATTGGATCATCATTGAATACAGACACACTAGATACAGATTTGCTCCTTTGAAGTTGTTGCTACAAAGTATTGAGGCACTTATGTGACATAAAATTATGCCAATAACTTCAGGTAGTGCCCTACAAATCCCGAGGGATGGAAGTGACCTGAGGCGGACTCCAGCTACTGCCACAGCTTTGATTGAATGAACTTTAATGTGACCCTCTGATGATGATCCTGCCGGTGCATAACAATGAGAAGTGCACAAAGACAACCATTTCTCTGTCGTTGTCATGGACAGTGGCAAACCAGATACGCTGGTCACAAAATAAGTCCCCAAACACCAGATTTTTAAAGGTCATATTGTCTTCTGGATTCAAAGTCTGAGTTACCAATCAAGAAATTAATTGATGTTATTCTGACAGTGGCAAAGCTAGTGTATCAGACTTAATGAAAGTGAACTTTTATCTCCCCAGGAGAAGAACATTGGAATAAGTAAATACTCTCTTCTATAAAATCTCTAAGAAGTAGTTCAAATATTAAAGGTTTGAATTGTCTGGTTTTGTAGAGTAAGTTCTCTACAACTGAAAATAGAATACAAGTAGACAAGTCATCTTTATGTATCTATTGATAAAATAAAAATGAAAAACAACTTCCTAATTGAGTGTCTATGTACAAAAGGAAAGTATTCCTATCAAACTTTGCTGAGATCTTTTTGTTAAACAAAGATTAAAAACAGATTCCTTTAACTTGAGCTTAAACATTAAATGCCATATATTAAACACACAGGGTATTTCCTGCTCTGTATCAGGATCTCTTCAGGTGCACCTCAACTGTCTAGTAGCATTTCCCCTCATTGTGCCCAAGCCATAGAGTCTGATCGGCATCTTTGTTCCTGGGCGCTTCTCAGGAACTGCTCCCTTGGCAAGCAAGGCTGTGCATGGAACAGAGGATCACTCAAATCCACATTTGCTGCAATGCACAGGGATAGAGAGGTGCAGTTTGAGTATGATAACCCCACCAGAGCTAAAATGAGAAAAACCAGACACACAGAAGGTCAGCAAGCCATCCTGGTGTGACTCATGTAAAACTTGCAGCCATATCTCTGTGATCTCCTTTGTGACAGGACACAGTGGAAGGAAGGACAGGTACAGTAATGGTCTTTAGAGAATAGAGGAAAACATTATGAAGAGAGACTGGCTTGGTGTTTCCCTTGAATAAAAGAGGCAGCTGTTCCATTTTCCGTTAACAAGTACTTGCACTCATTTTTAAACTACAGGTATCAGAAAGAAATTCTTCAACATCCATCTATGACTCAGTATTTTCCACTCAATAAGCCAACAGTCAGTCCTTAGTTCCTGCAAGCCAAAGGCCATATGGAAAATTTTCAACAGCTGTTAACTCTCATCCTCCCCTTTAGCTGGCTGTTTTAAGTGCATATGACTAGATTATAACTGACTCTTCACTCTTGAAGACACATAAAGGAGTGGCCTGGGGTCAATTAAGTCACTAGGAGTATTTTTTAATGTCAGAATGAGACACAATTTATGCTGGAAGTTTCATTTTTCTTTTTCCAGGGAGACCAAAATCAGTGACTTAGAGAAAGAGAGCTGATGCTGTGAAGAACTCACACACAGAAAGATCCAGAATGGAGGTTGTTGGATCAAGAAGAGGCATAAACTGCAGTAGAAGATGGTCCTGCAATCAGTTTAATTCTACCTGGATCTATACATGGCAAAGAACAAGTACCTTTTGCTTGTTCAGAAAAAGGATGCCTCTACATCTACAGGTAGAGAATCCCCCAATCATTCCTTTTCCCAGAGTTTATTCATAAATGGATAAACTTTTTTCTCCAAACATTTAGCCGTAAGTCCACAAATGAAGGAAGTGAAAATGTGAGATGTAAGCATGATGACACCAAGTTTCAGGCAGAGTCTGTTTCCTAGAGTGTACACAGAGCACACGACTGCCAACATTGCCAGGTGCATAAAAGGAGAATGATTGCTGAACATATGGTCTAGACAAAAATGGTAAGGAAAAGGTCAGGGTATAATTTTACTGGGTAAAGGATAAAGCCATCTTATGATAATAATATAAGGCAATTAATTGGTAAGCTGGGATGCTAAAAGGGGACTGCAAGCCATTGCAACAAAAACATACTACAGAAATTTTCTAAAAAGTGCTGCTTCTGTTGAAATCAGTGGTGGTACTACAACTGGCTGTATTTTGAGATGGCTTGGCTTCTTTCCTGGACAGGATCACTTCAACTTTTTGTAAGATAATTACAAAAATAATATATCCTCCACTGGTCTCCAGCAATTTCTGCATTTTTTTCCTGTGATAAAATATTAAGTAGAGAATGACAAACCTGCTTGGAAAATAAAACCATGTTCCTTTGCCCAGCCCCCCAAATGCAAACAAAACAATGCCTCATCCAAGCAAATACTAAGAGAGGGTTTGGTATGCTACACCTTTTCCTCTTCTAATGCCTAACCTCTTCCCATCTTTTTTTTTTTTTCCAAAATAGCATGGGCAACATGGTTATTGCAATGTTTCTAGCCCAACCCTATGGCATAAGTGTGAAATCTTACAGAAAAGATTTCTACTGCAAAATGCTGAACTCTGTTTTCAACCTTAAGTACATTGGACAAAGATTTTCCAGTGCAAGCACATCAAATACTCATGCTTTCTTCATATGCTTTATGAAAAGGCATCTTTTACAACAAAAATAAATGTTAACTCACACTGTCAAAAGTTTCTCCGACACCGAAGTGAGGAAAAAAAAGCCAAGTTGTCACTTCTTTCTAATTCTGTGTGTCTTGTACTGTCTAGAACAAGGGTCAGCAGCCTGCAGCACATGCACAGATTCAGCATTTAGCACACAGCATAGCACAAAGGTTGAGTGCGGTCAGGAACCAGGAGCAGGTAACAGCTTCCAGGGTTTCCAGCAGCTGCTCCAGTGATCAGCTAATAAACAGTGTCTTGCCCTTTTGAAGGCATGTTTATACTCAAGGACTCCATCCTCTGGCTTTGGCACAGTGATGTGCCGCTACGGCGCTGATTGCCCAACACATGTTGCAGCCACCGAACTGGAATTTTCCATGGTTTTGCATTCCTGCTCTGGCAAAGCAGAGTTAATGGCTAAGACATCTTCCTCTAATTGTTCTTGAACTGTAATTTGCTTTGCATTCCTTTCAACTTCTACAAGCAAACCAGCTCAATAGCAAGTACTGATACATACAAAATATAACTTGCCTTTTGAGGGAACCTCCAGCATTTCCATACACATGCCAAGAAATCTCTGTGTACATCAAATACTGAGCTATGCAGATCCATGACTGGCATTTATCCTGCATTCTTCTGTAGGAAGCCCTAGAACTATACATATTTAAACTCCTAAACTACAACTACCTCTTTTTTTTTAAATTTAAGCAACTGAAACCTGAACTAGTAAAAAGAGAGATTAGTCTGGGATAAAGGAAAATCAAGGAATAATTTTAAAACCCCTCAATTTTGAAGTTAGAAATATTTACTTTACTTGCAGAAAGAAGACCAGATAAAAATACAGTGAAGCATTGCCAATATTTCTGCCAGTGCTTTTAGAATAATGTTGAACTTGGGGCAAAATAACTCCATCAGCTATTTTTCTAAAAAGCTGCAAGGATTAGTGTTCACTCTGTTTTTTAAATAATTGGGAGCTATTCAAATGCAACAAAAATTAATTTAAGCTGGACAGAGAAAAAGCACACAGTAAAATATTGGTAATAGGCAATTAAAAAAAAAAAGACAACTCTTGTATTATTTGAAGTTCAAACAAAATGCTCCATTAAAAATGAAAACAGAGAATCTTACTGGTGTATGTAAAGGTAAACGATCTGTACAAGGTAATGCTGGTACACAAAATGTTACTATTTTCAAATCCAACAGAAAAGAAAGTAATTGCTCTTTGAGATCAGCCTGCACGTTGTGCTGGATGGCTCTGATTCTGTTCAAGCAAATAATTTATGTCCAGCATTGTAGTGTTCTGGAACTATAAACTATGGAAACCATTAAAATATTAACATTTTCCACCAATAAATATGAAAACTGAATGCGTACATAGCTTCCTCTGTACACTATGGTAAGTACCACAAAACTCTAAAATTAAAAGTTATATTCACAATTAAGACAGCAATACTCTATGATCCAAAAATTTCAGGTAAGAAAAATTAAATAACAAAAGAGAAAATTATTTACTGACATAGTAAGTGAAGTTTTGTTTTCCACATACCACTTCAGGTTCAAAGCCCAACATTTCACGCAGTTTCAATTCATCAAAAAACTTACAAATCATGTATTTTGATTATCATTACTTATAGCTGCTATCTCTTTTTCAATACAATTGCTACCTGAGATAGGTAAAATTTCAGCTAACCTAATATTAGCAACATCAACCACACTATGAAATTCTCACCATTTGCTGACCCAAATATTACTTTCACCCTTTTAAGCTTGAACTGTGGCAGCTGAGGAGCAAATACAGGTCAGCTGCTGTTGTGGCTGCTACATCATGGTAAGTTCCAGCTGAGGTGAACTGCTGAATGATTCTTAAATGGTGTCAACTGGAGTTGTCAGGAGATCATAAGCCAGAGCCCCAAGCAATTTGATTAGAATCAGAGAGTAACCGGATTAGCAGAAGTACTGAATTAGTGTTTGATGAGCTGCACAATTCATGTGAATCTTCACTGCACCACTGCCTTTCAGACCTGCAGCATGAATTACCATCCACCCCTTCATGTGCCAGGCAACTCAAAACTCATTGTATACAAACAAGATACTTCTGCAAAGGTTTGCATTTAAACTGGTGAAAAAAATCAAAACTAACTATGCTCTGATCTAGCAATTAAATAAAGATGCTCATCAATGCTTATGCTCTCATTAGTTTTTCTTCTTTCATTTTAATCAACAGGCAAAGTTGGGAGGTATTCTCTCCTAGGGGCAAGGTGCAGTCAGGCACCTGGTGTTGGTACCTTGTCTCTGTGAGAGGTGAAAGATTTACAGAGCAAAGCACGCAAGAAATGCTGGGCTCAGTGAGAGAAAGGCAGGAACTGCACATTCAGAAATGCCTTGCCTCTCTGGGAGGCTGTTTGCCACCTCTCTTGTCACATATCAGTTTGTAACACTAAAAAATATCATGCATTGGAGGCAGGCAAACTGTTCTCCTCAAGTGGCTGCAGGAAGTAGGACCATTGAGATAAGCCATGTTCACTACTTTTTGACCATCAAATATTGGCAGAATCCTTCTGTCAGGGCAGTCCAAGCCCCAAATTTCTCTCTCATACTCTGCAAGCTATGGGGATGTCTGTTCAGGTTTTACCCATACTCCAGAAAAATCTGAAGGCTCCTTCCAACCATGGCTGACTGGACTTCTGTCAAGAATTACAGTGAATTCAATAAAAACCCACAACATTTGGGCTTTCATGGCAAACATAAAATAAAAACTTTAAATTAACATTTTTTTAAGTTCCAAAAGGGTTTCTTTTGCTGTTCCTTTTGAAATGAAGTTGCCCGTTTCTAAATTTCAGTAAAAAAGCTTATATTCCAAACTCACAGGCTTTACTGTAGATTTTCATATATGCAATGATCAAAATGCAACTTGAAGCGAGACAACTACAGTGAAATCAACTCAGCTGTGAAAGAGGACTGCAGTTAGAGCTTTATCTGCCTCCATCTCTACAATTATTCAGAGAAAGATGGAGTAAGTTATGTTACTATTTATAGTAAAAGGAAATGATAAATATGAGTGCTTAGTAAATAGTAGGCAGTAGAGAAAATGCAGTAATTTGGAGTTATGTCTTCACTAATATCTAGTAATTCACAGGTGGCATGTTACATCTGTGTGCTGTATTTTATTTGACATGTTCACAATCCTTTTAAAGTCAGTCACAAATCCAAACACAGTTAGCAGACAGGGTATTTAATAAAAACAGATTTATAAAACTATTACTGTGTGAAACAGCATTTCAACTATTAAATTTTTCTAATACAAAACCACCTACTCAAATAAATAGAGAAACAAAACCAGTAAATAACAAAACTATGAGAAAATAATTGAGACGTTATTAAAACTATAAATACATCAATCATTTCTGATGATATCAAAATGCACTCTACACATTTCCCCCTTTTTTTTTCTTCACAAAACCTCTCCTGATATCTGCAGTTCCTAATGATTTATTCTATAAATACAGCTCAGTTGACTAAGGCTGAAATGTGCTAAGATGCAGTAACGTTTCAAATTCATACATGAAACAATTTGGAAGCTTCCCCCAGGCACTGGCGGCTGCGGCTCCCGCTGCTCTGCTACCCACAATCCCCCCATTTACCTGCTCGCTGGGCTGCCTCAGCCCTGGTCAGGAAGTGGTAAAGCTGATCCAGCTTATCAGGCTGCTCCTCCAGGGACTTCTCATGCCATATGGCTGACCCAGGCCCTGCAGCCTCCCTCAAGGCATTCCACTTCTGTATCAGAGTGAGGAGCTCAGAGAAGGACTTGTGATAACCCTGTCGCAGCATGTCTATGCAGATGTTCTTCTTGTATGAATTCCTGTAACTGGGAATAAGAAAGGGAGATTTTAAGCCTTTAAACCTGTATTCTGTTCTCCACCTCACCAAATAAGTACAGATAACTAAAACAGCTTTCAAGAAAAGACCTCTGCAGTTCAGCAAAAGGGAGTAGGTATTATTTCCCTCGCTCAAAAAGAGATCTGCTAAAATATGATTGCAAATGCCATACCCTAGGGAAGCAAACATGGCAATAATGAATAAATACCAATACATACATTGAAAACATGGTAAAAAATACACTGGTATTCTTTAGCTGGTATTTGGTAAAAAAGGCTGACTGATGGGAAACACCCCCCCCGCCCCATGTTTACATTAGTTCATGAAAACACAATGAACCCTTAGTTAGCTTTAAGGCAGAGCACAGGGAAAATTGAGGCACATTCCACATGTCAAAACAATGTATATGTTATTTGATATATATGTTGTTATATATATGTGCTATATGTTATGTGTATGTTATATATATATTTGTTACGTGTATATACATGTTGATATATATGCATATGTATATGCATCTATATGTTATGTGTATATATATGCTGTTATATATATGTTAAATAAATACATACATTAAATATGTTACGTGTGTATATATATATGTGCTGTTATATATATATGCTAAATAAATATGTTAATTAAGTATATATACTTAAACCCAGCCATCATGTCCTATGTTTGCTGTAGGACATGATGGCTTGGTTTAAACACATCAAACAAATGCTATGCCAGAAACATAATCATTAGATATTATTTTGTTTCTGTTTAGCAGATAACTTCAGATGGTTTATGGATGGAAAAGTTTGATAATTTCTCCCTAATTTTACAATCAAATGATGCTATGATGAATTTTTATTGAAGTTATCACCTTCATAAACTGATAAGATGTACCTATCAAAAAGTTTTGCAATCAAATATTCTCAAGTGGTAATACACCTTTTGAGGTATTATTTATGGAAATAATCAAAATATTTCTTTTATATGGCATGAAACAATCACTGTGTCCTATTCTGGAGAAAAGGATGAGCCCAATGGGACTGCAACACAAAGGTACAGATCTAAAGGCTTGCAGGGATGGGCAGCCAGTGTGGGAAAACAAATCTTTACTCCAGCAAAATGGTAAGGACACAGATGTGTTACCTTTATCTTGTATATTCCATTATGTTTTCAAACTGTTTACAAGACTGTCCTTTTAGAGTAAAATCCATTTAAACTCAAATTATCTCAGCTTTAAAATAAATATGAAATTCTGAAAACTGAGATGTACAGTGTATGTAATAAATTCAGATGATCTCCTGCTAAATAATAGCTCAATAAGACTAATACTTGGAGCCTAAAAAGACCTACTGCAATTCTTTAACAATGTTGATAAGATGGAAGTGATGTGAAAAACTTCTTAGCCAGATAACAATGAAATAGACAGCAATGTAAGATGTAGGAAGCAAATAATCTGCATTATTTCATATATGACATAATTAAAATAAAATCTCTTACTACATAGATGCACATTAATCCTTCACACATATTTTTCAAATTTCAGTTGTAGAATTGAGCATAAAAATACTAAATAATCCTGAAATTAGATTAGACAATACTGAATTTGTGTTTAATATATAAACAGATGTTTTTTGAGATTGAAAATCACACATTGATCACACAGACATGGGAAAAGATATAGCTATTCTGCACCAGAAAACATTTGTAACATGTATCTCAGAAAAATAGATGAGAAATATGTTTAAACATTTAAATTTTAATTTGCCGGAATATGCTATATTTGACACATACCAAAGAAACAGTATATAGCTTTAAAATGCTGTAAAGATATAATGCTAATACCTTGCAATGTATTCTCTATTCTGTATATGGAATACTTCCTTTTTCTTTCCTGTTTAAAAATCCTATCCAACTTAAAAAACCCTGAAGAATATAGGTAAAAAAATTCCTTCCAAAATTCCTATCAACTTCCAAAGGCCTAGGATTGAATCCTACTACAATAAAACTCAGAGAGGTGAAATAACAATCTGCATAGCAGGCACACACATATGCTTATTTATTTATACAATGTGATCTCTATATGTTTGTATGTGTGCATGCATTAGATCATTAGATGTATTAGAGGTAAACAAGTAAATAGTGCTAAAAGATCTCAGCACCACTATCCAAAATGTAATTCAGGTAATTTTTAACACTCACTGCATACTCACTGAGCACAGAACCAATATTCATAGAAACAGAAAAACTGTGTCCATGTAACACATTATTTTCTGTAGGCTGATGTATTTTACTTGGAGTCAAAGCACATTTTCCCCACAAGGAAAGCATTATTAGCAAACCAATAAAGGAAAACAAAGCATATAGTAAAGCATGTCAGTTTTAAAAATCACTGTCAAGAATGCTTTAATAAATCCCATCCTAATTAATCAAGAAATTGAAATAATGCTGAAGTAATCCTACCATGCAGAGAACATTTTTTCTGAGGCAAAGAGGACCGATTTTAACACACAAACAATGAAGCTATCTACTGCATAACCCTTCAAATTTAGTGGCATAAAAATAAAAGTCATCTCAGTTATAATACACAAAGAACACAATAATACTACTATTGTTTCCTTAAGTTTCTGTAATATATAAGCCACAAGTGACTGATCACAGACAAACAATAAAACAGAGGAAGAGATTAATGGCATTATGGGATAAATGGTATTTGCACCACCTAAGAGAGCTCGACACTGCAATGAATTCAAAAATCGTTACAGTTATCAAAGTCCTTCCAGATGAAAAGTCTAGCGTCCTTTTTTTCCCCCAACAAACAGTCCTTTTGAACAGAGGCATGGTGTAGGTAACAGCAGTAAACTTTTCATGATTTCTTGAGATAAATTATAAATCCTCAATCCTCAAAAACCTTTCCATCCTGCATTTTATGATGACATGCATCGTGTAAAATTTGAGGTTAAGTAGAACAATTTCTGTTTTAGATAACTAAAGTTTATTTCTAATGTCAATATCAAAACCTGATACCTAAGATCCCTTCCAACTCAGGATATGCTATGATTCTAGGATTTATTTTATAAAATCCTACTGTTAACGTTAGTGTTGTTTCTACTATGTTAACAAGCGGCCTTACACTAAACACTTTGACCCTTACTACCTAATAAATTATGATTTATTACTAAAGAAGAGGGTTTGTTTTTCTGCATTCGTCCGCGCTGACTGTAGGCTTCCTTTGAACAATTATGTTACTTCCAGGAGCGAAATGAGAAAAGACTGCCCTTTCCCTCGCTCGGAGCGGAGCCGTTCAAGGCGTTCAATGGTCTCTGGGGGCATCTACTGGAAATACGGGAAACTGCAGGCAGGAGGAGCGGATCCCGGCGGCAGAACAAAGGGCCCCCGGCCGCAGCGGCACAGGGCGAGGGCTGCCAAGGCGCTCGCCTGGCCCGCACGGCCGCCTGCAAGCCATGAAACCGTGTCGAGCCAGAGCGAGCAGAAAGCTCTGTAATGTCAGTCGGCTTTCATTTTAAAACTGAATGTGATGTGACTGCAAACACAAAGTCCTCCCTCCCCTACGGTGATCATTAGTGCCCACCAGGAGAAAAAGGTTGCAGATGGATTTTTTTACAAGCAAACTAATTTTTTGGGGTGAAATTTGGAGCATTTCTACGTATTTATGGTTAAAACAAAGATACAAATTAGTCTGGGTTTAATTTAAAGCAGAATTGTTTGGGGGTGTTTAATCCATGAAACTCAACAGACGAGAACCACAAGACTTCTCACAGAGCCAGCTGACACTGAGCATCCCCCGTTGCTCACCTGTGCCCTCATTCGTGTCATTGCTGAAACCCTCTGATGTTTTTAAATGTTTATTTACACGGGCTGGGCAGCGAGCTCCCAGTGGGTCTGATCGTACCCCAGCAGTCACTGCGATGCAGGGTTCTATCACAAAGTGCTGAAAAATTCTGTGAGCTTCTGAGAGCCTCTGTGTCATGATGGGGGTTGTGTGTCACAAGAGCTTTCAGCACCAAATAAATAACCACCCAAAGTTAAAGCTGCCATTTCAATGGTACCATGGTACAGGTGATGATTTCGTGCCATGGAAGGAACTATTTATTGAATATGGATCTGTGAGCTTGAAAAGACACTGCTGTTGTTAACTCTCTGTTTAATTTAAGTGTACCTGGATATTGCTATAGGAATTTAAATTTTTTATTAAATTATACAGCTACTTTTGTACCTTTCTTATATACATTTCTTTTGTATTACCATTCCTATTACAAAATGGTCTAGAGTGATGCTGAGAAATAACGGGAGCCAAACTCTAAGCTGCCTTTACCAATGCAAAAATAAGAAATAGTAAACCTTCCGTAAGATTAATGAAATTACGCTGTTGTTCCAGTCTCAAGGACTTTTGTATATTATGGTGTTGCACTTTTACAAGACCCTTAAGCAACGATGGGAGATCAGCAGAACACCTCACAACATTCCCTTTAACTTAAAATCCTCCACAATAAGGCTATTTGCTTTCTACCCTTTACACTGAAAGAGAGAAAAGAAAGAGGAAATTAAGAGGCCAAGAGGCAGGTACTGGTGTCAGAAAGAATCGAAATAGTCAGTATAGCATAACAGAATCATTTATCAGGAGCTTAATCCTCCATGCCTCCTGTCTGATGAGGTCAATTACAGACATGCAAAATAAGTCCAAAATCTATTATTTTCAGATGGTCGATTTTAAAAAAAATATATATACACATACATATAGATAAAAGAAAAAAATATATATATAATATCAGGTTTCATATATTTAGATTTTCTAGGGCTTAATTAGTACTTCCAGTTAATTCCAGCTGCTGATTACAATAGAAGTGTACTACAGAAATTCCATTTGGTAAAGCACAAAATGGCATGGATTAAACAACGATAGTATATAAAATATTAAAGTGTACTTCCAGTGTAAAATAATTACTCTACCAATTATTATAATGTTTTAAAACTGTATTCAAATAGGTTTCATCCACCTGGGATTTTCTTCTGCAGTTGGCAAGCCAATGACTGATATAAATGCCTTATATAAACATCACAAAATTATGAAATACTAATCAAGATATTTCTGGTTAAGTTTATTTAAACAAATTTGTTTTATTCCCCCCCATTTCCTGTCTATAAATGTACCAAAAAATTAAAATTACATAAAGTATGTGAACACTTAGCTACTTTTTGCTTAACCTATATGCAAACAAACACAGCATAAACATGGGGATGCCAGAATTTCCTCCCTAAAATTTGAAAGATATATGCATTAAGTAAAAAAAAAAAAAAAGTACATAAAATGGAAAAAAGCCAAATATGCTGTAAGAATTTATAAGTTCAGGCTGCTCTGCCTAGGAATTGAAAGAGGAATTATTATTTAATTATAGCTGGAGAGCCAAAAAACAAGTTTTGCAACACCGTTGGTGACCCACACCTAAATTTAGTAAAAATTTCTGCAGGGAACTGTTGAACACAGAAAGGGCTCATGCAAATACCTGGCAAATATGGAAGCTGAGGATTTGCCTTTAGCATCCAGGTTACAGTGGTGTAAATCCCTTTTCTCACACTGCTGATGTCTACACTGCCACGTCCCTGGGCTGCAACCCACCAAAGGTGGGCATGCAGATAACTTAAAAATACATCTGCGTCCTGTGATATCCCAATTCTGTGTGAAAATTTATCCACGTAAGTATTTTGGTAAGTCAAGCCCTCAGATGGTCCAGGCACTCAGCACATTTCACATGTACTGCCACTGATACAAAGCTGTTTAACTGCATCAGGGCACAGCCTCTTTAATCCTGATTTAAAGACTGTCCATTTAAATACTTTTCTTTTAATGAAATATTTACTGGATGGTAATATGTTAAATTGTAGACTATAGTAATCTCATTAAAAAAAGATATGACAGTACAGTAAATGCCATTAAGCAGTAATAGACAGCTTACACTTCAGAATATTTTACCACTAAAGCTAAGAATTAAATTATATTAGGGTGGGGTGTGTGCTTTTTAATTCCAAATTACAAACTTGAAATAGCTAATATCCTATTACAAAAAAGAATAAAATCCACAAACCCCCAAATGTCATAAGAAGAGTTCCTTATTCTAATTATAAATAAAAAAATATTGCATGACAATTTGTACACATAGTGGGAGGGAAAAACATCACCTGGAATTGACTTGAAACAATACAGACTTTTTAAAGAATAAATGCTTTATGGAGCTATGCATCCAGAATGATTAATAGAAAGATGAAAATAAAGCATATATTGAAAGAAAAAGAGATGTAGGTACTTCATACCATATATATATATGTACAAGAACTTTCAGCATTAGCAATGCAGTGTTTTTCATCTACTGCCTCAGTCACTGGATTGTTGTCAAACCACACTTTAACCTAAATCATGAAATCAAAGGGGGATGCATACCGTGTCAGTAGGTTCCCACAAAGAACACATATATTGAACTCGCTTCCTTTTGTTCAAAGCTACATAAAATGAAAAATTAATCAATTATAAACATCAAAGGATGACACAGAAAAAGTATTTTAAAATGAATGTAAGTACTGTAATAATTAAGAATCCTCATTAACCCAGAAAATGGGTTAAAAATAAATTCAGCAATGAACTTTTGAAACATTCTGTCCCTAAACAAAGATGCAAAGAAAACACAAAAAATAAAGATAAAAGTGCTACCCTCATAAAAATGTTCATCATACAAAAGTACACACACCTGTGATTATTTCAAGCATAATCAGAAAAAAAAATTATCCTCATTAATCTTTCTGCTTTTATTTCTAAATTAATAATTTTCTTTAACAAAAAGTAATTCCAACCATATTTTATGGAATACTTTTTATCAAAATGAAGTATTTCTCAACTTCCCTCTTTTATTTCGGAGCTGACCTGATGGACTAAGAGCTAGAAATGTCTGTGCTTGAAATCCCTTCCCTTTGACTTGCACACTATCAAAATAGCTGTTACATTTCTCGGCAAGTTTCTTTTACAGTGTACATGACAGATAAACGTAATTATTTACTTTCTGTATCTTCTTAAGCTGATGCTATGAAATATCATAAAACCCTATACAAGGCTATGCATTTATTGCAATATTGATATGAACAATTCCCACAGTACTTTTCCTTTTGTTTAGGATATCTCTTATTCAAGTCCCCAGCTGAATTTACTCAGTAGGATAAGGACAAACAGACCACATGGAGATTGAGAAGAAAGGAAAAGCAAGGATTTTACACAATGCAGGATTCACCGTGAAAATTATTAGGAAGTCATGACTGTACCAGGGAAGATTAGACAATCTTTCTTTATCTCAGACTTTTTTTGTGTGTTAGAGATGCTTCACCTTTATGGAGTGTCTTAAAAATAGAAGTCAGTTGTGTATCGCTTGTACATTATCTTCAGTACTAAATATTGTTGAACTATTGAGAAATGAAAGCACTAAAAAACCATAAGACCAAACTTAGTAAAAACAACAAGTTACATAAAAAAAAGAAAAACTTCATCTCACTGTGTTCTTCTTTATTAAAGTATGTCATGTATTTTATCTTTGCAAGAGTTTGATGAGTTTTTGCAAGTAAAATTCTGTTTCCTCTATACTTGCTAATAGTCATGAGAATCTGTAGTTTGCACCTTCCCATTAAAAATGTATTGTATTTTTTGAAATTATTCACCCCGCCTTTTATCCAGATCATGTCTTTGAAAGGAGGAAGTAGATAATAAATGGAATAATTCATGATTTCCCATTAAATATGAAACTTTCTTTTGCAGAGTTTAGAAAATGAAGTTCTACATAATGTACAGAAGTTGATTAGAACTTTTTTTAACCTTTTCAAGAAAAATCTTTCGCATTACACAAATGCACAGAGAAGTTTCTTTAGGAAAGGCAAACCATTTGCTTCCTACACAGCTCTGCTCTTCAGATCACTGCCTAATTACACTAAATAATATGCTTAACAGGCCCAAAATTCGCAGAGATCATTCATTTGACCAAAAAGAATGTGTGCCTCTAAGTGCTAAAATCTCTTTTTGAAAGTTGTTTAATAAACATTGAATTCTGGTCATGGCAACTGAGATTGTTAGGAATTATTCAGACTGAAAAAAATACATATTTAAATAATATTGTGAAAGAAATTTAAAATTTATCATCTAGCTCACTAAGTGACTTGTGCCATCTCCCTTTCCACAACCAGCAGGGAGTTTGGGATAGAGTGCCTTAATTTAAAATTTCTTTTACCATGAAAGGATAAATTTCTTTGGTTCTGATTTACCCTCTTCCATAGTTTTTAGTATCTAAAAGTGAAGAAATACCTTCATAAAATGTAAATGAGTTTACACAACATTCCACCAGTTTTCAACCAGAGTAAGGTGAACAAAGAGGGCCATAAGGTGCTAACAGGTCCTGTCTGAAGACTGACAGAAGGACATCAGGAAGAACAGCAGAATCTTGCTAGGACTGAACATGAAAGGAAAAGAAGTTTACTTCTTTTTCTGTTTGCTGCTATGTCTGTCTTCAGCTGCCCCGAGTTTGCCTCTCTCCCTCTGTCTTCATAGTGTTGTACACAGAAGAAATGGGAGCAGCTCACATCACTACAACCAAATACTGTGCAATTCAGGGCTGAAATAGAAGGGACAAGCAGAATCTGCACCTACACATTGTCTGTCTGCATCCCAAATTTCCTTTTGCAAGCTTGTGAGTCACAGCAGCTGCACCTCCTCTTGCCTTGCCTCAATTCCATACCAACAAGATATTTCTCTTTACCCTTTTTCTTGGCAGTGCCACTCTTCTGTCCCTCGAGAGCCTCAGTTAATAACATAGAAATGGTCAAATCCACCTTACAACACAAAATCCCCATGCCTAAATTAAGCCCCTTCAAATTTTGGGTGGTGAAAAAGAAAACATGACAGTATGATGTCAGTGAAAATAGGTCCCAATCTATTTTTTGGGTGAAAGATTTCATAGGTCACCTAAGAAGTCACCTTACTAATTTATGTGGTAGAGGTGACAGCTACTAAAGAGTATGGGTTAATCAAATCCCCAACTAGCTATTTGTGCTCAGCTTCCTTAAAGAATTGGTCCATTAATGTAAAAGACCAGAATACAGACAGATAGAAAAGCAAAGAAATCAAAAACTGAGTACTAAAACTCTCATGATTTAAATAACTTGTAAACAGACATGAAGGTCTGAAGAAGCCCAGTCTAATAGTAGGGCTTACTAGTCCATCATAGTTACAATGGAAATACAGAACATAACACTCTTCATACTAGGTCTCCTCCTCTCCATCAGGCAACAAATCCCATTTTTCTCCTTCAGTGAGCTCTCCAGATCATTCTGGCTTCTAATCAGGTGAAGAAGTTTCTCCCTGTTTAGTCCTGGAGGACAGATAGTGTTGAATATTCACAGATCAACTGGTAGCAGATGTACAGATGCAGGAAAAACATCATTTATTTCCACAAACTCATCTAACACTTAACCCCTCATTAATTTTCCCACATCTTTTTTCTTTAACTCTACCTAGCTGATGCTGACACTGAAGAGAGAAGAAACTTGGGGAATGGGGTGGGTAGTAAATAATTTGTCTCTGACTGAAGAATGGAAAAACAATTTATATCACATGGCATCACAGAAGATGCCAGGATGGATGACAGGTCATTAATGTTCTGAACTTGTGAGCTTCCTGCAAAAATGCTGCCTCAGGAATCAGTCTCTAAGACCTCTACTTCATCCTTTTTACAGCTTTCGAAATTCCATAGTTCTCCAGTGTGGATTGAGTGGTAAATATACATGTCTACATCTGAGCTCATCACCCTATGATCTCTCCACAAGAATGGAAAGAAATAGGTGCTTCAAAAGTATGGTTCACATTATTCTAAAGCACTTGTGTGAATCCTAAAGGATGAGGCTCAACTAATCACAGAATTTTCTCTTAATTATTTAGATTGTTTATATGGGGTTATTAACCTGGATCAATTAAACTTAGGGAAAAGCCCCTTTGCTCTTGTTGCAGGGAGTTTATAAAAGCTATACATTACTATATTCATTGGCCATCACTGGTAGAGCAGAAATTTTATGTTCCACTTTGCACTCTACAATCTGCAAAGTAGTTTAATGATCCATCTTCCCAGTATTGGCAGAGATGGCCAACACCTGCCCTGGGGGACACAGCCCACCTGAGAATTAAAGCCTTTGCCTTTTCCTGTTCCAGATAATCTTAAAATGCACCAGCTGTTGGAGAATTCTAAGCAGAACAGCCCACTGTATCTCAAAAAAATATGACAGAATGTGTGCAAGATAATCTTGTCCCCTGCCTGAAATGTCATATCAGAGGTGATCTTTACTGACACAGATTTATCAAGGCTAGCTTTTCATAACTCACTGATCCCCTGCTCGCTCACAAGACAGAAAACACAAATATAAATTTTCTGCATACCTAGGTTAGCCTTTACCATCTCTGTAGAATAATTTGGATTTCATTAGACCACCAGAGTCTTGAGGACAGCAGAACTCCATCATTCAACTCAAATATATTTAAAATACATGTAGTAACATGACAACTGTAATTTTATTTTTTGGTTACAGTTAAGCAAAGCTGTTCCTCTCATCAAATACATTTCAAATTCTCTCTTTCTAGTCTTCAATTATTTTTTGATGGCGTGGTCCTCTTTGGACAATTTTCATGTGTAGGAAGAGGAGAGTACTGTTTGATCTTTCTGGCCCTGACAAAAAGATCAGTAAACAAGAACGACAATATCAAATTCTGACCCATTTTAGGCTCTAAACTCATTTGAAGAGTCAATCCTGGCAGTAATCTCTTGACGAAAAATGCTTTACTTCACAGTTCATAGTGAACTCGGTGACTCCTAGTTCAGTCATAAGAACTATTTTTAATTTTTACTGCAATCTGATTTTGAGCTGTTAATGACTTGGTGAGTCAGGACTAAGAACAGAAAGTATCAGGGAAAGCACACTGAGGGCCACTGGAGTCAGCCAGCCTCTCCATACAAAAGCCTAATTCTGTGACAAGAAAGTACGCACATTCTGCATTAATGGAACATTTACTTTTTTCCCTTTCCAGAACCTTGCACTACATTCGCTTCTTATTTCAAGTTAAACTCTTTGAGAAGGAAGCAAAAGAAAACCAATGAAAAAACAAAGCAATATCCTGTTTTAATGTAATTAAAGTACTATCTTAAGCACTATTTTTTCTCCCTCTTCTATCATATAAACTTGGGACAAAAAATTTTTACAAAGAAAAAAATGAAAAATGTCTCCTCATTTTTCCACAGGAAAAAAAAAAGAGATTATATCACGAGCACACTTGAGGGAATTCTATTTTGCTGAAGTTTGGAACACAGTGCAATATTTTACAATACAAGAATAACTGCAACCTTTTTCCTTCAACAGTTCATCTTAATTTTAAGGAATATTGTGAAGGATAGAATTTCAGAGAAAAGTTTTAAATTATATTGCTTTTTTCACCATAAATGTGATAGTACCTATGCTTTCCTTTATTTAGATGGCAATAAATCTGTTGTTTGCCACACATACACTTTTAAAAAGAGTGTATTTAATATCAAGTAGGAGTATGGCTACAAGAATTCATCTTGATGGAATAATCACTAGCATATTAAGTTAACTTCCATGTTAAACAAAAGTGCAGATATTTAGGTGGCAGAGGAAGGAAATTCAGTCCTTTATAAAGAAGTGCAATAATCTACTTCTGGAATAGAAACAATATTGAAAAACTACACAGTATATTACAAACCATCTCTCATATTTTTAAAATAATAATATCTGTTGTCTGCTGAGACATACTGAGCACTACACTGATTTCAGTAAGATCATTCACAGACATGGCATTGCCTTACTTTATAAATTGGTTTTAGATTACATTTTATGCATTTAGTTTTTTTCTAACTAGATAAGTGTAGTACTAATATAACTCTGCAGTTAGTTACCTTTCATTTGCTCTCAAATTATTTTATCAAGGTTATGGAAGAGCATTAGTAAATTATATATATAGAGATAAATTTCATAACTGCTGATCTATTATCAAAAGCTAAAATTCTAAGAAGAATTAAATGCACAGAACATGAATGTAACCTTTTAAAATACGTACTTTAACAATCTCCATAGAAATAATCCAGAATACATATGATATTTCAGTTTAATCTTCCAAGAGGCTTTGGTAACTTTGGAAAAACAGCCTCTTACAAAACTGTTCTGCAATATCTACACAACTTCACTTTGTGTAGATATTGCAGAACAGATGATAAAATTCTCACTTCATTGTGGATGTCCTCACTAGTTTCCTTTTCCACAACATCCAGACTCAGGGTTTGGATATAGAAACATCATATAGGAGGATTTTTTGTATTGTTTGTTTGTGGTTTTGTTTGTTTTTTTTTAATAGTGCTAGCAAGCCGACCTGATCAAATCAGAGCTCTAAAATGCACTTTGAAACCCCAAGGTCTGCCTAAAACAGCAGTACAGACTTCCTGTGTAATCGCCTCAGTGAGAAAGCTTGTGTCCTTACCGTGGTGTGTGGAAGTCTGCAGGGGCTGATGACTGAAACAGCTCCCTGGGAAGGCAGCTCGGCCTGTGACAATTGGAGTGTAATGAGTAGAGCAGCCAGTCCCACAGCTGGCTTGGAACCAGGGTGACAGTAAGGGAAGGTACTTAGTTCTGTGCTTGCTCCCTGAGGTCTGAGACTTCTAGTAATTTTCTGGATTTTAGTGTGGAAGTTTTTGGGGAAGGTTTGCAGGCACATTCTTAGGCTAGGAAGGAGAAAAGAAGCATGTTTTGCAAGAAACTAGCTGGTGGAATTCCTGTCTGACTGATAGAATGCTTTTATGCTGCAAGGGTGATCTTGCAATATTAATTGTTAAGGTGCCTAGAGCCCTTGTATATGCATCCTTTTATTATTTAAATATTGAAATAAATAAATCAGCTCACTTAAGCAAGCAGCAATCCAGTTTGTTAGAATTCTTTCATTAATTTTGATGGTGCTGAACCCCAGATCTGTTAAAAGACTCCAGAAGAATAAGTCAGTCATAGTCTCTTGTAACTTCTAAATGTAAATACCTCAGCTGTAAGAAATCAAAAGTTATCTAGATTTCTTTCATTCACTGGGTTTTTAAATAACTAATGGGGTATTAAATGCTTCACCACAGAAGTCAGCACTTGGGCTTGGCTAAATAGTAATTCAAAATTACAAGGATGTGTATGTCGCTACACTAAGCTCCCACCCCAAAGGAGGTATTTCACAAAGGCTCAGAAAAGAAAAGAGAAGTGGGTAAAAAAAATAGGCAGCACAATACAATTACTGACACAATCTTAATAATAATGTTACAAATCTGACCTAATTGGTAAATATACAAATTAGTAAAACCAAGGAGATAAATGCTTTGATATATTTAACATCAGGAGAAATGAACCATCATTATTTAATATCAACTTCAATTTTTAAATGCCAAGTTCCACTAAAAAGGGTAGGGACTAGGGAACTTTAAATTTAAATGACTATGATGACTAGAAACAAAGGAAACAATAAACTTATGGATGTTAAAATGCCTCGAAAAAGCCAACTTACGCAGCAGCTTCTTGTTTTGACACTCCTTTGATATTCTTCGCCAAATAATCATCTATGGCATCTTTGTCTTTGATCAAATGAATCCTAAATTTAAATGAAAAAAATTAAAAGAAACACTGTAAGGTGCTAACATAGACTTCTCCAGCATGTATAATATATTATCATTGCCAAGTAGAGCTAAATACTGAAATATTGACAAAGTAATATATCAGACATTCTATAAACAGATACAAATATCTTTTTAATTTTTAGGTCCGTAGCTATTTCAAATCTTTATTTCTAAAAGAAAACAGAAGTGGTATTAGCTTTCAGAGATCAGATTATCTGATATTTCTGTCCAAACTAGAAGAAACTGTGTATTACCTAATTCAATAATGGTTGAATAATCTATCTATATTAAAACTGTTTCCTAAACCGGAACCATTAAATTTTTGTATCATCTGTATGGACCAAATTAGTCCAATCTATTTCATAGTTAGCTGATTCAAAGTTGAAAAAAAAAGGCAAATCAACAAAAGAATTCCCAAATACAACTCAAAATGTTTTCCTCGGTGCAATGCTCCTGGCTTTCCACACTTTGAGCAGCGTAGTGCAAAAGGTGGTCCACTGAGTGGGTAATCCGAAGGGCATTAAAATAAAGAGGAAATTTCAGGATGCATGGATTTAAGTTTAAAATTTGAACTGGCATCTTTTCACCTTTCACTTCAGCCATCATGTCTTTGCCTCTCCACTCATACACACGAGATGCCTTGAAAGGGTGATATGCACTTACTGACCATAAAGTGTATTTAAATAGAATCTGATATTCCGACGGTAGAGAATGTTACCTTTATAAAAGTAATGCGAATTTATTTTTATTCTTCTGAAAAAAGAGCATAAAGATTGTCTGGTTAATCACTCAAAGATAAAAGAAATTCAGCATTAGTGTTCCACATAAATCCATTACTTTGCTCTTTCTCTGTCTGTATTACACTGCTGTCTTTCATTACAGTGATGAGAGTAAATTCTTTTCATAATGTTAGCTAATATAAGCGTCATGCTCCTTATTGCTCCGAGAATACCAAAGACACTTCATGAAATTAATTTAAATGAAAACAAAATAGATAAGCAAAGCAGAGATATTTTGACATATCTGTATTTAGAACAATGTAGCAATGAAAACTTCCCTCACAAATAGTGCCTTTAAATTTGTTCCAGAATTTGCTGCTGCTGAGTGGCACCAGCAGAGCTTTGCGCTTCCAGGCTGCACTTAACACAGTCCATAGGAGTTGCTGCTGATCCGGCTAAATGTACACCTTCTGGATATGGCCATAAAAATTCATTTATTATCAACACCAGAATGTAATCAATATCAAAAATTTCACATCAAAATACTAATGATTTAGGAAGATACATAATGTCCTTAGGATAATGAAAATAAGGTAATTAATTAATGTATATTTTAAATTGATGTAAACGTTTTTCAAAATACTATAGGTTTATATGAGGTAATGGAAAAATTGAAATACAGTATTTTTGGGCAAATAAATATGAAGTATCAAGTAGACAATACAAAAAACCCCTTGGCTGATCTTTGTATTTAAGATTGTAAAAATTAGACTTCTGCTCAACAGTAGCACATAGAGAACACACCAAATATTTGGAACAGGGGAGAGAAAGTCAACCCCCCCCAACTGAAACATTGAACTACAACAGGAAAATCATCACATCAGCAAATCAGCTTGCTGCAATTTAATCTACACTGCAGTTAAAAAACATCCCAAACCGCCCATCAGGCATCCCTGATGCCTTTCTATTATCTTTGTGAAGGTATTTTAATAAATAAAAGAAAACTTTAGAAAATCAGGGGGAAAGCCCTTAGAATCATATACTATTTAAAATGCCACCTGCGTTATGGTCAAAGTATAAATTTCTGACTTCTGATTGGTAACACCTTCAAACTTAAAGAAAACTACAGCCAAGGGAAAAAAAACATAGGCAAAAACTTGCAAACTGATGACTGTTTACATAAGTTCTGTAATAACCTGTATTGGACTGATGCAATTATAAACATGGTCATCCATCATAAGGAATTAAACTTACTAAGAAAAATAAATACTCACCTCATCCTGGCTGTTATTATCAATGATGTTAATGTAGCAATAACACGGAAAAGACAGGGAGGTGATACTTAGGAAAAAATACACTAGGAAAGTCCATCAACTCAAGAAAATAATTATTTTAAATGGCTTCCTATATACAATGAGAATTAAAAACATTAAAATTTATTAATTAATTAATCAATGTGAAGAAAAGAGACTGTGACTTGGAATGGACACAATTTCTTCATACAGAGTTGAGGTGAGGATGGCACTTGCTAAAAGACACTGTTTCTTTTCTTCCAGAAGCTGTCACTTGCTTTTTTCAAGCTGTTTTATCCTTATTTCTCCAGTGTTTCCATAATGACTTACTGTTCTTCATAAAGTGTATTAAAAAAGTCCACTTCACCTGTAAGTTGGCTCCTATTTAATTTTAAATCACTCAGTTATTAAAAAAAAATCCATTTTAATCCAATGGACACTTTCTTTTATTTTTCCTTTTTAATTGTGGAACTTTCCTACGAGAGAATTTCTTTGCCTCTGATTTTTATAGTTTTAAATACTGCGAAAGAGTAAACATAATTTGCCACCTCGGCACAGCAGATTGAAGCTGTTCACAGCAAAAATGATGCTTTGAAAGAGAAGAGGTACCCACCTTGCAAAGTCTAATGGAGGGCAAAGAGTCTGCTCTATGAACTTGGGATGCTCCCCTGGGCTTTGTACGACCGCTTGAGGCAACACATTCATTTTAACTAAAACAAACAAACAAAAACAACATTACATTAAACAACCCATTCACAGCAAGGCAGTTTCTTTTCCTTCTTGCACTACTTTCCACTCCACTCTCTGTTACTTCCAATGCATTAAAATGCAGCCCTAGTTCTGCACGAATCTCAGTATTACATCAGTAGGACACAACACAAAGGAATGGTCATTATTGAACTTCCCATGGATTTCTCTCTTTCATTGAGGTGCTTTTGATTTGCACAGGGATGGCTGATCCAGGAACCATACCTTCTGGGATTCCCTGTGCTTTCTTGAGCTATCTAGGTCCAAGTATTGATAATATTTTAAGTTAATACACAATGTGGACAAATGATGGAATATACAGGTTGCAAAGCAATGACAGGCACTGTGTTAATGTTCAAAATCCTACATAATCACAATAGTAACAATCTTTTGAAGGAAAAAATGTAAGTAATACTATACTTACAACACAGGATTTTACTTAAAACAAAAGCCAAAAGCCCCACAGTTATGTAGAATCGTCTAGCTTGTCATTTTGAAGTACATAAATGCTAATAGGACTTTTTTGTCATATAGAGCTACTGTGTTTTTTCCCCAAGTATTCAGTCTACACTTCCCACCATTAAAGTTTCAGCTGCCAGTTCCTTCATTTTGCATGTCTGTGATCTGAGGACGTTAGCAGCAGGAGCACCCTTACTTTTAAATTTGGTTTAATGTAGGTATTGCATGCCCTGCTGGTAGGCCTGAAGGCATAAACTTTTAATAGGGATGGAAAAACAGAGTATAATAAGAGGGGGAAGAAGAATTTAACTATTTGCTACATTTAGCAAAAGGAAATTTATTTTTTGGAAGTAAGTATTAGATATGAGTCAATTTGTTACTGAATGATCAGCATCAGACTAGCAGATATTTTATATATTAGCCTTTCTGGGATCAAAAGCCACTTCAGTGATGCAGTATTTTGCTGTAGTTATAGTGAAGTAATTTTTAAAATTATGTTACTTAGAATTGAATAATAAGGAGAATTATAGTTTGTAAAGATGACAAGATAGGATATTTCTTCTCAGTCCTTTAGGGCCCAGTACTAATGATAACATTTTTAACAGAAAGAAAAAAGATATTATTTATAAATAAACTGATCTGCAATTAGAGGCAGCAAAATTTAACAGAAGTGTGTCCTGGAAAGTCAGGTATCAATAGAATAAAAACATATGGGTAATTTGTAACTATAAAAGATTACACTTCTCACAGAGAATAACAGGTTTGTATACAAAAACTGTATAGAAAGGAAAATCCCTTTTTAGGAAGATGCTTTTTAGTGAGAAATAGTAATTAAACTTTGAAACAATAATATTGAAGCCCAGAGAAGGTGTAAAGCTTTCTTCAAGCCTCTTTATCATGAGGTATTAAGTGGGAAAATGAGAACAGCCATTGGAAGCTGATGAATTTGGCAAAGCCGGGGGGCTGACTGCAGCTGTGGGGCAGAAAAGGGAGGGGGAAGCAGCTGAAAGGATACTACAACCATGAAAAGCTGTTGATGGGGACCTGTAATCTGGGGACTGCCACACGGCACCCGGCTGGAGCATACGGCAACTCCTTGCTGGCTCACACGCTCCACACGCCCTATCCAAAGAAATCAAGTCTGTGGGAAAACAGCCAGTCAGGCACATAGGTCTCACATGAGGCACATATGCAGACATTTTTCTTAGTACGTTCCTGCTTCATAAGGACTGAAATACTGCCCTGGCTCTTATTTCAAACTCAAAACTTAGGAGAGAAAAAAACAAAACTGCTTTTTAATAATGCCAATTGAACTTTTACTTTAGAGGTGGGAGGCTGCTTTCAGAGTGAAATGGAGGGTGTACTTCCCTAATTTCCAAGGTAACTGTGATTCTTACAAGTAAATTACAACCACAGACACATGACAGAAGGCACCAGCAACACATCCCTTTGAAACCTGTGCTGTTTCAGTTACGCCAATTTCGTTGCTGGTCATTTAAAGAACACTTTACATCTTGCTCTTTTATTACAGAGCCCAAGCCATGTCTCATTTACTTAAACATGCACAGAATTCAGCGAAAGATGAGTTGGTGCAGTTTGTTTCCAAAGTGCTTGATTTAAACCCATGATGGAGGGAACCTCCTCATGGACTGGAATCACTCCAAGGTGCACTGAAGTTGAAGATAAAACACCAGATTGCAATGGTGTCTTTCCCAGCACCTTTTGGGAAACCTGTTGGCCACCTCTTAGCTCTTCCCACACATTTTCTGAGGCATGCACAGAACTAACTGGAGGCTGAGGATTTCCCAGGGAGGGAAGCAGGCGAGGAAGCAGAGATAGCCATGACACACGGCTGTCTTTGCAGGTGTATATGCTGCTACCTGGCACCTCGTCAGATAAAAGGACGTCAGAGTGTGACAGGACAGACTTACCGGCACGCTGCTTTATTACACTGAAAGTAACAGAGAGGATTGATTAAAAGAAAAATGAGAACAAACAATAAATGTTTGAAATCTCTAGCCAGCGTGATAGATGCAATTTGTTTCAAGTAACCGGGACGAGGTCACGGCCCCAGACGGACCCGTATCCTGAATGCCCTCCGTCCCTGCGGCTCTGGGAATACAGCCGCCCTCTGCTGTTGCCTGGCTGCCACCTGGCTTTCCCTTCACCTGTCACGCTACACACCCCGGCCCTTAGCTCCGATACCCATAAAACACAGCCGCCATCAGCCGGAGCTCCCCGGGGAACAGACCTGGGTTCATGGCGCGGCCGCAGGACGAGCCCTCCGCCGGCCCGGCCCTTCACGGGACGCCACGGCCTCGCCATGGCGACGGGGGCGGGCGGCACTGCGGCCGGGCGGCGCTGAGGGCCGGGCCCCCGGGAGCCGCCAGAGACCAGCCCAGCGCTTCCCGGCGGGCTCGGGGAGCCGCCGAGCCCGGGTTAGACCCTGCAAAACAGCGGCGCTGTGAGGAATCCGCCCCGCCCGAGGTGTTGCTGTGATTCCCTGGAGCTCAGGTGAGCTCCGAACGAGCTCCCTCGAACGGGAGCATCCCTCAAAGCTGAGCGAGTTTCTGAAGCTGGCAAGCAGAGCCAGGATGGTATGGATACCTGAGGAAGTGTGAGCAGTCTCTCAGAAGATACCTGCCTTGAGCGGGCTTTATTCTTCACAGAATCACAGAATGGGTCAGGTTGGGAGGGACCACAGTGGGGTCATCTGGTCCAATCTCCCTGCTCAAGCAGAGTCATCCCAGAGCACATGGATTGTGTCCGGAAAGTCCCTGAATATCTCAGTGAGGGAGGCCACAATCTCTCTGGATAATCTGTTCCAGTGCTCAGTCACTGCACAGTAGAAAATTTCTTCCTCATGTTCAGGTGAAACTTCCTGTTTGCGCAATTGCCTCTTGTCCTATGGCTTGGCACCACCGAGCAGAGCCCGGCCCATCCTCTTGGCATCCCTTGTTCAGACATTGACAGACATTGACGAGGTCCTCTCTCAGCCATCTCCTCTCAAGACTGAAGAGGCCCAGCTTCCTCAGCCTTTCCTTGTAAGACACATGCTCCAGTCCCTTCATCATCTCTGTTGCCCTTCATCCTTCCAGGACCTCTGATCCTCTCTGACATCCTTCAGGACTTCTGGGCAAGGGGAAGGAGCAAGTAGAAAAAAAATATTGCACTGAATCTCTGAGTAAGAGAACAGAACATGAAGGCATTTGGCTTGTGGGAAATGTCCCTTTCTGTTGATGAGAGCCTGCTGCTTAATTTACTGCCACAAAGGAGCTGTTCTAAGGGGCTGGCCTGCTAGGGTGTCTGGGAGCTGGTCAGAAATGGAAATATTGAGAAGGAATCAATGAGCTTTTGCTAAGAGCAAATGAAAACTATAAGAGAAGCCCAATTGGGATGTTACAGAATACAAAGAGCAGAGATTTTTCAGTGACTGCTCTTTTCCTGTTGGAAACTCGACACCAGCAGGAGATCATTTTTTTAGCACAGATTTGACCTAGTTTTTATTGCTACAACTGTTTGGAAAACACGAATGTCAGAATCAATTGCTATAATCTATTTTGGAAGGATCAAGTGGACAGAAAGCACTTCAAAAATGGCATTACCTGTTTCTGAGTTGATGGCAATCAGAAACAAAGGATCTTGAATGTTTATGGGTCAGTGTTCTAGCAGATAAGTCAGAAGCTGACAGGGTACTTAGCTGATATCAAATCACACTAGCGAGCAGCATGACCTATGCCTTACCCATCTACAACATATAGGGAAAGCACTGCTGTACTGGGTGAATTTCAGTCTGAGTGACATGCTGAAGGTCTCATGCTGCCACTGTTTAAATGTACTTGGAATTTCAAAATATTTAAAATGTCAATTTCCTAACTCAGAAAATGTTGCATCCAGCACAGAGGAATTCTATATTAGACCTCGTCTTGTCAGATGAAAAGGAATTGATCACAGAACTAAAAATTAGCCATAGCTTAGGTATAACTGATAATGATTTGATCGCATTTGTTATGTGCAAACAGGATTAAGTCCAAGCCAATAATACATATACTTAAACCTTTGAAAGGATTTCATAAAGGTGAATACTATTATAAGGTGAATACCATTATAAGGCAAGTCTGTTGGGAGAAGAAATTTAATCTGAAGTGGGGGAACAGTAATTGGAGGTGGTTTCAGGATGACAACGCAGGTACCCACACAGCCATAATGCCACAACTAAGGAATACGTTTGCTGAAAAGCCAGGGTGGTTTGCAAGGCAAACATCTGTGAAACTGAAGAAGGAATGTGGTGTCATACATGTACACTGAAAGCTAGGAATTGTAGAAAATTAGTGTGGGAAGATTATAAGGAAAATATACATATGGTCAACAGAGTTAAGATGAGGAAAATGGAAGTTTTTTGCAAGTATAGAATACCGAGAATTATCTGAATAGTGAGAATTACCTATTAAGAGATGAAGATGAGGGCTTTAACCTTGCTCAGTGACAAAATTCAAGTATTAAAGATATACATATTTGTTCTGTCCATTTGGGAAAATGGTAGCTGATGTAATTATGTTGTAAGTATTGAAGAGTTGTTTTTTATTCAAATGATGATGGAGAATGGTTCCTTTACTGAAAGAAAACTGCCATTAAAGCTTTTGGAATGAACACGCCTATCAGGTTCATATTCAGACATTCTTGAACACTAAGACTTTTTTAAGGAGGATGAAGCTAGTATTGTTCTAATAGCTTAAAAGAATAAATGGGATGATAATTTACCAATGTGACATTGATCAGGCAAAATACAGAATAGAAAATATTGGTAACTCAGTTAACAGATAATTTAAAAGAAGAAAGATATTTCTAATTATTGTGGGCTTCTGATAAAAAATCTATATATCCTGGCAGAAAAATAGAGCCTGGAAAGCAGACTTTGCTTTCTTAATGAGGCTGCAGGTTTCACTTATTGATGTAATTTAATTAGACTTCAGTAAAGCATTTGACTTATTATTATTTGGCCCTTTGGATTAAACACTTCAACAGCACAATTATTTGTGTTCTGTACATAAATTTACAAAGAAAACTTGTAAAAACTGAAAAGATAAACCCTCAGATTTAAAATTACTGGTGATATTCTGGAATGATATCTGAAGTATTTCACATGCAGACATTTACACCATGGCTACATCTTCTGTGTTAAATATATATAATTCATTTGACTTGGAAGCAAAGTAAGAATTTTTTTTTAAATGGAGATGTGTTCAAAGGATCCTGCATGCCAAACAATATGTAAGTTAGAGAGAGCACTCTTTAGCAGAGAATCAAAGGCAGTCTACATCTCTATAGTAATATGAAGAGGCAGTAGCCTTTCTCTGGTTAAGGATGAAACCAACTCCTATTACAATGCTGTGTTCTACCACCAATATAATTTGCCTAGAAATGTTTGGCCTGCAGGACCTGAAGGGAAAGGATGTCTGTCCACAGAAAAAAAAATACAATTGCTAACACTTTTTTGTTCCTATCTTTAGTGTAGTTTTCTCCCAATTCTGTAAGCAATGATAATATCCAAGAAAGGATAATGTTTTATAGCAGATACTCTTTGCAAAAACTGTGTGAAGAATTAATTTGTTTGAAAAAAAATAATTTCAGGCATTGGCATATTCAAAAATGTAACCTAGAGAGACAAAAAGTGCCATGCATTGATCATCTGGAGAAGCTGTTACCCTTAGGAAATATATTTGTGCACCTTTAATGGTTACATTTACATGGAAAAGGAATTGCTGTGCTTAAATGTGGCAATGCCCAAAACTTACCAGAACATATCTTGATACTCCTGAACACTGAATACTTCTCATTATAATAATAAGTGTTTTGACTTCTGCCTACTTGTCCATCTTTGGTCCCTGGTAGTTTTGATTTTCCTATTACTTATCAACCTGTCGACTACAGAAAAACCCCCCAAACCTGAAGTGTCCCCAGTCCTTTGCTTTAGAAGGGAGGAAAGAGGGAGAGGCTTGGTGAAAACAAAAGTATCATGGAGAAAAGTATGAAATTAAAAAATAGGTGGAAATGTCAAAGTGTTAAAAATACAAAACCAGGGATGCAGATGGGGCAACACGGAGCATGCTACCAGGTAGTAATCACAGTACAAAGGTCTTCTTGGCATTTGCCTGAGAGCACCTAATTAGCTTAGTCATGAACGTTGGAATTGCAAGCAATACTGCTTTCCAAAAGTCATGCTCTTATATCTTTATATCATGCCATTGTAGGCCCTACATTCTACATGCATTACAGATGAAAATGCCCCAGCATGCATTTTATATGTTATGATAAACTGAAATTTATCCCATCAATATCTCTTCTTCGTTCTGTGGCAATGTTTACTTATTTTAGGTATTTTTATAGGTCTGCATCAGATGGATTTTCACCTACTGAAACATTTGTAATATTGTCAACTTACTTGTTTGGCCTTCTTTTGAAAGCTGTCTAGAAAGATTTACATAAAAAGTTAATCAAACTACATCACTGACTCAGCTCATCAGTACAACTTTTTCATCACCATAACAATATCTCTGTGACATCTAGCTTATCATCATGAATTATGGGGGAAAGGATAAACAACCCATTAAGAAATTAAAGGCCCACAAAGGTGCAGTTTGATAAAGGATAAAAAAAACCCACGGGGTATGTATAATAAAATCTCTCTCCCCCAAAGAGTGATTGTTATCTTTCTTTCATGAGCGTCAAAGACCTGGAGCTTCTCAGTGCCTCAGGCAAGTGAGTTTGAAGGTCTCCTTCATGATTGAATAGGAAATTGTAATCAGAATTAGGTTATGACTGTTTATCCTATAGAGCATTTAAAAAAATGTTTTATGTGTAGAACTGATACTAGTAACTGATAGAAAAAGCCACTATAATCACATTTAGAAAACTTTACTGTATTTTCAGTATTCAGTGTGTGATTACCTGTTTATTCTGGTGTATATTGAGACAAGCTGTTTCATGGAGAACTGAGCTAAATAGTTCTACTACATTAATTCGTATAGTCTTCATTCTGTAATAAATCGAAACCTTTGTGAAAGAACAGTGATGTGCAGATAAAGATGTCTTTACAAGCCCAAGAGAAATAAGTTATTCTTAAATAAGTTTTCATTTCCTGAAACAAAATACACAGCCAATATTCTTACTGTACTGCAATTAATTATGCCTTTCTTTATCCTAATGGAAGACAGCAGTATTTACAGCCTTTCAGACTCTGAGTGGATTTCATGATTCTGTACATGGTATGGCTTGTGGCTGAATGAGAACCTAACTAAATCAAAGGAGATGCAATCAAAATGAATGACTTAAGCAATGACAGTAGAATTAGCCTGTATGCTTCTGTTCCTTGTATGATAAATTATGCTTAAATTGGTGGAAAAAATGACTTGAGATACTAAGAGAGACTGCCAGCAAGAGATGCTCATATTCAGCTGGTGGCCAAATTATTTTTTCCTCAGTAAGTGGAAACTCCAAAGTTTTGCACTTGGTCCCTGAAGATTGTTTGTTCTTAATTGCTATTAAACTCTTCTTTCATTATTGTTTTCTAGTTCTGGTCACACCCATTGATTGCATCTCATCTAAAACACCGATACAGACAGGCAACAGCAATTACTTACAGATCCCATGATGGGATGGAGCGCAGCACTGAGACCTTTGTGCATCAGTGCAGTGTAAATGATAAATAACAAATAACAATATGCTAACTACAGAGAACAGATGTCTTTTGAGGTCGGGAGATCTAAAATTCTCTTTCTAGATGACTTTTTGAACACTGTCAGTGACAGCCAGCCTTTGGCCTGTTCTCTGTTAGCCCATGATTTAGAGGATGTATTCAGGTGGGTGAGTACCCAGCAGAGACTCACCTACATTTTACCTGTAGAGGTTTATAACTTAAAGTAGCAGGGGTCAAGAGGCATGGAAAGGTCACAGCTAGGAAAATAATCTCTTGTTCTTGCACAGCCTAAGACAACACCTAGGTGTGTTATGCCAGAGGATAGTTCGGATTCTTTGGGTTCAGGAGGTCTGGTGATTAATGGATGTTTATGTTCCACTATATAAACTCTTTTCTATCCATAAGGCTAAGAAATGCTGCTTCATTTTTGATAGAGTAGATGTTTAAATTGAACTTTGGAAACTTTGGGGGTGAAAAGCACTTTGTAAGTGTATACTTCCACATGCACTACTGCTGGGTTCTTACCTCCAAACTGAACTTGAAATTATGCACTGTGATAAACCTTTCTGTTATAGTCTTGGATTTTTTTCGTAGTGTCCCTATCAAATTATTTTGTGGAAGTTTCTCATACATTAGATTGTTGTTATCAACCAGACACAAAAGTGATACTGAAATTACAATGGAGGCCATTTTAACATTCCCTATCAGTGACATGAATATAGGCTTCATTTATTAATTGTAGCTGATTAGCCACAAGGCAAACATTTAATTAAACCTTGGGAGACAATAACATTGCGCATAAATTATCCATTTAAGAGCACATAGGTCTTTATATTTCATTAAAAATTGTTTAACCAATAACAACACATCTTAAGTTCAATCTGTATTTGCACAGATTTGAAGTCAGAGAATTCCCTAGTGCATTACTGGGTTTTTTTTCCCAGACATTTATTTCTTGATGTGTTTTGATTTATATTTACTTACCACTTGTTCATGCTGTTTTCCTGATTAGTCAGACTGCCACTCAAATCATGGGTTAACAATTGATTTTAAAAGACCTACCAAATGATTTACTTTTAAAATTATTTCAAATTAGTCTAAAGGGTTATGTTCAGTGCTCACAGGATTCAGAAAAGCAAAAATCCAAACACATATGATGCACTATTTCTATAAATTGAAGGCTTCTCTTTTGAATCATTTTTGTCCCATGCAACTATTTTCTGTTCCAGCACTGGGATTCTTTTTCCGGCAAGACTATATGCTTATTGTTTTATATATTTTTCTGAATACTGACATATTATATTAAATGTAGTTTTAGATTCAAGCACCAAGATGACTGCTTAAGAAAATGTTATAATAGGCTAAAATTCAATTTTCCATAAAAGTCCTCCTACTTCCCATGAATTTGGGCAGATCATTATCTGCTCTGTGAAGTAACTTTAGGAACTGAGAACACTCATAAACTTCTGTGGTCAGCCATAAGTTTTGTAGGCAGGTAATTTTTCTTCAGCATAGAAGAAAAATGTTTTCTACTCAGTACATTTTCTGAATATTGTAGACCAAGGCAAAGACATCTGACAAGTAGCTGTGGAAAAAAACCCTAACCTGATAAAAATAAAAATGGTTTTGATTATGTAATGCACTGATTCTTATTTCATATAATTATAAGACTTAGAGCCCAACCTTGAAGTTATAAGAACTTGATACTAAATTCTATTTCACAACCCTGTGATAGTGAATAAGGAGCATAGGGAAGCATGATGTGAGGTATACTTGATTTTTCTTTAGTGTGTTTATATTTACATAAAAAAATACAAAAAGTATCAAACAAATATCTGTGTCTCAGATACTGCAAATATTTTCTGAAAATAAGTCAAAGGATATTCATGTAAATGTTAATGCCAGCTCATACGCCTGCCACCTTCTTTACCTGGCTTTTATCTCTGTAGGCAATACTAGAGCAGGGATCTTGCTTCTCTTGTTTTCAAAGTGTCTTATTTATAGGAGTACAGGGAAAACAGTTTCTGCTTAATTGTGGGATGAAAGCACTTATCAATGCTTGCAAATAATTACTGCTTCTGCTAAGACATTGAAACCAGACAAGTTACTTTGTCTTGTAATAGAACTTTTCTTTAAAAATGGCTGAACTTAAGTACATGAACAAAACCAAGGAAGCCAATATGATTAAACCATAGAGATGAGCCCTCTAGTATTCCAAGCTAGCCTCTTTCCCTTCAGGTTTAGGAGTAGGCTATGTGACTTCTTTCCTAACCAGTTGTTTTTTTCCTCTTTTCCCATTTAATTTTTGATTTGGAAAGCAGAGGAAAAAAAAAGCCATTTAGAAATCAATTATCAAATAAAAGCAAGCAGACAAAATAACCACACCAAAACCCAAAAGCTGAAATATAGTAGATTTGAACAACTGCCTGTGAAGTTAAATGTAGGTTACTACATTCACGTACAAAGATATTTAGATGGCAAATGGAAAGTAGCTGCTGTGAAGCACATCACATTCATATATAATTGAAGTACCCGAGAGTAAAATACTGAGGCACAATAGGTGACAACTGATAAAAACAAGAGAATAAGTATAAAACAGGATACAAAACTCTGGGGAGTACAGAGAATATCTAACATAGGATGAAGAATCTACAATAACTGTATCTAAATTACCAGATAATACAAAAATAATAACTGAACTGAAAAAGCTGGAGAATTCAGTGAAATACTGCTGTTGGAATAATACTTTACTGGAATCAGAAACATTTGCCTGATTTTCTTCACTACCACACAAAGTGGAAGATTTTTAGCTGCCTGCAAGATGTCTAGAACAGGGAAGCAGGTTTCCCAGCAAAAGCCACTGGAACAGCTTCACTCATTCTTTATGGATCTGCCTCAAAACAAAGTGTTCACAGATTAAGGTGATCTTTACTGTCCCTCAGTTTGCAGGGATGTCTAAGTGTACCTCATGTTAATACTGGTCCAGTCTAGCCTTACTCTTATTTTGCTTGCTTATCTGGTCAAAGTAAAATCTTTCAAGAGAGTGAAATAGAAGATAGCAGCTGGAAATGACAGTTTAGGGCTATAAATCCTGAAGAAGGCATTATCACTACGCTAAGAGCTGAACTTGGATGTACGTGCAGTTGCAGTAGGCTTTGACGTAAATGCTTTTGTCTTGCGGTGGCCACAAGGCCCAAACTGTTGAGTCACATTCTCCCCTAAATGTGAAACAGAAGTTTGTGTCAGACAGTTTCTCATGAATTAGGCTTTGGGAGAGCTTGCTGTTTATTGAAAACCGATGTTGTTGGCATTCTTCCATGGACAAACTTCACACTATTGTAATTGTAGTACACATCTGTGTAGCATTTTTACACTACAGTTTCCTCAGATGCCGAGAATTCAGGCATGTTGTTTATCTTGCTCTATCCTGACTGTCATTTTCCACAAATTCACAGATGCTCTGAATTTTAAATCTCTCATTCAACTCCAGAGAGGATGATGCTAAGGGTGGCTTTTCTTGGGACTTAACCATGAATTCAAAACCTTCATTACCTGGAGTACAGTGTACAGTTCTGGGGTTCCCAGCATAAGAAAGACATGGAATGGTTACAGCAAGTCCAGAGGAGCCCATGAAGTTGCTAAGGGGACTGGAACACCTCTCCTCTGAAGATAGGCTGAGAAAGTTGTGACTGTTCAGCCTGGAGAAGAGAAGGTTGTGTGGAGACCTTGTAGCAAGGTTCCAATATTTGAAGGGAGGCTATAGGGAAAACAGAGAGGGACTTGTTGGCAAGAACTGCAGTAATAGCAAATTTAGGAAATTTAAGGAAATTTAGGTTAGATCTTAGGAACAAATTATTCACTGTGAGGGCGGTGAGGCACTAGAACAGCTGCTCTGAGAAGCTGTGGATGCCCCAACCCTGGAAGAGTTCACAAGGCCAGGCTGGATAAGGCCTTGAGCAACCTTGTCTAGTGGAAGGTGTCCCTGCCCATGACAGGGAGGTAGAACCAGATGATCTTTAAGGTCTATTCCAACACATAACATTCTATGATTCTATGATTCTATAACCTTTATGTCATAACAACATCAGTCTTCAGCTTTGTCTTAAATGTTGCCAGATAGATATTCTTACAGGGTGACTAATGATAATTTGAACAATGTTATTTAAACAGTTTAAGCTAAGTGCATGGGAACAAGCTGAACTGAAATTGTTGAATTGAATGGCCCAGCTGGGAGATGGATAATGGCAATATTAAAGATAATAATTTGAGTTTACTGCAAGAAACACTGGAAGCTAATGTCCATAATGAAATTCAACATTAACTCCTCCTGGATGTTATACTGTAATGACACTTATATAAGTGTTATATATGACACTTACATTATATGTTATTGTATAATGACATTGTAATGTCAGCACCCATCAGTCTTTGGTGTTGGATTTGTTGAGAGGAATTTCTGGTCTCCAGAACCCAGTATGAAGAATTCAGCCAAGATGCTTCTGCTTTGCAGAACCAGCCTTCTCTGCCATAACAATTTAAACAAAGTCAGGGTTAAGAATCTTGCATAATATAGGTTTATAATGATCTACACTGTAATCATTTAATCATCTAGTTTTGCAATTTTAACAACTGTCTTCTTGTCCACCCTGTGAACTTTGCATCTGAACTCTCCCCAAGGCCTCATAGTGAATCCTTACCCTCTTCAACCCAAGCAGAGTTCAGGCACTGCCTTTTGGTTTCTGCACAGAGCCCTAGCATGCAGTTTCCCTGTCGTGCACGCTCCCCCACGAGCTGGTCCCTGCTGTCCAACCAGGAAAGACTCTTTACAAAGACAAGCTCCCCAGGAGGTGTCAGAAATCTATTTCTTTTCTTAGTTGCAAATTAATTGGCAAAGGTTCTTAAAGTATCCTAGCAGAGAAATGTGGTGACTGAAGTGTATGAAATACTTGATTTTAACAACATAAAGAGCTGGACAAAAACGTGTGAAACACAGACAGTTGTCTGGCTTGTTTCTGAAGAGCTGGTGATTTTCCTTCTTTGTGCCTCATGTTTTCCTTCTAGTATTGGTGTTTCTTCGCATAATTTACAGCTAAATATTTTTTTTCCTAGAATTCACAGCAAAATGGACCTTCTTCCTAAAAGAGCAGTCCTTTGTTTTTGCTGTCTTCATCTTATTATATTTTTGTCAATATTTTTACATGTCTTCTGAAGAAAGACAAAATTCTGTATCCATACAGATAGGGAGTAGGCAACCAGGGCAGCACAACACACAGAAACACTGGCAGGCATGCCCAGAAAAACAGGTCATACAGCTTATGGCACAGTTTTATCCATGAGGAAGGTAAATAAAGATTATGTCAGGTGTCCTTCCCAGAAAGGATTTAGTCAAGACACATTCATCTCAGATCATTTATTTATGTACATGAAGACACATCATGACAGCACTTACAATGCCTAGTAAAAGCAGTGGCAAAGGTAGGATATCAACATAAAATTGCAGATGGTTTATAAAATAAAATGCAGGAAAATTAATTTAAAAGTAAAATTGATTAACTATTGTTAATTTTTCTGTGGGTTAAAGAAGTTTGGGGATTGAAAATTATATGTACCTATACAAATCAAGCCTTTCTCATCCTTTAAAACATAATAGTACAGGATTTCTGTAGCAATGATTTAAGACACTGTAAGTAATAAGAGCAACACTGCAGTTTGCAGTAATTACTGTAAAATACTGTGTTTTATAAAGGTGGCACTTCATACTTCACCCAGTAAAACTCAGTTATTCATGTTTTAAAATTAATGCACTGTAAAGTAAACATGTAAATATTAAAGTGCAAAGGTACAATTATGCAGATAGAGAAAATGTGAAAATCTAGACTTCCCTGTCCATGTTTATATAATATGCATACAGTTGCAATTCATCATGATGTTATTATAAAGGGGTGAGGAAGTCTTCAGATTTCTCTGGATGTGGATCTTATCACTAAGGCAGAAAGTGGAAGCTAATGCTGAGAAGCAGAAATGCACACCAGTAGGAATACGTAGATCTAAAGTGCTAAATGCAAAATATCAAGTATTACAAAGTGGTTTTTCTTCTTGGATGGACATCTGAGTTATAATTTGTAATTAGTAATAATTGATCTAACTACTTTTTCCCCTGTCATGGTTTAACCCCAGCCAGCAACCCAGTCCCAGGCAGCCCCTTGCTTACTCCCGCACCAGCAGGACTGGGGAGAGAATTGGAAGGATAAAATGGAAGGGAAAAAACTGGAAAGGAAAAAATTGGAAGGGAAAACTCAAGGGTTGAGATAAAGACAGTTTAAAAGAGAAAGCAAAAACCATAAAAAGCAAAACAAGGAATTAATTTCCTGCTTCCCATGGACAGGCAGGAGTTCAGCTGTCTCCAGGAGAGCAGGGCCCCATCACGGGTCACAGGCAACTTGGGAAGATAAACATCACTCCACACATTCCCCCACTTCCTCATTTTTTCCCCCCAATTTATATGCTGAGCATGATGCCACATGGTCTGGAATATCCCTTTGGTCAGTTGGGGTCACCTGTCCAGGCTGTTTCTCTTCCACCTTCCCCTGCCCCCTTGCCAGCGTGGCACTAGAAAACATCTCCGTATTATCAACACAAAATCAGCACAAATCCAAAGCATAGCCCCAGACCAGTGACTGTGAAGAAAATTAACTCTGTCCCAGCCAAGCCCAGCACAGCCTGGCTCACAAACACTCCTTCCCATGCTTCCCCTGTTCTTTTTATTTACTATTGCAACAATTATTCCAGTATTACTTGCATTAGTAATAGCCAAGTTACTTCATGTGGGGATACATTTTTAAAATGGCATTGTGGGAATAAAATACTGATCCCACTGCATGTTTTCCTTCCCAGGATCAGCTGGTGTTTGTTCAAGTTGAATTTTGAAATGAGAAATATTTGTTCTGGTGGTGAGTTGGTCAGAATCTTTACAGAAGGTAAAACACATGCTTTAATGTCTCTTGAATGTTGCAACTGATGGCACTTTCAGAGTAAATCAGGTAGTAAAATCTGCAGCTGTGATTCACTTTTGAGTGCATGACGTGCTTTAAGTAATCTTAGTATCATAGTTACAGTTACAGCTGCAAGTTAGTCTAAAAAATGTCTCAGATGTCTTTATATCTTAGAGCTTTCTATGCTGATAAGAGAATTCTTGAACACATTGCTTGCTTTTGCATGCAATTTCTTGTACTTCAAATAATTCTCCATCTTTCCTGCACATATGGCCGTGGTATTTTCGTTCTTATTTTCTTTTCAAGTATTAGCATCATAAGTGGAATAAAGAGCTGATGTCAGGTGTCAGTTTGCATCTCCTTTTTTGATTCCAGTCTTGTACTCTGATTCAGGCATTCCCACTGCTTATTCCAGTTACATCTTTTGAACTTCCTGTTCCCATCTAGATAATTTGGTATCTGGCACGGTCTTTTTCTAGACAGAATAAATGTGCCACTCTTGGGTTATAATTACAGTCTATGGTCAGTTTTTATGCAGTATTTATGCATGTCTTTCTAGAAAGATTATTTTGATGCTAATTTAGGCTACTGAAGAGCACAGTGAGCCATCACCAGTAAACTAAAACCTGTAGACAGATCTATTATTTCATATTTTTTAGAATGATGACAACCAATTGAGGTGTGAATAACACATCTATTGCCCTCCCCACACCCAAGCCCTTCTCAAATCCTGTCAGTGACACAGAAGTTCGCAATTTTTATGGTTTCATTTCTGTGAACTCTCCCAGGGTTCATCTATTTATGAAGTCGCAGGTAGTTCGGGAAAGTAGGGATTGATGTAATACGTAAGAGCAAGAGAAAAGATCTTGAGACACACAACTTTTTCCACTTTATTTTCCAGAAATCTGCAGACCCAGCTGGTAGGAAATCTGAAATATTGATTAAACATATTATTTGTCCAAGACCACTGTGTATAATATTTCAAAGTTGCTTCAGCATTAGGGACCAAAATATAGTAAAAAATCATCTCAGTGGAATAATCAGAAATTGTACATTACACTATTATTTCAGCACTAGTAAAAGGAAGCAAACTGTGGTCTTGCAAAAGATTTTTGAAGTTCTGTGTTTGTTTTTTAAGTACCTCATTGATACAATAATGCAAATTACTCCGGTAATATGACTGTGCAAACCTCTCAATTTGTTTTACTTTTTTATAGTTATGTATTATTCATGTTGCATTAGCATATGCGCTGTTTATTTCCCTAATTGTAACAAGCACTTAATTAATTACACTATAACCTCTTGAATCTATAGGCCAACTGTTGCGTCTTTAGTTAATATTTTAAAGTCTCATCTTTTTCCATTTTTCTGTGTGTCTTTGATGTTTTGTTTCTTACTCTTCTTGTTTGGGTTCTCTGTGGAATAGTCTCAGAATAATTCTGCAGTTCTCTTTTATGGCTGAAACTTTGCATTTTAACAGTTGTCTGGAGATAGTTTCTTCCTTGTGAAATATCAGTTTTAATAACAAGAAAAGAAAAATGCCATAAATCTGCACTAACCACATAAAGCTGAAGTCTCTGAGAGACTGATTAACATTGAGACTCTACACAGGTTTTTCAATAATTAGAGGATGTGCTTGCATGGAGCCATGACTGCTCTGGCCTTGATGCCGTTTCCCAGGGCAGACAGCAATTATTATAGCCCACAGTAAATTCCTACACTCACTGCCTCCGGCCACTGAAGATCTTTTTGGAGTAAAGGTCTCTTAATTTTCTACATTCTTCTCATCAGCTTGGATTAGCAACATGCTCTACTTAGTTTTTTCAGTTGTTTTAGAAAAAATTGACAGCTGCTTTTCTGCTGCAGTGTTTTGTTTGCACCTGAGGTTGAGGTGATCTGATCATAGCTTTTATTATATTAACATAGTCCTGGAGCTTTCAGCAGGGCAGACAAAACCAAACTGTTACCACTATCTTTGGGCTCAAGTGAGTAACCCCCACTCAGCATTCCCAAGCTTTGTGGTATGGATTATATTTATTTATTGTTCTCCGATTTTTATGGCCTCCATGGTTCACAAATGAATTATTCATTGCGGCAGAGGGCTCCTTCCTCTGTGATACCATGTCTTCACCTTGTTCTGTGCATATTTTGACTAGAATTTTATTGTATTACAAAAACACCAACTATAAATTGACTCATCTCATCTAACCTTAAAAAACAAAATATATACTCATGGCTAGTAAATTAAATGTTAAGCAGCAAAATTTAAAATGGTTATCTTGCTCTCTAATTATACAGGTCTGATGCTGCTAGATACTGGGGGGAGAAAATGCCCAGATTGCATTTTGTAAGATAATCTTGGACAGGGCTGTGCGAGATGTAAAACCATTGCTGGCGCACTTCATAATTTGCCTTTACATTCACTGTTGTCAGCTAAGCTTCTCCACAGTGATACAGTTAAATACAGTAAAGGAACTTTTTAAGCAAGAAGGGACTTAAAACCCTCAAAAGATCCACTGTAACAAACTGCACTTTTAGTGAAAATTTGTAGACATTCATCAGTGTTTTGAGCTGACCTGAAAATTAACATTAGGAAGACCGAGGATATCACTTCAAGAATTAAAAATCCTTTGGAAAAGGATGTATGTGGAGACTGAGGATGACTTTTCAGAAAAAGGATTGATATAAAGATAGACATTGAGAAAAAGATTGAAAGAGAAGGAGAATAAACTTCTAACAGGAAATAAGTAGTACAAAGAAATATGAATGGTTAGTGAAGAAAGATCAGGAAGTATGGAGGAGGATGAAAGATTTAAGGACAGTCATTAGAATGTGAAGAGCAAGCATAATTAATGTTAGTGGAAAAGAGTAAGTTATTAAAAACCATTTAATAAACTTCTGGAGAGAAAATAAAGGAAAAACATTGTCAGGCTGGGTAATGTGTAAGAAAAGAAGACGGAAAATGCAGGTAAATGCAACTTGGTATCCAATGGACTGATCTCAGTGTTTCCAAGTACAGTGCCTGGTGGCTGTGAAGAACAGGTGAGATGTCCTGGGCAGATATAACATGTAAACAGACTTTGCATTCTCAGCTAGTTTCGGTAGGATAGGTTTGAGTTGCCAGGTGGGAATACCTGATAAAGGAAGTATCTTTTTACTGCTTTTTCTGTTCCACATGTTAACAAGATCTTCAGTCAGGCACCATTTAAACAGAGTAACAGTTTTATCAGGCATTTCTCTTCAGGGAGGGGAACACAAAGTATCCTTTTAGCATATTATCTCAGTTGCAAGAAAATCCATTAATAGTGGTGGCTTTGATTTGTATGTTTGGGTGCCAGGGAATTGGTGCTGTGTTAGAAGAAGGTGCTGATGTTTATGCTTTATTCTTCCCTAAATAAAAAGGGAGGGAAGCAGCAGACTCTGAAATGGAGAAGAGTGCTCTTCCTAAGCCACTTCAGAAAGAAGAGAAACCAGCACTGCTGCATCCAACAGAGATGAGAAGAGAGATCCAGTACTAGGTTGAGAGAATGACACACAGTCGTGTTGCTTAGAGCTGACCTCTCTATACAGCATTGCAAGAGCTGAGATAAAGGAGTGACTGAGGCTGGAAGAAGGAATTTTTTCAGAGAAGGAAATTCCAGCAGAGCAGTTAGACTTATAGGAGAACAGAGGATTTATGTTTAAGAATAAGATTTTGGTGTGGAAAAAACTTCATGCCACTATATGCTATTTGTCATAGAATATAATCAGTTATGGCTGGTAGGGGAATTAGATTTAAAAAATTAAAATTATGACCCTGATAAAAAACATTCCAGAAAATACACAAACTTGGTAGCTAGATTTGAAGCTAAAAAGCAGTGACTACTCAGCCCAGGTATTCAGACCTGTTTTGCCAGGGATAAAGCCAAAGCGAAGCCCTACAAATCCCACATCTTGGTGTGGTACTAACTGCCAGAGCATCAGAGGAAATGGGGCAAGATAGCAAATGCTGACATAGCCAGTTTCTTCCTGCCATGGATGAGATTACCTACGCTGAATGTGACTTAGAAAAGTGTAAATAATGTGACACTGATAAAAACCTTTTAGTTTAAGATTGCAATTAGAATCCTGTTCCCTGTGGAAGGAACTTGTGCTCCTGTATAACATACCCTGGACTCCATGGCTCCGAAGTTGTCACTAAAACTTGTCATTCCCATGTACTGCAACTTCTTTCTCCAGATTTTAGATATTTACTTAACAATAATTCCAAAAATTGAGCCTACTCAGAAATTTAGTTTGATCTTGCAGAACTATTCTCCACAATTAGTCCCTAAATAGGTTATTTTGTGTTCTGTACTATTAAATTTCATGTCACTGAAATCCCTGCAGAGTGATTTTCTTCTCTGCATATTGGATGCTTCTCTGTGTTTAAAACTTCCTCTCACCTTTGACTCATTTATTCTCAATTGCCACGATATTTTTTGAATGTATTGCACGTGGTTTGTCCTCTCATCACTACTTTATGAACCCTACACACAGCTGCTTCTTAGCTTGACTATTTCAGCCTTCAACATAGTATGCCCACATCTCCTCTTCAGTGAATTCCCTACATACTTTTTTGTAAAAATTCTACTGCAAAAAGTAACTCCCATGTAGCATTGTATTAGGCTCCATTCTAAAATGCAGATAAAAAATTATTTGTGTTTCTTTTGTCTAGAAGGAACATAAATTATCTTAGCAAAAACTAATATTAGGTATTAATCTGACCTTCATTTTTGTAATTACTGGCAGAATTCTTCACAGCTTCCTGTGTATATATTCCAAATTTCATTGGCTTATACTCTTTAAATTAAAAATAAGTTTTAAAATTGTAAATGAGTGATGTTTAGAAATGTGGGGCTGGATTGTCAGCTAGCATAAAGGATTTCTCACTCAGCCATGCCATTTTTCACAAGCTGAAAACATGGCCTATGACCTCCTTTCAATTATTGTGTCATATGATGGAAATAGAAAAGAAAATGAAATCAATGAGATTTTCAGAATGATTCTCTAAATAAAGAAAATTAGGAAAACAGATGTTTTGGAGTTCATACCGGTTAACCAATATTTTTAGGAAATAGAGTATTTTTACTTTCAGAATGATTCATATGCATTGATTTTTAGTTGTTTTGCAGTTATTGAAATCATAATTAATAATGCATTTCCTAAATAAGGGGTGTTCTAAATGGATTAGCATATATAAATATATATGTGTTTTTATGTGCACATATTAAGTCTAGCAGCTCATCAGTGTGTTGTGTTCCAGATTTGAATAGCATTTAAAATGCAGCAACAAATAGCCAACTAAAGAAACCCTCAAAAAACTAAAAAGGAAAAAAGAAAAAGTTTAGCACTCAACCACAGGACCCTATCTGGCTTTGCGAAGGGGTAAAGATTGCATATAACTATTTCAGAGTGTAAACCAGTAAGCAGAAGAGTGAGAAGGAAACATCCAAACAGGGAACACTGTGTCTAATTCAGCACTGAGAAGTCATATGCCTTTTTATGGGTGAGAGAAACACTATCATAAAGAGAGGACCCCTATTTCTGCCTGATTTGGCAGGTGTATTTATCCTCTTATGAGGATAAGTAAGTGATATTACTTAAACATGCAGAAAATATTTTAGAAAAAAATTATGATACTACACTCTGTTATTTTGGGATAAAAATAATTATTAACAAAGTATTTAAAAGGTCCTGCTTTTGTTTCAGGACAGTAGATGGGATCTGCAGTGGCAAGGACAGTGAATGAATTAGATACAATTAGGAAGAGAGAAGTTTTCAGTCTAGAACACTGGATAAAGCCCTCATGAAAGAGCAATTCCTTATTTTATGTGGTCAGATCAAGGGCTGTGCTGGCTTTGCACAACCAAGTACAGCATCTCCAAGGATCCTGGATGTCCCACCTCACAAAGCCCATGCTGCACCCTTCTTTGTTGGGCTATTGTTTCCAGTGCTAACTGGGTTTAGTTAACCAAGGATGCTGACACATGATAATGAAGTTATGTCTTTATTTTACTAGGTAGACAGCTGCTCTGAAGTTAGGATGTTATGGGATTCCACAAAGTTTGTTTTTTTTTAAGGCAAAACAGGTAATGATAGAGTTTGATGTTAAAATTGATGAAACAGACTATCTAAATAGATTTGTTCAGAAATATGGGCAGGAAAGAAAACAATACACCAGGGTAAAGCAGCACTCAAGACAGATTGATCAGAGGGAGCAGAAAAAGATATAGTTAGAACTGAAGACTGAATAAATTCTCAAGCTGTTTAGTATTATTCTGGAAAAGTATGGCTGGCTGTGACAAGAATGTTCTGAAGACTTAACAGAAGAAGGGGTGATCAAGGTCACATTTGTGACACTAGAAAAATACTACACTGAAAGTTGTTGACTTTTTGTCAACAGGAGAAACAGATAAAAAGAAAAAAAAGGGAGGGGGAGATACATCACAGAAACAAGCTAGCTATGTTTTTCAAATTTGAGTTAAATTTTGAATTTACCCCAAAATATGCATAGAGAATTTAAAATTTATAAAAAAAACTTAATGGAAAAGTATGCTAAATTTCTTTTACACTAAGACATGCCTTCCATCAAAAATCTAATGTCTAAAAGCATAGTTTCTGTAGATGTTTTCTCTTTAACTTCCATACTGTGTTTGCTCAGTTTACCAGCCCAAAGAAATTTTTGATCTTTTCAACATTGTAGTTCCTGTCTAGCAGATGCAAAGCTGTATTCTTTGGTTTCAGAAACAATTTTCAGCAATAGAAAACAAAATTGAGAACCAAGAATGCCTTTTTTTTTTCTTTTCCTTTTTTTAGCGATGCTGCCAAAAGCACAAAGAATGCAGCCAACCTCTTGAAAGCAAAGTAACTCCCAGGGCACTGCTTGTCAAGACTCTTCAGAGCATTCTCTTCTGTGGATTCACAGACACATAGGACAGGCTGTCCATTATTGACATTGCTGCCATTGCTGTGGAGCAGAGGAGCTACTGGGGGTGTGCATCACACGCACACCTGGACCTTTGCAACTCCATGTGAGTAACTTCAGTGCCTTCTGCTTTACTTGTTTTTATGAGCAAAGTTGCCCTCACGATTACAGCCAGCACTTTTGCTGCTTTTCTCAGCAAAGATCAGTATGTCAGACTCTCCTAGTCTTTGTAGAACACAGACTTTTGAAGTACTTTCCTGAGATGTCTAAAATGTTCTGGGCATGTTGCTTATGATTTGGTACATAAGGGAGAGGTTTTCATTGTGAGTGATGCCTATTTGTATGTTGAAAAAAATAATTCATTTCATAAACACCTGTAAGTAATTTCCAACTTTCTTTCAGCACGTCAACAATATAACAAATTAAGAAACTAATTACAATTTAATGCAACTTCCAAAATGCTCTCTCTAAAGTCGTTAATACTAGGAGAGAATAAAAATACTCTCAGGAGGCTAAAGACCAACAGGATATAAGGGATTGGTTGAAAATAGAGTTCTATAGTCAGATCTGACTAGTGAATCTGAGCAGGATACAGAAGATAAAGAGGGACCTTTCTCTGCCTTTGGAAGGCAGAGAAAATTACTTGATTGTTCCCTACTGTAGCATCAAACACCCTTCAAATAATTTAAAAATAAGACTATTTCTCATCACCTGTAGCATGTTAGCGAAAGAGGTGATTTCTCCTTCCTTAGATATTTTCTCTCTTACTAATTCCTGCAATTGTATTGAGTTTCATTTATGTTTTCCTGTTCAATAGACTAAGGATAAAATATAAAATTATCTGAATTTTAAATCTGATTGATTTTATTAATTTAAAAATAATTAATTTTATTTTCTTAGCTATATGAAAGCTTTTTGTCCCAGCCTCATTTCTTGGTGTTTAATGACTGCACGAAATGTACAACTTGACTTAAGAAAGGGCCTCTAATGTTTAGGTAAATGCCACATAGCCACATGAAGGTGTATTTTAATTTATTTGAAATTATTTACACAAAGTTACTTCCTATGTTCTGTCAGTAGCTGCTGTGCAATTACTTTCTTTCTTGTTTCCAAACTATAAGGACTCTTCCCTCTATGTGGCCATCCAGGTCACACATCTCCTTGTCCCCAGGGGATGAGTTTAACCTCTTGAACTGGGTATCTTCTGTTCTCTGCTCTAAGCTTAAATTGGACTGTTTTTAAGATAGTCAAAAGAATGTTGCTTCTTGTACTAGGACCCTTCTTGATTTTGGCATCAGGAACATTCTGAACCTTCCTTGTTAAAATAATAGATGAAGAAAAATCCCTTTAATAGATTGCAGTAATTTTCTAGCTAAAGAAAATTACACAGAGACTTGTAACGTGTCAGACTCCGCTTCAGTTTCTGGACTGGCACATTTATGAAACTGCACAGTTTTACATTCCTAAGACAAGGCTGGACCGGACAGGCATAGTGGGCATTCATCATATTTTAGGGGACTAAGACTGTGTACAGAGTTCCCCTGTTCTCCATGACATTCCCCCTGAGGGTCTGTCCTTGGATCTGTTCATAATCATCGAGACAAATGAGGGTAAGGAAGAGTTTCTGTAAGAGAAAGGCTGACATAAACTAGAAAAGGTTGATAAAAGAGGAATAACTGGAGGCTGCTATGATCATTATTAGTATGAAGAAAGTCATGAAGGAATGATTGCTCGTTGTCTCTCTTTTCAGAACAAAAATTTGGGAAATAATTTCTTGCAAACATTAGATATAATCTAATCTGCTAAAAATCTAAAAAAAAAAAATAATTCTCATTAATTTTTAAAATCTCATACATTTGGGGAAATTTTTGAATTTTCCCACACAGAAATTTGTTTTGAAAAGATCCATAAAGATGACCCCTGACAGATTCCATTGGACTCACCACAGTATGTTGTTCCATAGCACAGTAGCACCTTAATTTATCTTTTTTTTTTTACTACGTGATTTGAGTGCTAAGAATATAAAGTGTGCATAAAATCAATAACCCTGTCTTTCTTAATGGAATCATATGTACTCTTATACATCATATATACACCTATAAATAAGGTGTGCAGTTTTACTCTGCTATTTCTGGATGACCCTAACTTTATGTGAGCTTAATTGCATTATCTAATAATGTGTGTTCTATTTTGTTATTTAGTAAGCTCCTAGTTTGGATGAGAAATAATGAGAAGTCTTTCAGAATGCAGATTAATGCAGGATTTTTTTTGTCTGGCTGACATTTCCTATAGACCTACTGTACAAATGTCATCTGGGAAAATAACATTTGTCACAAATGTATTAGCATGAGGAGTAAAGTAGAAAAAGATTATAACAAAAAACCAAGTTATTGTGTGTTTCTCTGTTGCTTTTTTTTTAATGGAACAGCTGTATTTTCACACCATTACTAATCCTGCAGAAATCATGGCAGAGATCTCTTCATCACTGACCACTTGGGCAGCATGCGCCCAAAGCTTTGACAGAACAGGCAGTGCAAAGGATCACATAAAATTCTGTTTGAGCCTGGAGATTTGAAAGGAGGCTCAGCCATGAAATAGGAGGTCTTTCCCCATGCTCCATTATCTCACTGAGATTTAAATAAAACATTGGGAAGTGAAACAAGTTGAGAGTTCTTTGGAGGATGACAGGAACAAACCAAGTAAGCAAAGAATCACTGCTCTGGCACCAGCAAAGCACTTGTCTGCCAGTCTTCCTGAGCTAACAACTTCCTGCAAAACAACTGCTAGTAAGTACAGTCATCCTAATGACAAAATGCTCTGAAGAAATAAACCTAAAATGCTTATTTTTGTACCTGGCAGTTTGCAAATTGCCACGATACTGTTAAACACGAAAGCCACCAGATACAATTTCTTCAAATTCCAACTTCAGTCATCAGCTGTTGCTTCATCATCATCAGAAGATTATCTAGAAATCAAGTTGCTATTGCCAGTCCAACTCTATCTATGGAGGGTCTCAGAGGTAGGAACTTTTCCTATATCACGTCTTCTGTTCTCAGCTCAGTGTTAAACAAATACTGCTGCATTCAAAGTCAGCAGGATCAGGATTTTACAATGGCTCTAAGATTTCTACAGCCAAAAGAGAAATGCCCCAGCTTCGGTGTGCCTTTGTACTCAAAATGAACACCAACTGTTTTATTTTTAACAGAGATGATCCAAATTAAAGTAATTCTGCTTTCAAAATATTCATATCGGACACCACCAAGACAGCTCTGGTGCCAAGAAAGTCCCTTTCTTCTCTCTCATCTCTGTCTCTTGCTTTTAGTCCACTCTCTTTTCCTTCCTCTGCTCAGCTTTTTGAACTGAGGTGTCCCTCAGCTCAAAGGAACTAGTCTTCAGTTTGATGTTTTGAAACCTTGCCTGGCCTCAGACAAGCAGGTGTAACAGCTCAGCCCCTTGTAGGGGCGAGAGATGAAACAATATCCAGGGGAGCCCAGATCCCTCCAATCACCTTCCATCCAAACAGAGCACTTAACCTATACCGTCACCTCAATGACGAGGCCCTTTATGTTTAGCACTTTCTCTGGATAGTTTAATATGAAGTAATTCCATGAATGTTTCATACTCTTGTTTCATTAATTTTTTGAAGGAAGAATGTATTATTAAATGTTCAGTCCCTTCTCTCTTATCAGTTCAATTAAGGTACAGGAGGTACATCCACAAAAATGTCCTCCAGCAAAACCGGAATTAACATCTGATATTTTGAGGATTAAGAAGGCCATGAAAACCAGAAAACCCAAAAGGTTTTCAAGCTCCTCTTATATATAACACACACAGAAAAAAAAATAAGTGCAGTTACTATTTTGTTATTAAAGAATAATGTCTCAGCTTGTAAAATTGTAAATGTGACATAAAGTCTACTCTTTAAAATAAGTGTCTTTCTGGATGGTGGCCTTTCCCAAGTGTATTCAGCCTTTCCTTCCCAAGATAGCCTTTAACTCTGCCCCAAAAGCTTAAGCCCTTCTCTCCACTTCTTGCTAGTTTTCTTTGTCCCTTTGCAATTTCCACGTAACTATGTTAATGTTAAAATTCCAGGGTTGCTACCTAATTGTTCCATTTCAGTAATTTTTAATGCTGTTTATTACCACTACGTATTTACTTAAGACACTCTGTGAGTGATTAAGGCATTGTATGAGCAATATAACTGCATGAATGGTGTGTTTCCAATGAGCACCATGTCTGTTTATTTCTAAATATTTGTCTGTGGTGTAGTTCATTCTACTCTCCATAATTCAGTTGACTTTAGAGTTAGATGGCACAGTTAGAATGAGCCCACCTCAGCACTAGAATGCTGTTTTAAACCACTGATAGTTTCGTGAAATTACTCTACTTGCATAGAATAGCTATGGTAGATCCAAAATTACTCAGAATAGGATTCTCCCTGTGGTGGGTGGTAGAGAGACTTAAACTTGGGACCTGACAGCAAAAAATGCTCAGTATCACTTTAATAAAAGCAAGATTCATGAAAAATCCAGTTTCACTAAGTCTTGCCACATATGATGTGGCTGGGTAGTGGCACCAGCTGCTCGAGGGCCTCACACAGGCTGTGCACGAACAGAGTAATTCCATCCCAACAAATGCTCACATCAGTGCCCTGCACAAAAGCAGCTTCCCTTGGGCTTGCGCCATCTACAGCCCTTCCCCAAAACGGTAAGGCAGGTTGTCAGAGTTCCCCAGAATTGATTCCTTCTATTCCTGCTGGGATTCCAGAACCCTCAAATTCTCTCCAGGCACCCCCACTTCCCTACACATGGTTCTTTCCCCGTACAGTATTTTGTTTTGGATTTTTTTTTAAATATGCTGTGCCTAATGAGAGACTATATTCCTGTGTGTATGTTACAGAGTGTTCTGTGTAATGCCAATCATTCCTTTGACTTTATTGCCATACTTGGGAAAAAGTTTCTGATTAATGAGTTTTTTTACCCATGTGAACAAAGAACGAAGAGATGCCATTTAAGCCCAGTGAGTTGTGGAGCAGGCAGAGGAATCGGCACAGTGCTGTTTACGGATTTCACTGACTTCCAGCTTGTTACACAACTAAAATAGTGAAGGAATATTCTTGTTTTACCTATTAATAAAGCACTGTGCTACACAGTATTTTCATCTCCTGAAAATGTTTTTAATAAAGTATGGATAAACCATGTATATTTAAAAAAAATTCCCACTTGTGTAAGCCAGCACATCAGTAGCATAGTTGAAAACACTTTATAAAACAATGTATTAACTCAATAAAATACAAATGAAAACTGTATATTAATTGCTTTATGTGCCCTCCTATACTCATGTTTTATTAACTTTTTAATATTATCAAGTATCATGCTAGAGTGTGATACTCCTCCAAATAAGGTACTATTTTTACTCCATTTATGAAAATAAATGAGCATTTCAGATTTGCATTTTGATTTTGCATGAAAGCACATAATGTTTTTTCTTGTATTCCCTGATTGTTTCAAGGGCATTGTATCATACTGTAAAGCTGAAGACTCTTTCATCTTTCTTCAGATAAAGTTGTTAATTACTTTTAATTTTACATGATATTTAAAGACTTTAACATTTATTATTACCATCAGAACCAAGTCCTAACATTATTCAGAGTAGGAAGACACTAGATAGCTTTTTCTTTTAATGTTCCTCTTACAAAGTAGAGTGATGACATACTCCACCACCACCTCATTCCCTTCCCTGACTAGAATTTTATCAGAGTACAAATGTTAGGAAGCTCAATGAAAATACAGTTTAATGCAGCCAGTTAAATTGCCTGAGAGGAAACAGTGCATACAGCTTTTTTAAAGCCTTTCCCCTCAGGCCATTAACTAAGAAACTGGTCACTAACTGCTGGTAACAAACCATTTTGGAGGGATTATTGCTATTACCAGAATTCAGTGGTTTATGGCTACATTTTGTTAAAGACATTAGGAACTGTAACATGGACGAGGCAACAGTACCGGAAAAATCTTTCTTTTCCCTTGTGATTAACAATAGTTTTTCTTCCAGCCCAGATGTCTCAAATAGTAGTTTCATTATTTCTCATATCTCCCAGTGCTGTAAAAAAGGCTTTTCATTATGGCCAGGGTTCAAATGAAAAGAGTGAAACTATAATACTGACTTCTGGGAAACTATGGCTCTTGTAGAAGCCCCCACAAGTAGACCAGATTTTGACAATTTCCAAGAATTGTAGCTGCCACAAAGAACTGGTAGAACAACACAGAGCAGCTTTCCCTTCCTGTGATGAGCTTGGTGAAGGCACCAGTACTGCTGAACACACACCACAAAGGTTTTATGTTCATTTTGCATAATGATGTAACTTAAGTTTTAGGTGTAAGAAAGGGGTTTTGATCAGCATGTTTCTAGCATTCCTCTGTTAGTTCCATTTCCTAATTACTGCAATTCACATTATCTATAGTATTACCAAAGATGGGCCAGCCTTAGTTGTAATGGAAAGTGCGGAATTTTAGGAAGTTCAGCGCTTAATTAGGAAAAGTTCTGTGGAGATGCAAAAAATCTTTATTTTATTCTTTTTTTTTTTTTAACGAACTCCATCTAAGAAGACATTTTGACAGCTTGGTTGTATAAATGATATTGTTGAGTTAGAATGCAGATTACAAACACATTATTTGCATGGCAAATGTGTTTTTCACTCTATTCTATCCCCCTCCATCTTTTAATTTAAAAAAAAAATCCTAGATCAGAACATATCATTAGCTGTGCTTCTTAGTGAACCTGACTTTTCTCAAGAAATTTACATCTTTCTCTCATTTTCTGTTAAGGTTTCTTACCCTGTTTTCTCACCTAAAGAATTATAATGAGGTAGAGAGAATGAGATCTATGGGGAAAGCAGTGGACCTAGAGACTAAAGGTAAAAGGATGATTGATGGTATGAAATTACCATAAAAGTACAATCAGGATCAGATTTTAAAATGAATTTTTAAGCAGCCTAAGAGATACTCTTTGATTTGTAGTCTGGTGGAATGGATAATGTCTCATTCAGTGGATAAAGTTTCTCACTGTGTGACTTGAGCTTTTTCTGATCTTTCTGACTGGGAGTAAAATGGAACCAAAGCATAAAGTGGTTTTTAATGCTGAAAATATCAAAAGCAATATTCTTAATGTCAAAACCTAGACGTAGCAGGTGAGAAAAGAAAAATAAATATGAGAAAATTATAGTGTTCGTATTTTTGTATGAAAGACACTATCTTCTTAAGCACACTCTTGGATCTAAAAAATAATTTAAACATAAGTAAGGAAAGGGTCAGATCTTTATGTTGGAATGTAAAACCCCCTAATCTTTAAACACTTAAAAATTTAAGTATTTGTGAATTTGTTAAATCAATTTTCCATCCAAGACAAATACTATCATTTATGTCTGAGCTACACATGACATGTATTGCAATCTCTGTATAACAAACAACAATTTACAGAGCAATTGTTGGGTCAGCTAAAACAGAATTTAGTGGGTATTTAAGAGTATAAAACATTATGTAAAATTATTCCTATATAATTGCATCAAATATTGAGTTTTCAAAAGCTGGAAGTTGAAATTAGGATATTTTAAAGTTTTTAATTTAGTACATTCTCATGAGACACTGAATTGGCTCTGTAGGATAGATATTAGAAAAGATGATATTGTTGAGAGGTTTTTTTATTTTTAAACAAAATTCTTTCAATTGTGAATTCTTGTTTTTTCTCCCCCCACTCTCTAGTTTTATTTAGTTAATTTAGTGGATTTAAGTCTGATAGTAATATTTTAAAATAAGAATCCTTTTTTCTTGTAAGCTAATTCACTCCTTTCATGTAGAAGAAAATTTGTGATTAATTTCCTTCTTTCTATATATGTAACAAAGATGGTAATATATACCATTTTATGGATTACCTCAAAGGGTTTATTTTATCATATGGATCCTTATTATATGGTTGGATATTGGATATTAAAATTACAGACAATATTTTAAAATAGTTTAGCATTAGAAAAAACCCCCAAGATTTCCAACAGTTGCTTCTTATGACAGTTTTCATTTTTTTCCCTCCTCCTGACAGTTCCCATAATGACTTTAATCATATAGTCTGGAAATGGAGCAGGTTACTGAACAGCAACAAACTCACTGGTCAATGTCGGTGTCACTTTTCTGGGAGCAGGACTTTTTGAGCATCAAGGAACTAATTTTAACAGCCTGCTGGAAAAGTGTTAAGTGCATTAACTCCCTGTCAATCACATTTTTAGCATGCTGGCCAAATTATTATTATTATTTGGCTCAAGACATTCTATTGAAACTTATTTGTATGGTATTCTTATCTGTGTACCTTATGTGACTAATGATGATTGTTTATGGAGAGGTGCCTGTCCAATTATTTTTGAAGGAACACAAGAATGCAGAATGACTGGAAGCATCAGGTTTTTGCCAGAGAATGCCTCAGGTAAGAGGAGAATGGCTAGAGGCTATAAGGAATCACAAGAGACAAGTCAGAGTCGTAAATTGGGAAACTGACATATCTCATCTAATATACTTGCTAACTAGGCCTTTAAAAACCTTGACATTTAACTAAGTTTGTGGAAAAGTTATATATTTTGTCCTTTTCTATTGGCTATAACTCATTAATATGATGAACCGAGGTGTTTATAATCATTATCAGCATTAGCAGACTAGCATATGGGATCATTTAGAGATCCAGCTAAGCACCTAGACAACTGCTCAGTTGTTTGTGTAGGTTGTGCCTTTTTCAAAGTCAAGTCAGTCAAAAATGATATTGCGAGTTATTTACCCTTTTGGTACTTCAGTGTGTGAAATGGGATGAAAGAATGCTGGTATTCAGCTGAGGCATTTAAATAATGCTTTGGAAGTCCTGGCCTGCTTAGAACAGACTGCAATCTTTACTGTTAAACAGAAATTTCTGATGGTTTCAAGAAAAAAAGGTAATATAAAAACAAACTTTGCAGTGAATACTGCCTATTAACTCAAAACGATTTATATACGTTTGGGGCTCAACTTTTTTTCTGGTGAAAATAAACTTTGTCTTTACCCGTTAATGTTCCAGGGATAAGACATTACTGGGTAATTAAATACATACCCTGCCCTGATTCTGATCCTGTGTATACAGATTTTTACATAGGGGGAAAAAATCCAATTTCCATGTTAAAAAATAAACCAACAAAAATTCAAGCCATGGAATGCTGTGAAATGTATAACAAAAGGAACTCACTTCAGTATGAAAAGTGGAGATGATCACAAAAAAAAGCAGAAGGAGGCACTGTAGCTCAATAGCTAGAAGAGTATGTTTTAATTTCTGAAGAGCTCTCCTGTGTGAAGAATTAAATTAAAACAATATACTTTGCAGGCAAGCATTTTTATTCTTAGGAATTGCCATAATTTTTTCAAAAAGCAGAGAAAATACGAAGAGAGCTAGTCAATGGAGGGAGGGGGAAGCTATTAAGGATTGTTTTCCCAGGGCAGGAAGCTGAAATTCAGTAGGAAGTGGCATTTTGACAAGCACTTTGTATTTCCAACCAAAATGGAACCTTGCTCATTTAGTGCAACTGGAAAACAATTAATTGAGGCAACCCCCACACTTTAATCTTACACATGAGAAACTGTATCGACTTTTAGAGGATCTGAGTTAAGTCTACCAGCACTAGAAATTCATTCCTTTTACCTAATGTATTTTGGAACATGAATAAATTATACAGCTACATATTACAGTAGGAGAGAAAATGACTACTACTGTTCAGGCTATGTGACGTTTGCCATGCTATCCCCATTTCCAGCAGCTCATAACTTTCTGAAAACTTTTGGCTGCTGGCTGAAATTTTTCATAGTTTAGGTCTCTCTTGGATGAAAATTATTTTTTGAAAGTTTGAGGGACTAATTCCATTTTTTCTGGATATGTGTGAATAAAAACATATAGCCCATAAGGCAAACAGTCTTGTTTCTTCTGCACTGTACTGCCATCCAAATGGAGAGTGGAAAGGGGATCATTTTATGAGAATTTGGGGACTGCAAATGAATAATTGCATGTCTGGTCAAAGAGTTGCCTAGTTACTTTTGAGAACAATGAAAATCTTAGAGGAACTTCCAATTTCATCCACTGTGCTGCTGAATTCCCTAAGCTCTTTCTCCTCAGCACATTTTTTCAGGTGATAACCACATAAACTTGTCAAATATAAGTGTTTTTTATCTGGTCACTTATGATCAACAATCAGTAATATTTTGACTGGTCTGAGATTGCTGAAGACAGTATGCTAGGTTTTATTCAAGTAAGCCTTCAGATGTAGTGAAATGAAATAAGAATGTTCCGGTTTGTGTAGGCTTCATGAAATACTGCATGATCCAGGTGAACTGGGGCTCCCTTATCCTACAAACTTAATGTCACTTTTGTGATACTCATCTCTGAGGTGGGGTCAGTTTAAATAAAACTACTAAATAAAAGTGTATAAGCGAAATAAATCCTTCCGGGGGGACAGCCTAGAAGGGAGTACATCTTCCCTCTAGAATAAAAAAAAAGGGTGAGGAAGAGTTGCTTGTTTTCTTCCTTAAAAGAATTCAGTGTCTCAACAGATGATACTTAATTGATAAATTTGGACAAGTGCTTGGAAAAACTCTTTCTTTCAAAGTCTTGAATGTAATCTCCCTATCTGAATTTACAAAGTATATAAACAAAAAAAAAAAAAAAGGAAAAACAATATTCTTATTCTTGTAAATTCTTTGTATTTGGATAAATTCCATAAAATACATCTCCATAAATGGGAGTGGATTATTATATTTCTCTGGGAAGTCACATGAACCTCACTATGCCAAGTTTTAATGCTGGGTCTAAACTTGCAGTTAGCCTTTTCTGTAATGCTGTAGACTAAAACCTCAGGCCCCAACTTGACCAAAATTCCAGGTCTAGCCCCAGGCTTCATTGCATAAATATCCTATTTCAGTGTTATTTTATAGCTCTTATGTTCTGTTTTCCATTGGTTAATTGTTAGGAATAAACGAGTAGAAGTTGATTATTTGGAGTAATAGCAGCAGATATTGAAAAGGAGATATAAAAAAGTTTTTGTTTCAGTATGAGGAACTGTGTGTTACTGTGAAGGTCAGTGAAATCATCAAAGAAAGGTAATACAAGCTGCATACAGTACATTAGCTAAATTTACACAAGCATTTTCTGGAAAGGTGTATGTACAAGTCTTCCAGTTGAAACTATAGTTAATAAATCAGCAGCTCAGTACATTCAAACTCCATGTGTGCCCAAGTGCTCTAAATGCCTTTGTTGTTGTCAGGTTGGCTGTTGTGCTCAGCTCAGCACTGCACATGTGACAGCTGCTGACTTCAGTGGGGCCTTCAGTCCTACACCGGTATATCTATTTCTGCCCTACAATTCCAAAATTTATTCAATCAGATCTGAGGCGTGTGCATCACTGAACACAAATGGAATAATTATAGAGAAGGGACGGAAAAACACATGGAATCTTCACCTTTTAAACAAAACATTTGTACATACAATTTCTTGTCCTACTACGGTGCATGGAAAGAGAACAGGAGTATAACCAGCTCTATCTAAGTCTTCCTTAATTCTGTCACATATGAACATTTAAGGGTGAGGAACAGAGAATCAGCAGCCATGGCACCCCTTGTGGCATTGTGACTGCCTTTCCAAACTCCGTGCAGGAGCAGAGCTGTGGGTTGGCATTGCAGCATGGGAGAATGGAGAGACGGAGTTAGAAGCTGGATTAAGCTCTATGCCTCCCATCCCCGTTTCCCAACAATGTTTCCTTTGTACCACTGAGCGATGTCTTTCAGTAGAAGAGTCCTGTGGGGCCTCAGAACTGTGAATCTGCTGCAGGAAGAAGTGTATAAAGGCACAGGCAGAACGTGAAACTAGAGCTGAGATGGAGGATGAGAAGTGAAGGCATGAGGAGAGAGAACACAGAACCAAGCAAGAGAAAACTGATAACCTCAAATATCTTTTCCCATATGAAATTTCTGTGATCTGAGGTCCAGATGGTTTTTGATACATGATCCACTGTTATTTATTATATATCTTGACCTTGACTCACTTGAGTCAGTGAGCCCTTGTGTTCACTTTTGTTCAATGTATCCAAAACATAACTCCATATTTTTGTTAAGCAGCTAATCCCATACAATAAAAAAATATTACATTTGTCACCTCATATATGCAGTGCTCACCTAAGGGGCATCAACATGACTCGGGGGCAATAGCACCAAGTTTGGTGGATTCTGCCTCTTAGCTTGCAGGACAAGCTTATTCTAATTACATAACATTCAGTGTCTTAGCTTCCTCATCTGTAGGACTTAGATAAGAACTTTCCTTTTATTTGTAAATACATAAGAACACTTCAGAGAAATAGATGTTACTATTCTAACTTGTATCAGTTATGCCTGAATCCCAAGGTATTCCAAGTCTAGGCAACACCTTTCACTGGATGAAAAAGGCCATCAGTCTAGACAGAACACATACATCTGTGTGAATGGAACAATTAATTTAATCTACTCATTTTTATCCTTTTTTTTTTTCTTCTTTCTCCTGTGTTGGTACACCTGGTCCTGTTGTGCTTGAGAAATCTAGGCTTGGCCATTCCGTGTGACTATGTTGAATATATTTGTTTATAAATAACACACACAGAGGCATCTCTGCACTATCTAAGACAAGAAATATCCAACTCCCCTCATTCTGTTTTGGTCACTTCCTAGTCTCAGTGAATTCTTGTGCAAGTAATCTGTCTTGTTTACAAGAGGGTACATCATCTGATGTTATTGGTGAAAACAGTTTTAATAGCCTTCCTTTCTGAAAATAACTCTGAAACTCTGACATCTCCATTAGATTCATGTCCATTTTACTCAACTGATCTTCTTCCAAAAGCCTGTAATACTTTCCTTTCTTTTGTTCAGGTATTGCTAATAATACAGTCCCAAGACTGACTTTAGCTGTGTCTGTACCCTTTAGTTGCATCAACTATATTATTTAGATGTGCAATTTTATTTTTATCAACACTTCAGTGAGTCTTTAAAGGCAGTTGTTATATCTTCAAAAATTTCTGTCAGTGTTTCTATCTGCAGTCTTTGGGATACAGTTGCCTGACGCTCAGTATACCTGGCTGTGGGAGACTGCACTTGTTTTCACTATTGCTTAAGAATAAATTATTTCTCTGAAAAGAGAAACATCCCTTTTCTTTTCACCAGCAGGAATTGCTTGCAGCGGTATCAGGGAAAGGGTGTCATTTATTGTCTTTAAAAATTGCTTATCCATTGCAGGTTTAATTACAACAATCTTCTAGTAATTGAAACCTTCTCTGATAACTAACCTAATCTGAATTCAGATAGGTTAGACCAATGTGTAGTTGATATTAAAATGCACAGATTAATTTTAGGAAAGCAGCTGACCTCAGTTTACTTTAAGCAATTATATTTATCATTCACTCTTTAATAACTATTGTTTTCATAAGTCTTACTTGCAGCTTAAAAATTCCCTTGCCCCACAGTTCATATTTTTCTAAAACTTTCTCAACAAATAAAAAAACCACTCCAAACCATTTGTTACTCACCCTTTCCCAGAATGATCAACACCAGCAAAAAAGTGAGATTTTTTTAAAGCACATGCTTTGAACCTGTATCAGGCTTACCAATACATTCTCAGGCACATCTGTTTGCTGTGAAATGTGCTATTATTCCCATTTATTGATAAAGAACTGAAGTAGAAGACAATTTATTCCATCTCATACTGGGGAGTTATGATAGGACAATGAGAAAGCTTGAATTCCCTGATCTTGATAGAAGGTTTGAAGAACATATGACATAAAATTATTAACCAAAGGGAGGTAAAATTTGCTATGAAATTAATAATGTTTCCACCATTATATGATGATGAAAAGACAATCTGTCTTATTTTAACATTACACTTTATGTCTTAAAAGTTTCCCTCAAATTGAATGTTTTGGGGGGTCTGTATTGGGGTTGATTTTTTGTGAGACTACATCTGGAATACTTAGGGACTGATGGAAGAGAGATTTTCAACTCAACAGCTTTAAGAGTGGCAGGTACCATTGTGTCTCAGCTTTATACATCCTGTTTGCACCTATCACTAAGGGTTTGTAGATCTGCTGGAAGGATGGAGCTGAAGAGGTGGTGTTTCAAGGCTGTGAAGCAGTTTTTGTTGGATTATTTGTGGACATAAAGAAGCTTCTCTTGCCTAGTGCTGTTAGTGAATCATTAGTGGATATTTTGACTAATTAAAATCAAAAGCAGGTAGTCATTAAAAACAAAACAAAATAAGCAAGCTGAGTCTACAAGTAAAGCATAGCCTGACTGCAAAGTCGTTATTTTAAGGAATTAAAGCATTGCCATAATCATTACAGCATACAATAATATTTGCATGTTTGTACATTTCTTTCATTAGTTCACTGGCGTGGTTGTCCTCCCAGGCAAATTTTAGTGCTTTGTAAGAAACATGTTTTTGACTCAAGTCTTCAAAATTTTATCCAGGTTTTCCTGTTGACCATTAAACTGCTGATGCATTGCCTGTGGCAAACATAAACAAACTTGGTGGAAAATAAATACCTTTTCTCTTTTTTTTGTTAAAGGTATCTGTCAGATCCAGTGGATATCACTATTATTGTCTAAGTGGAGAGCAGAATGTTTAAGTCATATTTTGCCAAGACTTTTGGGCTAAATTCTCTTGTGTCTCTGCTGGGAGGTAGAGGAGCACTGTGACACACCTATGATGAGAATCAACTCACCATCTTTTGTTCACCTGGATTTTATATTGTGTGATTTTCATATCATACAAGATATTTGAATTGTTAGACAGGGTCACTTGGAGTAGACCTTTGGGCTGGTTCTTAGAAAGATGCAAAGAACTTTCATTCAAAGCATTTTTGGTGCCAGGGCTCCTCTGTGTTTTTCTGACTTCTTATTGTGAGGTGTTTTTGAGGGTAGTGGGGAAAAGCCACTGGCAGCAGCAGATTCTTTCATCATTTTGGTCTTTCTATCCCCTGACAAGGTTGACAGTCAGCAACTGAATATGCAATGGCTATAAATCTTGCAAAATGATTAGCCAAAGGCTATCATAATTCATACACTCCTAAAGATTGAGAAGTGTTCTACCTAGTTGGGGTACCTTTCTAGATTTAATTCACGTTACTCTTTGAGTTAGTCAAATTGAAACAGAACAGGCACTTTGCAAATGAAAAAAACCAAACCACCCACCCTAATACGTGTCATTTTTTTATCTTTGTAGCCCTATAACTACTGAAAGCTCGACTTTGAAGATCACAAGGATCAGAATATAAAAATGTATCACCCTTATAATAAACGTTAATAAAAACATAGCAAAAAATTGAACTGCAACTCCTGTGTTCCCTATTGCTTCTATTGCGTTGTTTTCTTGTCTTTGGGGACCTGCAGAATTATTAAAAAGTTGCAGCAGGTTTCTTTTCTTTCCCACTAAAATGGAGCAGTTAGCAACAGGTAACTACAATCAAAGCCTTCAATATGCACTTTACAGCTAGACAGAGAATAAATAACTTTTAAAAGCCACATGTACTGCTATACAGCTTTGGTACTTAACTGTTTGCTTTTTCTATGTGATTTACGCAGTATTTGATAGATTTTACTGGTGCTCAGTGCCCCAAGACTGAGCACACTGAGAATTTCTATGCAGAATCAACACAATGTTTTAGCATTACACAGCAACAGAGTCAAGTCAACACAGCTGGTTTCTGTATCCAAAAGCCTTAATACCAAACAAGTGTAGAATTAGACTGTTCAGAACACATTTTTGTCTCCCTTTCACTGGAGTAAAGCAAGCACTTCCCTGAGTTATTGTGTGAGACTTCCCCTGTGGTTTTTTTAATACCTGTAGGGTAATTTGGGGAAAGAAAGGGAAGACAACTGGAACTTCAGTTAAGCATATGTGGCTTTGCTGTTGAGTAGTTATATTAACAACCAATGTGTTCACTGAAATTCTGTGGCAAATAGCTTTCTGACAGCTATTTGGATGTGCACACACAGCTTCCCCCTCCACTCTAATGAAGTGTAGAAACTTGTGATGAGACAATATTTAAGAAATTGGATGAAAATGAAAAATGAAAATGAAAACTCACAAAATGAATTTAAATTATATGATTTGAAGATCATTTTGCCTAAGATGTGTGTCACCCTCCTATCAATTTTCATCTGATGGATCCTGGGGGAAGGCAAGGAGGTATCATCCCAGCAGAGTGAGAGCTCTAATAGCCCCACAGTCACTGAACCCAGTGTCCCATGAGGTTGTGGTGACCTGAGATCAGAAGCATCATTTCAAATCATCAGGCACAGGTAGGCGAATGTCACTAGGCCAGATCCATTTCAGGAATCACTCTATTGCAGTCAGTGAATAGACAAGAATAGGGAATGTTGATACTTAATTGTAGTTTACACTTAATTGCAATTAACATTTTTCATGTGAAGAGGTTTTAGTGTAATCCCATTTTTATTTCATACTTATCCCCATATGCTGTCTATTTGGTTCTTTTAAATAGTATTAGTATTCTCTTTAACAGCTTTAAATACAACAGAACATCTTCCTTTTCATTTATAAAATACGCTTATGAGATTAAAATCATGTATGGTATTAAAATACATTAGACTACTGGAGCCACCATCAATTAAAAGCCTGCTCCAATATTGCTCTTGGTCTCAGGTTTTGGTCTCAACAAAGTCTCTTCAAAAAATCAGCCCTTGAAGCTTCTAGGGGAACAATCTGGGGCTTTTTCAGTCAGCAGGGAGCTGAACTCTGAGCTCTCACTGCTCAGCACAATTCATAGCTGCCTAAATATCTTTATAATTCAAGAATTTCATCTCATCTGAAGTGTCAAAGAAGAATACAAATAGAGAAGTGACCTTTAATCAGTAACTCAAACCATAAAACTCCTGTGTTTGGAAACAATCTGGAAGCAAGTGCAAGCTTTCCTGTGAGCAATCCCACCACAGCAAGCAGGCACACACAACCTGTGTGACATGAAGAGACATCAGATTTAGCTCAGCTTGAATGCATAACTGTGTGGAAATGAATCTCCAAAAGGAAAATTTGTGTTTCTCTTCACCAAATGAATGAAGGATTCTTCATTCTTCACTCTTGGCTCCAAGTATTACTCTTTGTCCATTAAAAACAGGCAAAATACTATTTTGCCTATATTTCCAGCAAAAATATATCTTTTCCATCAGGTATATTTTACCAGAAGCCATTTCCTCATAATAAAAAGCAAAACTTTAGCAACCATTTCAGTCTCTCTAAGATTCACTTAACATCAATAGCTGTAACATGGGTTTTATTGATTTTCATTTAAATAAAAGATTTTTATTTAAACAATTTTTTTATGAAGATGAAAGCTAATTCTTTTAATGAAAAAACTTAAAAAGATCCTATTCTACTAATGCCACAGAAACTATTTCAAAATTATAACAACAAGAGAAAATTTTGTATTCACTTTTTAGATACAGTTCTCACAAACCTGATACATACAAAATAATCCCTTGGAGCTGCTGCTTAAAGATAGCCCTGGAAAATCTCTCTATGGTGGACCAAAGTATGCATGCAGTGTCTGACAGCTTTATTATATGTATAAAGAAAGGAAACTACAGAAGGATGTGCAGTGTAGTATGACTGGGAGAAAAGAGATTTTTAGATTTCCTAACATTTTCTCTGTGAGGCTGTGTTGGCAGCATTCATATTAATTTCATTTTGTGACTATGTTTCTTCAGTAAATATTCAGTCCTGACATAACAGATGATTTGGGATTGCGTTGGCAGAAGGAGCTCCAGCTTTCATTTTTTTTTTTTTGCATTCTGCTGTTGGTCATTTCAGGCAGCATTCAAGGAATGTGCATATTAAAAGAAAAGGCACTTCAAGCTTCTCGCTGCTGTAAGAGGGGCCCTTTCATTTACATCACTGGAATGTACAAGTAGTTTCAGAAGAGTCAGATGAGGCCCATGAGGCCCCAGTCCTTGCAGGCTCACAGCAGCATCGAGTTATTCATCAATGCAACGGGTTCTGTGTGCACAGAGAGCCACAGAGAGGGCACACTGCCACTCTGCAGACCCGGAGAAAAAGCAGCCTGACAGGAGGACTCGCATTGTGCCACAAAGGATACAAGAAATAAAAAGAGCTGATCTTTAATGCACATCTCCATTTGGGGTTTCTAAATGGGCACGATGTTCATCAAGTGGCTTTGAGTAGCGGATACTTTTGGTTAAGGCAATGAAGCCCATGTGCTGCAAGAACAACACCTGCTGGCGTTATCTACACCTGCAGGTAAATGCCCCTGCCAGCTGGCTCCAGGTGCCAGGAATGCTCCCCAGACACAAGTGCTGCCCACAAGATCCTGAGTCACAAAGCTGTACTTGAGAAAGATCACACAGCCTGAGCACAGGGTCACGTCAGCATTCAGGTGAAGGAGAAGGTACATATACTTAGATATTTACCCAAGAGAACATTCTGTCATTTCTGAATTTCTGCCTCAAAGCAGAACAAGAAGGCAGCATTTCTGAATTTCCTCCTAATTTCTCACAAATGTCAGAGAGAAGAGATTTTGAAAAATTCATTATAATGTAACAATACATAATGATACATTAAGCTATCTAGAAAAATCAAATGTGCCATGAAAATAATAAACACTAAGGCTTTTTTAGGTATCAACACTTTGAAGGTAATTACTGGAACAGTGAGTATACTGACATCCAGAAGGGCTGTGCAAGGTAGTTCTGAGTAAAGGGAGGTAGAGATTTATCTGAGTAACACCAAAAATTTAGCCTCATTACATATAGCTGTTCTTCCACTGGAAGAAGTAACAAAATAGGACTCATCATTACATTATGACATTCCTTTTAGTGTTGGTTAAATGGAGAAGACTCCATAGTTTCTCAGTGGAGTTTCTTCTGCCAAAACACACAAGTGTGCACACACACACACTGTCATCATAAAAAATCAATACTAAAAAGAGAGGAACCAATCATAAAAGACCCCTACAAAAACCATGGATGCCTGTTCCACATTTTATTGCATGGTAAACTGCTGCTAGAGTTTCTCAGCAGGAATCATCAATATAGCCCCAAGAGACCAAATGACATCTTTGTGACTGGCTATTTATCTCTATCTCACTTATGTCAGGAAAATTTGTATTAAAAGCATAACAAATGATTCTTGAATTTGTAATACCTAATTCATGTGATATAACTAACTGCTTAGTGATATATTAATGTCAATCTCAGTTAAACTGGTCCAATTTTGTTTCAGTTGCTACCAGAAATGAATGTCACCCTTACAAACTGTATTCATTTTGAATGCATTGAGTATAATGTGTTACCTTCCAAAACCAATTTACAAGGGTCTCAGTATATATATGTGTTCGCCTGTTAACCTGTACCATCCCTTTAGCCAGTGAGGAATTAAAGCACTAAGATTAACAAAACCAGAGTGTAAAAGCTTTTCTCTTCAGTGTAAGAATAGGGGATGAAGCTGCGAACCTTTTTGTAAGGGGAGAGTAATTGCTAACACAGTGCAGTAAAACACAGGAAAACACTGCAGCTTGAAGGAGGAAGGAGATGGCCATATCGTTGCTGGCCCTTTCATTCCATTTTGGTTTGTATGTGCTTACAGAGATGTGTCTAAATATGAATAAAAAATAAATACTTGGAAGAGTAAAGTTACTTTCTAAGGAAAAGGCAAGGGAAATTTATCCTATGCAGGATGTGCAAGCGAAATATATGTAGGCAAGGAATGAGGAACACCTGCAGAGAAGAAAGTGGGAGCCATGAAGAAGAACTCAAAGGCTTGCAAAGAGACTGTAAGACATACAGCATGAAAGAAGGGAAAAAGGAATCTTACCAGGACAGGTCACGCCAAAGACTAAGAAGAAAGAACATGGTTTAGAAGAAGGAGAAATGAAGCATAGTCAGTGGCTATTTTGGTATTATGAAACTGAAAATGAAAATAGATGATGACGAGGATGAGTGAAATTTACAATACTAATATTCACCAATTATATAAAAAAAATTTCCCAGTCTTGAAGTTGTGGAATTACAGGTATAAATGAAGCAAAATGTTATCTCTTTTATGACGTTGAGAAGCAGTAAGCCAGTTTCTATAAGATTTTGGATTTGCTTTGGTGTGCAGATAGATAGAAACTATTAAACTGCAGTCTTAATTTTGAAAAAAGGACAGATATTTTTAAGCTTTTAAACAAATTGAAATAATAATACTGAGGTTTATGAGTTTTTCTTGCTTATCTGGGGCAGATATTACTTCTAAGCCTTGCTTAATGCCTCAAATACTCTCATGACACTTCAAAACTGAGCCTTTAGCTGAAAGATCAAGTTATATATATCCAAAACAATGGGTAAGAGTGATGGGCTTAAGACTGGGTAAACCAAGGACTTTTAAGAGCTGTCAAGATTTTCAGAAGTGGATAAAGAAAATTTCAGCTCTTCTTCAACATTAAAATCATCTCCATCCCTTCTCCAAAACACGAGATTTCCCAAACAATTGTGTTACAATTTTCAGCAACTCAAGAGGATCGTTGATATGCAGTAGGCTCACTGTTACTTTTAGGATAAAAGGAACTGGCTGCTTTTGAAAATGGCCTGTCATTGTTTCACTCTATCAAAGACCAACTGATTGCAGGTAGAACACCGAGATAAATCAAGTTTTAGAAATCTGTTTTAAAATTAATATGAGCAGAAGCAACAAATATTCTCTTCACTCTGCAGCCTTAGTTCCCCTGCAGTTACCATCTCTTCTGTCTCTTGAAATGACCTCCATGGCTTTTTTTTCACAATTCATTTGCATGGTTGCCTGCTACACGTGTGCACTTCCTCAATATCTTAGTTTGTGAGGGATCATTTGCGGAACAGGGTTTCACAGGTTGTTGATCACAGTGTGTAAAAGCTTACAATCAGTGAGGGCATGCAAATACAAACCATTGCCACCATTTATTAAGTGACTTCTAGAATCAGATCAGGCACATTTTCCTCTATGAACATAATGCAGCAATGAGCATTTCCCCTGTCCCACCAACTGCAGAGAGGCTAATTTTGTTTTCCATTTTATATTACATTTCAGGGACCATATGGTGACTAAATGTCTTTCATAATTTGTGCTAAATGTTTATCTCATAAAGGTTTACAGAGAGTAGGAGACAAGCAACTTTGTGGCTGCTCCAGCAAAAGTGTCAGAATATGCAAAGGAAACCTTCACTGTCCCCCAATCAAACTTACATTTTTTGCAGACTTGTCCCCTCAGACCATAGGTTTGCCACTAAACTTTGCATGCCAGTCTTGGATGTTTCCATTCTTGGCTCACATTCGTGCAGCAGAGTTATTTATACAAGCTCCAATTTCCCCAATTTGGAATGGGAGGGAAAATGTATGGTGCTGCCAGGCAGAAGATTATATCTTCGTTTTGGTGGAGGTTTCAGGCTCTTCAGAGAGCCTCTGGTTGTGGCTGTCACTCTCTGCCACACTCAGAGGCTTTTTTTATTGTCCCTGTCAGTTAGCAGCCCAAGGTTACTGCCAGCTCTCTGTCAGTGCTTTGATTTTTGTCAGCTATGGCCAGGTCCTTTTAGTTATCTGCTATCTTTTCAGCTTTGTTCAGCCTGAGCTCTACTTGTCTACTAATTAGCTCTTTGGAGATTTCCCTTTTAAAACTCACTATCACAGAGGACAGGAACCGTTCAAAAGTTTTGTGCTTCATAGAAATTCCATATTCATCCACATCCCATACAGCCATCTTTTTAAAATTAAAAGTGGCAGGTCAGGCCAATTTAAGGTCTATAAGCAGCACAGCCTGTAAAAAGATACCTTTAGGTTCTTGATCAGGTATGTAGATGAATGACAGAAAAAGAAAAAAAAAGGTTTCCACTGAAAGGACCAAGGTGTACAAATAAAAAAGAAACTATCATTCAGTGTAACATATTCTCATTTTCTTTATCTTCTGGTGTGCAAATATTGTGCTAGCTGAATATAAAAGTAGCACAACTTTAGGGTACAAAAAAAAAACCCACACTGTAACAACATCAAGAGTGGTCTTACATCAAGGAGGGCCCTGAGGATGTCTTTGTTGTCAACTTCAGAAGAAAAGAGAGGAACAGAAGAGGAAACTGGCAGAAGGAATAGATGCCAAAGAGAACTCAAAGGATTAGGTCCGGGTGAGGTGATCGGTATTCGAAAACAGTCTGCCTTCTGGCTCTGATCTAAGGGAATAGGCTGGCAGCAAAGCCAGAGGGCATAACAGCACAAACACACCTTCAGCACACTGCTGGAGGCTTGCCTCAGTGCCTTAAAATTGTGGTAGCAATTAGAAATAAATGTATATAGGAGCAATAGGCAAAAGTGCTCTATTTATGAATAAAACTCCTCTTTTTACATAATACTCAGTCTACTTGTATCTTCTTTTCCTTCTTTTTTTGACACTTAATACATTTTTCTTGTGGTATCTCATCGATGCTGTAAGTTGCGCCTACATTGCACTTACATAGTGTTAATGCCTGGAAGATGAAAGTAAAAACCTTTGAATATATTAATGCTATAACACAGATGTCTTACTTTTTATACTCCTTTTTTAGAAATATGGTGTGGTTAATAATGATGCAGATTGTGCTGGATGGATGAGCAGATGAAACAGGGGAATACAGATTAAATAAAAATTTCTTCAAAGCTTACGTTTGCTTCATAATTTAACTTCTGTACTTGTCATGATAGTAGTAGCTAGGTGCAACTATGCATAATCACATTGTTCTAAAATATCCTGGTGAAACAGAGCAAACCTAATCTAAACAGCACTGCCACACTTGTTCAGATAACTGGGGAAAAAAGAGTAATTAGGAAATGTCAGCTTGGCTCCATGGATGATGATAATTACAAATCTATAGTTACTATAAAATATACACAAACAGTTTTACAATGGAGAACCAAACATTTCTTAGTGAAGGCAAGGCTGCAAAGAGACAGTTGAATAATTTGTCCAAATCCCCTTCAAAATACAGCACCTCATGCATTTTGTACCTGATTTCTTTTTTTTTTTCTGCTCTCATGTTTGTCTGATGCATTGGACACCAGAAAGAAACACAGATTTGGCAGCTTTTGCTTTGGTAATGGGACAGCTCCCTTCTCAGGTCACTGCTGACCTGGGTGATATCTGGCCAGCACATGCTGACTCCAGAGCACTCACACTTCTATCCGAGAGCTGTTCTTCTTCTTCAGAGATCAGGTTTTCAATAACCTGGGTATCAGAAAGTTATCAGGATAGTTCTTAATCTTTGAACTCATTGTGTACATGGGGTTCTTTGCTCCTGATGTTTGGCCAGACTGACAGAACAACAAACATTTAGTTGTTTATTGTTTTTTTCATCTTTGGATGTTTTTACATGCTCTTAAAACTGTCTGTTGACAGACTTGGAGACTTTGCACATATTTTCTATTTTTTGCAGATTGAAAATTTTCAGCATATTTTACTACAACACTGTAATTCTGCTGTTTTCAAGGTTGGGTATAAACCACAAACTTTTCCGTGTTGGATTAATCTAAATTGGGGCACATTAGTGGCATAAAGGTAACAGATATTTCAGTTGCATGCATTGAAAGCATTTTGATGCCACCTCCTACTGGTTTTAAGAGAAGTTCTGACTAGTCACCTTCTTTTCAAGTTAATTTGCAATTGTCAACAGCAAAATTGAACTGACCAAATTTTGCACTGAAAAAGCCAATTCATGACTTTCATAATTTGCATTCCATTGATAAAAGCAGTTTTGATATGAAAGCTGCCTGGTATCTTTTTTGGAGTAGCAATGTTCCAGAGACTTCCTCATTGGCATCACATTGTTTGTCTGTCCCTACCTTCTGGATCCAGCATTTGTACATGGAACAGCTGGTCACCTGCTCCAGGGTGACATACAGCAATGCACCAAGATGAACCAGTTGCATCCGCATTGCATCTTTGTTCCACTGACACCTTAAATGCTTGGAAGCAATTTAGTTCAGAATACTTACTAAAAGTATTAAAGATATTAAAAGTCTCTCAGTGTGCCCTTCCTCACTAGGAGGATGGCATACTTCGGGTATGGGCAGCTGTTGTGTTCCTTTAGCCTTTCCAGGTTCAAGGAACACTTAAAAACAGAGAGAAGTGACCCCCGTATAATACTGTTAGCAGTCATTTCTTCTCTTGTTTTTCCCTTATTTTAGTTATGCTTCCCTAGTTTGCTTATAGAAACAAAAGGATGTTGCAGACATGATCTACCTTGATTTTCTGCTAACTTCAAATTAGCAGACCTGAGCATGCTGATCACAAGGATATTTATCTCAGGGAGCCTTCTTGGCACATTTTGCTGGAAACATTAATAGTCTTTTACAGAAAATTTAATCCACATTGTCTCTCAGCCTGCCATTTATACTCTGCAGTGTGGAGATTAAGGTAAACAATTGCTCGCTTAATACAAAATTGCTTAGTTGTGAGACAGTCTGTGCTTTTCCAGTCAATTCAGACATTATTTCCTCAACTGCAGGCATCTGTTCCTGAGCTTATCTCAGTACCATCCTATATAAATGAATTGCTCTAAGCAAATGAATTTTGTAATTTTTTCCCCAGATGTCATGCTGCTCATCCAGCTCAAGAGCTGTGTCTTCACTGAGTTTTTCCACTTGCTTGTACTGATAACATGTAATGCATCAGTTGAATCATTTTATTTAGTTCTGGTACATATGTCTGATGCACATTACAGTCTTTGAAGCACCTCTCAGTAATCTCTCAGCTTTGTTCCAAGATGAGTATTTTGCTTTGACTGATTTTGTTTCTTCTTCTGTATTTATTTTATGGATTGTTTGCCATATGTAATAATTGAGGTAATGTAGTATTATAATAATTGAGGTAATGCATACGCTGCAATTGAACAGTGCTGGTCAAAAGCAGGATGAGGATTCATACAATATTACAATTGCCAGTGCATTTGTAGCATGTTTGGGAATCTTCTTAGCAATGCCTCATTGGCTGGGCACTGGTGGATTGGCTGTCAGGACAGTAAGAGAAAGAAGAGGGGACCCCAAGAGAAAAAATTGCTAGAAACACATTATTGTCAACTTTAAAATAATCTGTTCATACTGAAACATGCTCTAGGAAGGGAGAATGCCAACAGTAGGAATATATCTGGCCTTAATGATTTAAAAAGGTACCTTCTCTACTCCAAAAAACAGAAGTTGCTTACTGTGATCTTGAGACTGTCTAAAAATTAAGTAAAAGAAAGAATGCAATGGAAATTCAATTGACTGAAACTGATGTCAGAAATAAGGTTTAACTAGTGGACAAAACGATGATGGGCACACTATGCTGCTCCTTTCCCATATCCATCCTACCTTCCCTGCACAGAGTAGCTCCTGAGGATGGATACACCATGAATTGTGGCTACAGGAAGAACTACAGACTTGTACTCCAAAATCAAGGTTCATGAAAGGTTCATCAACTCAAGAGAATCATACTTTTGTTGAAATAAATGTTTTTTTCTAATACACCTAGTCATAAAGAAGAATTCCAGAATATGATGTAAGTATAAATAAAATTACAGACACCTGCCTAAGCTTGCAGACAGCTGTGTTAATATTTATGTGTGAGAAGCTCTCATAAGCAAAATTTCATGTTGTTTTCTGACCTACCACATTCCAAGTGCAATACGGATCTTTACTGGGGGACGGGAATATCACTCCAGATAAAAGGAAAGGCAGACAGAACCATGCTATCACTAAACTTGTTTTTCTCCCAAGAACCTAATGAAAGAAAAGAGACAATATCTCTTCAGGACTTTAACAAATACTAAAATTCCTAAAATCAGTTTTTGAAGGATGCGGCTGTTACATCCTTTTCTTTACAGTGAGGCTAAACCAAGACAGAAGTTTTGCCTAAACTTTTTTACTGGTATTCATTTTAGGTCCCTTGCACTTTGGTTGCCCAGGTCTGTATTTTCTCTTTCTGTTCTCTTCCTGTGATCTTTCTTTGCCTAAAGGATATTGGCCTCTCATAACTGCAGCCAAGAAGAGTTGTGTCAATACTACAAGTTGGGGAAAATTAAACTCAAATTATATGAGGTAGAAGTCCAAATGTTAAAAGTTTCAGTGCAAGAAACGGGACTCTCAGCATCTTACTGAGGTCTTAGAGAATTGATTTCCTCTAGCTCAGCACTCCTGCACCAGAAATTCACAGTGCTGCCACCAGGTATTTATGTGAGTGCAAAAAAATCTTGTCTAGAAAAGGCCAAAGGCCAAACAGCTGCTGCATAAATACTTTGAAACTCAGGCTCTGCAGTGGTGAGTAGTTATGGAGACATCTACAGTCTTTCAGACAGACAAGAGCCTACTCTGCTCATTCTCTGGGCTTTCCAGGCATGGATCACTCCAAGCTGAAATCCTGCCACCATGGTTAGTGCTTTGATGAACCTGTGGCAATGGGCCCTGCAGTGAGCACCAGCATTACAGTAATGTGAGTATTTGGCTTCAGCTGCCCAGGCTGCAGGCTGAGCCTCACATCATCCTGTTACAAACACTTCATAGACTTACCATAAACATTATTTGTTGCATTACTCTCTTGGAAAAAAAGAATATAATGATACAGAAGTATTATCTTCCTCCTCTCATTGTTGGTCTCACACATTTATGCTCCTTATCAAATAATTTTAATGTCTTTTCTTATTCCTCTAAAAATTAGTACTGTATTTTTTCAAAGAATGAAGCCACTCTGCAAGGCAGAGTGCTGTGGAGAGAAGGCACAGCAGGAGTTTAGAAAGCTTGGGAGTTTTCCATGTCACCATTTTTTTCCTGGCTGTGAGTGCAACGAAATAATTAAGCTCCATGTAATTAATAAAATATGAAATTTGTGTCACTTCTGACTCTCTGTATGTTATGATACATTCAAAATGGTAGTTCATCTGGTTTGTACCAGGTACTGTTAAGATGAAGTAACATGTTTTAATCCTTTTGAGCAGCTAAAAGAAGTCCCACATTAAATACAGTGTGAAATAGTTCACTGGTTTTTAATTTCATAATTTCATGCCTCACTCACATGGCACTACATAGCAGGTAATATTTTCATGATTTTGTCTTTGCTGATTTGGTAAACAAGGAAAGGAGTCTCTCTGTATTTTTTAAATAAGCAGCAAGAATTTAAAAGCTTTACAGAGGCCTTTGTGTCAGAGACAAAAAGATGCAACATAACTTGAAGCTGAGGCCCCCACATTCTTCTAGACATGTTTCAAAGATCACTTATGCTGCTACCAAGAGCCTCAAAGACAACTGTGAGGTTAGTAGAGACCCATGGTTACTTATAAAACTTGTCTACATATGTACCTGGGTGGTCTGCAGATTTTGTCATCCCTTTCCTGCCCTCTCAGTCTTTTTTCCCTTCTGGAGAGAGCTGGAAGATCCCTAAAAATGCTACCCCATTTTTTAACAACTGAGCTAGTTTAACTTTTGTCCTGACAGAACAAAAATCCTGGTGAGACTGATAAGTGAGAGAGGATAATACAGCTGGCTACAGATGATCACAGAGAAGGGTTTTAATTCCAGAGGAAGTGAGAAGAGGAAAGCAAGCAAACAGGAGATAATCCCAAGCTAAATGTAAATAACTAATGGAAGCTGCTAGGAAGGCAAAGACAGTAGAAAGTCCAAAAAGTGAAGTAATGAAACATTAGAACATCCGTGTGTTTTAATTTAGGGATGCTATAACTGTGTTAAACTATTTATCTAAAGAAGGATTGAGCTTGTTCTCAACCCTGCAGGGCCAATGCATTTGCCTGTCAGCTTGGGGTAGGTGAGCAGAAAGGGCTGTGGGTAGTCAGGACTTTTGGCAATGTGGGATGGGGTTTCACCTCTAGCCTCTGCCAGACACAGAAATGAATAGGAAGTATTCTCCAAAATGCAGGTCTGAAATGTATTGCTTGAAACAAGACTGGAAATACTCCATTTGTACGCTATTTGTGGTTTAACCTACCTATCCCCTGCTTTTAGGCTGATAGACAAATGGAATGTAATACTCTCAGCCTAATGCTAATTGAAAATTAAAAACTGTCCAGCTCACGGCTCTGCCAGAGAAATTCAACCTGCATTTCAAAGGAGGAAGAGAACACACCTCTTATGCTGATTGGAAAAGCACACAGGGATTTATGTGTATGGGTGGATCAGCAACAAAATCCTACAGGAGTAGGAAAGTAAGTGTGGCATAATCAAGCTATACAGAGTTTTATCAGTATTTGAGGAATATACAAACTAATAATCAACATGATATTTGACTGTTCTTGTGCCAAGTCTCAGTAGCTCCTTAGTCCTTGCCATACTCAGGAAGAAAGGGATCTTTGAAAGAAGAAAGGCCCCAATTGTTTCTCAAATTAGAAAATAAAGAGAACCTAAACACTTCAAAACTAACCTAGAAAATGGATTACCTCCCACACATTCCATCTGCATGTCCTTCTGGTGACAGAGGTGTATATTCCTGGGCATAATAGCCACATGCACAAGAAGACAGAGGAGATCTCAGGACTCAAATTCATAGCATACAGATATTTCATATCTTCCATATTCAGTTCAGTTGGTTTATAACTTTAAAAGCATTTCTGTCTCTCAAACAATGTAGTGGTATATGAGAAGGGTAAAGAGTGTAATTAATAACTAGTAGGATATGTAAAAATGCAACTTCCCTGTGCCAGAGAAGCATTGAGTTTCTACCTGGTCCCTTTTGGGCTAAGCTGTTTGATCAGCTTCCCTCAGTCTCTGTGGATGTCCTTATACCAGTCTAATTGAAGGACCCCTGTTCTCTTTTTATTTTTGCTCTATGAAAAATGCATTGGAGATGTCTTATAATGAACTTTGATATGGTGAAATGATAATAATGTCCTAATTATATATAAAAATGTAATTACACTTGCTACTATTATAGAAAAACTCCCTTTATAATGAAGTGTTATGTTAGAAAAAAAGATTTCATTATAGGCAGATTCCTTTACTTGTTAATTTGGCCTGTGATTCATCGCTTTAATATTAAAAAAAATTTGAAGCTACTTTTGATGTTTCTCATTTATGGTTCATTTCTCTGCTCTGGCACCTTAAGATGCCAAAAATTACAAACTTATTTAAGATGTACTTAAAAATGCACTAGTTCTTTAAAAGGAAAATGAGAAAAAGAAGGAGTAAGATTCCTTTTCTGGTAAGAATATTTTATAATGGAACATGGAACCAGGTTAAATACCATGGCTATGTACTCACTGACCAATTGCCTTTGCTATTAAAACTTTCTTTCTCAGCGTATGATTAAATGTAGTATTAAAAATCCAATATTGCTAAGGAAAGGAGGAATAGTATTAAAATATATCATTTAGAAAGATCAGCTCATTGAAACAGTCACTTCTGAAAGTTGCAATAAAGTGACAGTCCCGAGTAAAAGCTGAAATACAAAAAAGAAAATGAAAGAGAGGGAATTAACATCATGTGATCTCAGGTTTAATGCAACAAAAATTATAATGAGTTCAGAATATTTTCCCTCTTGTATCATGAAAACAGTACTCCAGGTGTTTTTGTGAGCCAGCAAGTTTCCCACTGCATTATAAGGTAGTTTGCAACCAATACATCGTTTAAAAGCCAGAGGGAGAAGGTGTTGGTACAGCAGTGATTTGCTAATGAAAAAGTAACAGTAATTTTCTAGAACAGAAAATAGCATTTCCCAAACCAAAACAACATGATTTTGAGGTGCTAGGATGTACCAATTCCACTAAACTACACAGCCACTGTAAAAAGACATCTCCTAAGATTTTTTAAAATTTAAAAGATTTTTAATAAAACATACATCCTGGCTTTTATCAACTTTCCAAGTCAAGAGCTTTAGTTTCCTTTAGCATGGAAGACTCCCAACCCTGTCCATTTGCTAGGTCCTCATCTTTGTGGAGGAAAAGTAGCCTCACTAAAAGAGGATGTTCCCCACTAGCCAGCAGCTCTCAGGGCTCCAGCCCTTGCTGCAGTGGGTAATGGTTCTACCTTGTTATAGAAATATAAGGAAGAGATTCATGCACCTGAAAGCTTCTCTGTATGGACACCTAAGGGAAGATATTTGTTTTTCCTAAAGCCTTGCCTCATTTCTGTCTTTAGACCATTACAGCTGTAACATCACCGATGATAAAATCTGTTTATCTATAGTTAGAACTAATGTATTCTCTATGACACACTGCATCACGCTCTCCACTCTTGCTCCTTTGAAAGAAACGTGTATGGAAATGGCTTTCTGCTCTCTTTACATCCATATACCTCTGCTAGTCAGCAAATCAAAGCTGAAGAACTCTGGTCTCTCTCCTTGTGGTGTCTGGCATGTTTTCCTCACACTCTTGCAAAGCTGCACAAGAGACAAGGTCTTCTGTGTAAGACCTTCAGTCCTGCGAAGGTTCTTACACAGAACATCTAGATACCAAGAATTTTGGAGCACATAATTTTCCTTTCTTCATTTTGCTTACCTGAATCAAGAAGAGACCCAGGACATCTTAGTGTTTAACAAACACAGAAAAAGTTAATTTGAACATAAATATTATCACTTTATTGAGATTGTCACTCTCCATCTACATGGTTTTTTTGCATTGGTCAGGAATCCTGGGTATTATTTTCCTGCCCCACAATATCTTGTGGTGACAGAATTTGGTCTGACATTCTTGCCTGAAGATAGTGTGAGACAGGCATTTGTTAAAACAATATTCCCAGGGACTGGGCTACTCCTGTGCTGTGTAACACCACTGTCTCACAGTCCAAAGGATGCTGTACCATTCTGTCACACTGTTGTACTACTATACAATATTAATTCTTTCTTGGTTAAAAACGGACATTAAAAAAATTACTCCCACATGCAAAGCAAAATAATACATAGAAAAAGACAGATACAAAGCCTGAGTGATTAGTGTGGATTCAGATGCACAGTACTGCACATTTTTCTATAGGGTATAAAGAGTCCCGATCATGATACAAGAGTATGTAGCTCTTCTAGAGCATCCTTTCAAAACACCGTCTCAATTAGTTCTTAGAACAAACAGCCCTGTGTAAAACACTTAGTGATTCATTTCTTCAGTCAGCAAATCAGATTCTCATAGTAGTGTGCATTTCAACTCATACAATTTAGTCCGTGGAAATAATTTAAATGAGGTCCTAAACCTGGAAGGCTGAGAGAGGAAGAGACATGTCCAGGCCATAGAACAAGTCAGCAGTAGAACTAGGACATGGCCAGGTTATCAACAGTGTGGGGCTGTTCTTCCAGCTCTCCTAGTAGAACAGCTTTTCCAATTAAAAGCCCCTCAACCTATCAGTCAACCTATTTGCAAAATTAGCACAAGTGTTTGCATGTCTAATGGCATAATTTCTGAGGGTATTTTTGTTTCTGGAGATCAAGAGCCCAGATAATTAAAGAAAAATGAGATCAGATTGAGACCTTGCACTGAATATATGCATTCCTAACCTACTGCATTCTATAGTAGTATTCTCTCTTCAGAGAGAAACTAAAATAATAAAATCAGCAGGGAAGTGAGGAAGGGCAGGATTGAGGCTTTTAAAATGGAGCAGCAGCTGTAGTCTGCAATAGCGTAGTGTCGCCAAGGAGATGCAATCCCATGCACTGCCACAATGCAGAATTCCCACCAATTTTTTTCTCCTTTGTCAAAGGAGCACTCACATGAGTAACAGCAGATGAAGCAAAATTGGTTTTGTAGAGGAAAACTAGTTACAATTTTAATCACAGAAGAAGTTTGAATTAATAAAAAGGCATATTTTACTCTGTTCCCTTTTCAGCAACTTCCCTTTTGCAAAGGGTGTGTTGGGATTCCTCTGATGTTTTGGTAGAGACTTTTGAAGTGTTGTTTCTGATCATACTAAAGCTATTGGAAAACGAGGGCTTTACTTTCTGCTTGGTTAAAAACACTGAAACATTTTAAGAAATGCCTAGTTCAGACTTAATTATGTCCCTGCCTATGCCATATCTGATTCTAAACAGAGATTCAGTGTTGGACAGAGTCTTGTCTGCCAACTGCGCTTTCTCCCAGACCCTTGCAGCCTCTACCTCAACATACTGTCTGGTAGCTGTACCGATGGGGCCCTAGCAGGGCTACAGAGTTCAATGGGCATTTAAACTCATTTACTGACAGCACTTCTGGCATTCAGAGATGCTAATGTTGATGTACCAGGCAAGCATTTCTCCTGTTAGCAAAGCCTCACACAGCAGAGCAATCACAGACATTTTTGACAGAAAGCACACCTTTGAAGGCTCTAAGATCCTTGCAGCCTTTAAAAATTTCATTCTAAGCTAGCCAGTTGCAAGATATTTCAAAAGCTTAAGCTTCCCATGATCAAAGGCACTCCTGAATCACACTATTATGTTCTCCTCCTTAAATCCTGTCGGCTTGGCAGTGTTGGTGAGGAATTTGGCAATTTATTGCTTCTGCTCGTGAAGCCTATTGAAACATGCAAACTGCATGCACAGAGCTCCTCCGCAGTGTCACGTATTCTGTTGACATCTCAGGATGTGACAACACAGAGCAATATTTTGAGAAAACCAGATTGCTGTTTATTCCACCACTTAATTTAGAAAGCAGAAAAGTGATCAATGTTTAGTAATACCATTGTAGGCAAGAAAAACATGTAGGTGCCACTTTGTAGTCATATACCTTGAAAGTAACATCTATCTGAAAATAAAATTGGGGATGAAATTTTCAGCCTCTGACTTGGAAATTTCTTGCAAGTTTTGTTTTGCTTTCCTGTCTGCAAAGGCAGATTATATCCAGACAGCTCTGTGCAGGTGACAGGTGGTTCACCATAAATGATGGCTGGCCATACAGCTCCTCACCTGTGTTTTATCTATATTGCATTTATTAGCATAAAGTAAAAACATTGTTATAGACTTTTTTATCTCTCTTTTTGAACAACATAGCTGAATATGAATAAATGTGCAATTTGTTCATGGAACCTTTCTGATTATTCATCCTTGCTATTATGACAAACACAAATTCTCTTCTTACCAGGAGTAGAAAAAATGTTGGGATAAAAAAATAGGTATACTGCAGCCTTTTGCTGGGCTTTGCTGCCTCAAGTTTGAGGAGCAAGGACAGGAAGGCAACAGCTGTTCCCACCAAGAAAATGAGCTCTGAGAAAGCTACCAACTAAACTCAGCTCCCTTTTATACATGGGTCTGCGGCCTACTGTAATCTAAACCCTGATCTTGGCCTTTAAATACTTGGTTTTCTCAAATATAAAATAATCTTCAAATTGCAAAATATAACCACTTGTGGCCACCTCCAAAAGATTTGAATCAGACCCTCTATAATCTGCAGGCAAAAGGAACAGGTAAGCAAATATATAAGAATTAACATTCTCATCTGCCGATATCTTCAAGTTTTGCAGCCACCTACATAATACAAATACACAACTGGTTCTGGCTTTACATGTATCTGTTCATGAGAAATTTTGACATTTTTTAATCTTTATCTTATCTGAAGTCATGGGGAACATGCACCATTTTTAGAAGTACCAGTAACCTCCATTTAGCAAAATTGAGAAATTGCCAATACTGATTTGTATGAAAGTGCAATATGGGATACAAGCTCTCATGAGATGTAAGCCTGTTCCTTAACAGTTTAGAAAGCATGTGAAAGGACAGCTTTGGATGAGATGAGCATCCTCATTCGTCCAATAAGACCCACTCTTTATTTACCTGGACAGGCTGTTTCTAATACTACTAAAAGTGCAATATTGTTGAACTCATCACTATGGTTTTGTGCATACAGGAAAACCACTCACTAGACAGAAAGACTCTGTAATCAAGGATCATCTGCCTCTCTGCTTTTTGTTACCAAACAACATTGAACACTGGCCTAAACCTGTCCGAGCCAACAATTTTAAAGGTACAAGAAAGTGCTAATGGCCTCCTTCCAGCAATCAGGATAAACAGATTTTTAAGCTGCAAAAGAAAAGATACTCTCTAGCAATAACGTCTGACCACACAACCGATCTATTGTAAAATAGGTTTTCATCTAAGCAACAATCAAAAAATATACTTCAGTAAAAGCTCATATTGCTTCTCCTTGGCCTACAAAGAGCACCAACTCTATGTAGCAGAAGCAATTGCATTTTTGAGGCAGAAGAAAAGGTACTATTTTCCTCGGTTTTGCAAAGGCAGCTGCATATCTGGCACTAAGGACAATACAGGAGCACTGCTAACACGGATGTCCTCACTCAGGGAAAGATGCTGAGCAAGTCAGGGAAACAACACAGACCAACCAGTCCTGTAGCTGTCAAAGAGCTGGAGATGCGGATTCGCCAGCACTGACTGGATCAGTGGCACTGAAAACATCTATCTCCTCCCAATCTCAAAAGAGGGGAGGGGACAGCAGAGCCTTGCCACAACCTCTAGCTATTTTTGCGACTTTACTTTTGCAGAGTAGAGTGTCTCTTCTCCCTATGTCAATTATGATGTATGGATTTTGTCACAGTTATTTCTACAATAGCCGCAGCTGAGAGGCAGAGAGTCTAAAATAATGATACAAACAGAAATAAACAACTACAGCCACAATATAAAGCAGTGTTCTAGGCAAAGAGAAATGCATTACAGACTGCTTTCCTAAGCCGTTTTACTTGAAATCAATCCCACATATTCCCATCCTACAAAGATATTAAAAGATATTTTCTATCCTACTGAACTTCTCAAGAAAGAAACAAACAATACTCAGGAAAAGACTAGTTTTCAGTTTAGAATTCTTGGGATTTCTTTACAGAGGGATTTCACACATCACTTCCAGCTCCTCCAGTAAGCACCTGCCATCACCGGATGAACAGTATAAATTGTTAAACCATCCTAAAAATACAAACAATGTAAAAAAGCATGAAGTTGTTGGATGTGTGGGGGCTACTTCAATTAGCTCAGTAAGGGAGCCCAGGTCATTTTCTATGTCCTGGCAAATCCAAACTTTATGAACATGCATAGATGTCCAAAAAATTTGGCTGGAAAGCCACCAGACACTTTCACTGACTGTGACATAGAGGAAGCACTCCATAGCAACACTAGTGAATCTGATGTAATTTTAGTTTCCTCAGGGTTAAGCTCCTCACAGATAATAATTTGCTTTATGAAAGAGTCTACCACATCCCATTTGGAATTATTAAGACTGTTCATGGTGTGAAGCCTAGTCAGTTTGATTAAGTGCAGCAAAATACCCTGTGAAGTTTGTAAAGAAGTCAGGTAGCTGAGTAGTAATGCTCTGACAGTTGGGAAAGTCATGCAAATAAGAAACACAATTTCAAAATTAAAAATAAAAGTAAATTATATATTTAGGGGAGAAAAATATCTTGACTGAAAACCAGGGAATGAATGGGAAGGTTCTGTTAATGTTGCATCTTAAAAAGAAGCAACAATCACCAGTATACATACTACAAACACACGCACTCCTGCATTCCATCATAAACTACAGTGCTCCAGCAGGACAAACTACTGTTGACAGCAACCCGAGAAGCCTACAAAGTCTGCATAGAAGCTTTGCTGACTTTTGAGGGGTTATTAATTGTCAATGGGTTAATTAGGTTTCAAATATTTCAGTTAAAGAATCTTCATTTGAAAATGGTGATTTTACATCCACTATGAAACTAGGAATTTGTGGAGGGTCAAAATTACACTAACACAAACCAAGATCCTTCTTAGAGAGTATTAATTGAGAATCCCAGTTGCAAGTAATCTATTGTAGAATTTTTTTGTTGCAAATAAAACTATAAATACACCATTAATAAACTGGAATGTCAATTATTCTTAGCCACAGAAATGTCACAAAAGGCTGACATTCTGCCCCAGGAGCTGTACAAGCTGCAGACTGAGTCACTACACAGCAAGCACCAATATTTAGCTAAAGCACTGATCCTGCCATTTTTAAAATTCTCTTGATTTTGTGTACTGCCAAAAACTTCTTATTCAGAATTATGGCAGCTTGAGTCCCAGTCTTTGGGGACTATCTGCAAGACATTTCAGTGTCTGATTCTTCAAGTAGCTCATTAGGGTGATGAAAAGCCACATGATGAAGGGGCAGTGCCATGCATGAAGAGCTAGGGGTTCCTGTTGTCTTGAATTATTAACAAGTCAATATTTAGTGGACTGTTCCTGCCTGCCTGCAGCAGGTGGTACCCCACTGCCTTTCACTTGGAAAGCATCTGCTTGCTCTGAGCCTCCCCAGAGCTTGCTACAGTCATTTGTTCGATTTAAGACAGACACTGTCATTATTCCGTGCAGCACTTCACAGAAATACTTCCTACTAAATGCTTGAACCATCTGAGCAGCACTAGGCAGGCTGCAGGCTTCATTAATAATGCATCCCTGCTTATCAATAGATTTAGACAACTGGTATTTAGAAGCTTCTTCAGAAGGAGTGGGTTTTTTTCACACCAGTTAGCTTCATTCTGTCAGTTCCTTGATGTAGACATTACATCCAACTGAGTTCTGAAAGGCAGAGGTGCTAAAATTGTATTTGAGCTGCTCCCTTGCTTTGGAGCACCATTTAACTGATGTAACTCTTAAGATCAACTCCTCTGTTATTTTATTCTTTGCCGGTTTGGGGTTTGGGGGAGGGGTGGAGGGCAAGGTTATAGTTACATTAAAATGGGCATTTACCTTTATCTTACTTTAACTACACGGAAACATTGGCTTCTCATTCTCTGGACTCAGGTCACAAATGAGGGAGGAAGATTCAGTATTAGTTACCTTTTGACTTGCACTTCCGACAAAGCATTCAGGATACTAAATACAGATTAAAAACCATCAAAGTGCTGCCCGGATCAAAAGCAGTGTGAAGAAAGTACTTCATTTAGGGAAAAGAAATTTAATATAGGAAAAATTAATTACAGAAAGGGAAAATAGGGATACAATTCAATTTTGGAAAGAATTGAAGAGAAAAAAAAACCAGCATTGAATAGCTGTGTCATGATTATAGAGAAGATGTGCTCAGATCCATTCTGGTACTTCTGCTAAGCCTTCCTTCTGGATCAGGTTTCCCCTCCATCCCCCCCCTTGCTGAAGCCCACAGTCCTCAGATGCATTTCTGCAGTTTTCTTGTTTGCTGGGCTATTTGATATCCAGAAACTGGTTTTTAGTTTGGTTTTGTATTTTATGAAGCATTCAAACAATTGGTTAGAAAAACCTATATATGCACAGATCTCACCTACACTGTCATCTTTAATTACGGTTTATAGAAGTCTCTTTCAGCTTTGTTACCTCCATCCCTGCAAGTGAAAAAGCTGCTGTTTCCGGCAGTTTCTGCTTATTTGTCTCTACAGATGCTCATTTCTAGCTGATGTGAACCATCCACTCTGTAAGTTCACATTTTTTGGTAGACCTGGAATGCTCCAGTGCTTTTGCATCCCCCATGTCTCTGACTTGCATGAGGAAACGAGTCTACACAGCTTGCTTGCTTGATTTCTTTATTTCTTTCTCTATTTGCTTGACATAATTCCTTGATTCTTAATGATAGGAAATTTTCTAAGTTGGTATTTTTCCCCCCTTCAATTGCAGGAGTTGAGAGACATTAGCAGAAAGTACGTAAATATTGACGTACAATAGCAATGGACGAAGTTCGCTATCAGGCTAATTGCAGATTGCTTTTATTATAGATTGTTTTCAAGGTAGAATTGCTGGTTGCTGCTCCAAGGACAGAATTAAGATACAGGCAATAAAGCCAGAGTTAAAAAAAATAGATAGTTTGTTCTAAGAGATTTATGCAAATATATGAGAAATGAAATTATTTTGGTCACAACTCTTCTAAATGCCTTTGAATTACACAATGGGTGAGGCTTTTCATAATGACACTTATTACAGGGGATTGAACTGAAAGGACCTCTTTGGAAGTAGTATGCATCCTATTCCTGTCCACTGCAACTAGGTCACACACAATTTCTCAAAAGATGTAAGAGCATATTTCAGAAGGATGACTTTTGGATCAAAAGGCAGCTCAATCTTTCTCCCTTTAATGCCACAGCCTAGCTAAGAGGTGCCAGTGGTAACTAATTCACAGCTCTGTCCACCAGTAACTATTTAACTGTTTTTATAAACTTGCTTATTAAATTAGGAATTATTACTTAAAGCAGGGAGACTGTAAGGTGCAGGGAGCCAATGTGTTAATCATGTTTTTTATGTTTTGTTTTAAGGGATAAATTCCCTGATGCCATCAGTACGATCCTACAAGAAAGATAGTGAGGGACTATTCACAAGAGCAGGTAGTGGCAGGAAAAAGGGAAACGACTTCACTGAAAGGGAGTATGTTAGATTAGATATCAGGAAGAAATTCTATACTGTGGGGGTGGTGAGGCACTGGCACAGGCTGTCCAGAGAAGCTGTGGCTGCCCTGGAGTGCTCAAGACCAGGATGGATGGAGCTAATTAATTAACAAGGTTTTTCTTCCCCATCTATATACAATCTTGATCCACAACGTCACATCTGCAGTGGCCAGAAAAATGCAGTAGATGAAAGGAATGTGCAAAAGGAATGAAGGAGCAAAGAAGCAAAGCCAGCAGCTTTACCTGAAGCTGAAGAGCAGCACAGAGCTTTATACTTTGGCTTGGAGATGGACAACATCTGCTAATTCAGCCTGTTCTTCATCAGGAAAGTGCGATTCCTCTGTACCACCACAGGAAATTATTTCACCCTCAAACTAATCTGATTTTTTGACTGCCATCCAATCAGAATTAAAAAAAGAAATTAAAAAAATAAAAAGGAAACCACTAAAACCAGTTTAATAATTTTTAAAGAGATTTTAAATGATACTCACTTTATCAAGCTGATGAAAATGACAGTAGTGTCAGAGGGTAACAGGTTGCTAATAAATACAATAGTTTAAGAAAGTGCTATTCTTGTCATGGAAACATATATTCTGAGAAAAATAATACCACTGTAATTCATTTTTGAAAGCTATAGAGACATCTTAGATGAGAAATGCAGTTATTAAAGGCAAAAGTACACAATATGTTGTAATGAAATGGGTGTGCTACACACTTCATTAAACGTTTTGTGAGGCACCTGGGAAATTCCAGCTCTCCCCCCTCCGAAGGAAGTGTTTGACATGGCTGGATCACTAGAGGAAGCACACAGAGCTAGGCTGAAACAAAAAACACACTGTCTTGGTGAATCTAGCCTGCAAGCAAAGCTGAATGTGAGCAAAGAATAACCAAGGGGCTACAGCAATCTGCATTTATTATTCCAGTGCAAAAACTATGGTTCCAGGATTCATTGAGAAAGACCTGAACACTTCCAGTGCTCAAAAAGAAGTTGATATGAGCAAAGCTGAAGTTCACTGTGAGCGACAGCGCTGGGGAAAATCCGACAGATTGTGCAGTGCATGTGTCCATTGGAAGAAAACACACTTGTCATATGAGAGGCTGAAAAGCTTAAAAATTCAGAGAGCACAGTAGGGAGTCTTCCAGGAAGATTCAAAGGACTGATACGTTTTGAATGTGTTGAGTGTTTGATTTACAATATTTAAAGGTAGAAAATAAAGCGAAAAAAACCAGTCAAATTTTATAGGAATCTCAGAGAAACAGAAGCTCAGGAAGGGCAGATGTGCTGGAATATCTATGATATTTACATGATCATATCAGAAGCTCATCCTTTTTGTAAAAAACAACCCCCAAATAAAACAAAGAAAAACAAATTCTGTATTTTAACATTATGAGCAGCATTGCTGATATAATGCTGTCTGCAAAGCATATTTTATAGTTCTAGTTCACTTTAATCCACTGTTCTTTCTGACATGCAGGAAAAGCACATTACAGACAAGAATCAGGGCAGAAGAAACTGTGCTTTTATCACAGAAGCCAGGGAGCTGCTGAAGTGCTGGTCCCTCCTTAGAAATATTTACGATCATGATGTATATACCCAGCAGAGTATTGCAAGAACAAGATGAAGATATTGTTGCACAATGTTATAGGAACGATATATAATATAAATAGTGCTGACTTCTCTTTTTGCTCATGGTTTATCAAAGCTTTCAGTCTATTGATCTGTTTTCCCTCAGTAAGAATTTACAATACGTTTATTTGAAAATGTTAAGATAAAATAAAGATTAAAATTTTAAATTTATGCTTTCCATGGCAAAGCTTTTATTAGTATCTTAGAGTAATTGCAATAACAATTAATCCTGCCCATACCCATAGATGCACACTGAAGAAACCCCTATAGATTTGAAGAGCACCAGCCCCTTAAAGTGTGTCACCTAGCACACACATAAAACAGCATTTCAGTCCCAAACTTCTCTCCTTGAAACAGCAATGCCACATGCAAGTCCTGTATAGCCTAACTCTCTGAATGGCAACCCAGAGGGCTTATATTGAACTTTGTTTATTGACATTCTACTAGCAAATAATACAGTGAGCATTGAGATAATAGTCCCTCTTTTAGCACTTCTCAATACAAAGGAATATGCTCTCAGGGGTATGAGGTGTTGTTTAAAGCCACCAACACATCTCTCTTTTTAGTGTGAGCATGCTCCTTGGAAAAGACAGAGGATGAGAATTTTCCCTGCTCGTTCAATTTTTGTTTGCAAAGCTGAAGAGCTCTGCAGGGAACCAAAATGAATAGTAAAGTCTGGTTTAACACAGCTTTTGGCCATTCTTGTTTCAGTTGTGTACCTTTTAAACTTCAGGGCATAATTCCTCCTCCTAATCAATCCCCTTTGGCATTCCTTATGGCTTCTCTTCTTACTTTTAACACAGTTTAAGATGACTCTCATTCCAGGGAGATCTATACCCCTTCCTATAGTACCACCTTGCTTGCTCCTAAAATGTTTTTGATTCAGAGTTATTATATGCCTCCTCCTCATTCAAATATGTAAGCTTCCTAGCACTCACTAAATAGCCCCAGCTTTCCAGTTTGCCTTTCTAAGGCCCCAGAAGCGTAGATTTATCTTTTGCATTTCTCAGAGAGAGTTTTGAACAAAACTGAATCTGCTCTAAGTGTGGTTTTTATGTCCAGACCCTTTAGATCTTGCTGTTCAGTAAATCTATGCATAACACATCATCATTTTTTGCTAGCTCACTGTTCATTTGGTAAAATAACCCTACCTTAATTTGCTTTGAAGAATATCCAAGACCTTACTTTATTGGAAAATCAGTTTGGGAAAAGATGTTACAGTATTCAAATATCTGGTTTTTCAATGGACATTTTTTTGTCTTTGGATAAGTGAAAGTCTTCCATGATCCCATAAATTCCACTACTTCTTCCTGCCCTTAATCCCCACAGCAACTCACAAAATGGATATTATTATCCAGTTCCAAACCTTGGATATTTCTCAACATGCCTATTCCTGGTAGTCCCATTTTTCATTTCACTAACAGACAATGCCACCGAAGTCCCACTGGCCTCTGTCTGTTAGCATTTCACTTATGAAATTGAGATCAGAAAGGTGCAAAGGAGAGCAACAAGGACACAGGGAGAATACATTATTCTTCTCAGTTCATTAAGAAGTTTTAAGTGCCCTGACAGCAACTAAGTGCAGTTAACACAAACATACTGCCTGGTAGAACAATACATTCAGAAAGTAAAATCTCAGTTAACATAGCACCAGCCGCATTTCTCCTACATCTGTCCCTAACCTCGTTCTCCTCCCAGGAGAGATATACATCCCAGAAGTATCTTTTAATAGGATTAAGAAAATAATATGAATTAATTTCATGCTCAAAGACTTGAGTATTAAATGCAACTGTAAAAGGAAATGAATGCAGCTTCAAACTAAACAACAGTAACATTCATTCTCTTAATGTTTTAAGTCACAAGTCAAGATTTTACAGGGCAAAGCCTCTTGCTGTATAAAATCCACATTTTTAACTGCTCAGATAAAAAAATGTCTGCAGTTGCATGAAACCTTAAAGCTCTCTGTGGTATTTCCATCTTCATTGCTCTTGTCCTAAAAGCATTTTTCCTGACATCCCTTACTGCTGGTGCCACCAAACACTCACAGGCAACAGGGCACAGTCTGGGCCTTCTTATGCCGAGATGTGAAAAATCAATTGAATCCCCATCAGATGGAATCACTGGTGCAGAAAGTGACTAAACACTAAAAGTTATTCTGTGATGTTAAAGTCTTGAAAGAGGATACTGCAAACACAAATGACAAGCTAAAATATAGGGTGATTGTATTTATAATAACTCTGTATTGTTATTTTGGGGCTCTGTCCTTCTTCAGGTATGCTACTACTCACTGCTCAATTAACTTTCTCTCCAAATATTTCAATTCTTATAAGATATATATTATATTATATGCTATGGCACACACTGATATATCACATCACATCACAATAGCGAAACATTCAGAATATTTCCATTCTCTTTCCATTATGCATAGGAACAGGGTAGACTGACAGCAGAGTCTACATACTGTGATAGGAAACATGATTTTTATTTCTGTTTCAAACTTGGGTGATTCTAGGCGCTATGTCCTTATTTTACTAAATCTAATTATTCTATGCTGCATATAGTAACTATAATATATAATTTAGTCCTGGATATAAATAAATCCAATCTGACTTGTCTTTCTTCACATTTTTTCTCCCTTATTTTTTTTTCTGTCATTTTCTATATTTTCTGCTGATTTTACCAGCATCTTCTCTAGCCAATTCTTTGTTTCTCTCTTACACATCACATACTGCCTTATATATCTATGCTAGCATGCAGCTGAGCTGCAGGAAGGAATTTTTTTGTGTAAGTCCTATTATAACATACTCAGGATGATATATTACACTTGAAAGCCTCTAGTATAGATATAAAGAAGTCATATTATCTATTCCCAAAAGAATGTTAATCATAACCCTTTAATCATAATGCTAATCATACACATTATTTGGAAAAACCCAAGCATTTTATGGTTGAGCATAGGAATAGATGTCAAAAGATACATGTTGTCTTGGCTGTTGCACAGCCTTGTGTTCTCAAGAAAACTCTCTGATTTTGTTTTCTAGCTTGGTTTACTTGTCAAAATACATGAATAATATTGGTCTTCTTGATTGGGTAACGCTAATGTTTATAAATGCTTTGAAAACACAGGTTATGCTTGGCTAAAGAGGTGCAAATTATTTTTCTCTGTCAATTGTGTTTTATAGAAAACACCATCGCAAAACACTCATCAAACTGGTAAATTGGTAGAAAGAAGAAAAATTAAAAAAAAAAAAGTTTAAAAAGGGAGAAAATACAGCTTTGGAACAGCAAAAAAATAGAGTCAAAGCGTGAAGCAAAGAAACAAACTTTTGCATGAAATCTTAGTCTGCATAGCTGCTCCTCACCTGAAATGTGAAACCAGTGTAGACACAGACCAGTCAAAATGAAACTCTCCAGCTTTATGTATAAACTCTGTGCTTAAACTACACTGATGCTAATGGCATGAGGTCAATTAACTTTGATCTATAATGACAAGAGCACTAGCTTCCTAATTTAGTGGAAAAAATAAACTTTCAGCAACCCTGAACACTCCCCGTGCACCAGTGTGTGCTCCTGATCAGAGTTATAATTGAGCACACTCTAGCGGTCCCTGGCATGCCAGGAACACTGCGCACACAGAAGTACAGGCAAACAGAACAAACAGCTCCACACATTCATCTGTGTAATGTGACACAAAGCCTCAGCTGTGGACAGCTCACACAGAGTTTCAGAACCCCTGGCCTAAAGACTGATGATGTCAGATATTTGCAATTTCGACTATCTGTAGCTAGCGTCTCTTTGAGATTATATAATGCTTTATAAGGTGGCTAGGGTAATTTATGGAAAAAAAATGCACGCCACCAGATTAACCAGTTTGAGATCATAATTTATCTCTAATGGCCTTTCTTTGACAAGAAGAAAACAAAAGAAAATTAAAGCTGATAGGGCTGTTCTAGTAATGTCAAAAGTTGGCATTCTTTATCACTCTAACTTAAAAGCAGTCCTTGTCGGAATAATGATAAAGGCATCATAGAAATTTTGCTTTTCATCTGTCTGACATATAAATCAATGATCCAAAAAACAAATCATTATATATGTATTTTTTTTTTAAAGTGAATATAAAACAAGCCAGCTTGTCTACATTTTTTATTCATCTCTGACAGAGTCAGTTATACCATTTCTCTGAGCACTCACTCACAGCTGAAGCTGCTCCCCCCTCCCAGTTATAACACTGACCCCGTTTAGAGAGCACATCTCAAACAGAGGCACCAAAATCAGTAGCATTTTCCAGGTTGTGAGCTGACATAATGGGCAGCTTTGCTTCCTCTGGGGAGCAAGCACTCTCTTTATCACTAGGACAAATGACCTGGAGAAGAGGTATCCAAGGCTAGACACTCTATTTCCTTATAAATGCCAGATCAGATCATAGCACATTACTGTGACTCACTGTGTTAATGACCAGGCACTTCCATTTGCAGGGGAAGCACGACAGTGCATCACGCTGAATCCAAGCTCTGGGTATATCAGGGTACACTTTTCAAGCAGGAACACTACTTTTAAAACTTCCCTTTCCTTTTCAGTACCTACACCTTTGAAATTCGTAGCTACAAACAGACCAAACCCTTGCCAAATTAACAACAAACAAACAACAACAAACAAATACTATCAATAAACAAGGCTTACCTTACAACACTAGTGACCTGCCAGAAGCAGTGTATGATGTGTCTTTCACATCAGGGAAGGGTGGTTTTCAGCTCTCAAGTGGCTCCTCTAGGATCCTTCACTTTGGATTTTTCTTCACTTTTTTATTTTTAGAGTGCAGGTCCTTATTCCTCATAGTGGGCAAATACATCCTTTTACAGAAGTACAAGACTCCACTTTGTCCCTCTATAATCTGAAAGCTGAAAAGGATTAGCTGAGCCTAAAAAAATAAAAGAAACAAAATTATTTTATTAGACTTGTGTTAAACAGAAATTTCTGTATTTTGGAGGAATAAAACCAAATTCCTACCATACTGAGGAAACAAAGATAAATTAAGAAAGAGGAGTAGTAGAGAAGGAAAATAAAGATTAGATGACAGAATATGAGATAGACAAGAAGACACAATCAAAAGCAAAGGATAGAAACAACAAAAGGAGGGAAAGAGATCAGTAATATAAAGGACAGAGGCCTTCACATTGTTCCCCAATTCAGCCACCCTGTAGTCACAGACAGCCATATGATGGAAGCCTAGATCAGAATTGCCCACCAAATATTCAGTTCATGTCAGGCCATGAAACATGTAACAAGTGTTTAAATAAAATGCTTACTGCACCAAAATAAAGTGTCTGAGGCAGAGAGCAAAGTAGAACATGGATCACAGGCCCCCACAAAAGAGCATTTTAGGTTAAAATGCTCAGAAACTGTACCCCCAATGCTTTACAGGAAAGTTAGAAAACGTTTATTCCTTCTACCTTTACTGATACTGACCTGCCTTACAAAGATATATATTAAAACAGAGGATACTGGAGACTTCAATTCAAGCTCCTTTGGTAGCACAACCCTTAGGATGCATCATTCTTCCCAATGAAGGTATTTACAAGATTATATTTCTCATTGCAGTATTCAAATGCATCCTCAAACACTTCCTCAGAGGTAGGGAAGCACTCAAATGTATTGCCAAATTAGGAACACCAGTGCAACAGGGCTCATTTTTTTCACATCAGATGAGCTATATTCCTTTCCAAGTCTGAGAAATTTATGAGAAAAAGTGTTGATTCTTTGAGCTCTTACTCTTAGACTGTTTTCAGAAACACTCACTACCTGAACTATTCAAAAGCCAGTATTCAAACTGAAGTGCCTATTGCAACAAAGAGATGCTGGCAATAGATCATGCAGAGTATCTGTCTCCTTCCTCTGCCAAGGATAACAGTTCCCTGCTTACTGTGCTTTTATCTGTGTTTATCCTCTAAACTAAACTCAAAGTTGGCAGCACTTGTATGTCTGTGTCAGAAGAGTTAAGAAGTATGAGTTTTACATATATATATACACTCAGACATATACATATATATATTAAATATATACTATATATATATTTAGATATAGGTAGATATATATGTATAATATATTTATGGACTTATTGGTCTCACAAACAGAACTTGGGTTTAGGCAAAAAATACATTTCCCTTTTCTATACAATACCAACCATGTGCTTGGTTTTGAGCAACACAATTACTCTTCCCTAGAGCCATCAGGAAACAGATTCGGTAACAACATCTGAAGAGTACAGAATATAGATCAGTCCTTGTTAAGTTTATATTTGATATGAGTGTCATGTTAGAGAAAATGCACAAGCATAAACTCTCCAGACAGTAGATTGCCATTATTAGCTTTTCCCCAAGCAACTCTCTGACACCTGTTTTCAGTACCTTCAAATACATTAAAAAGAGACAGAAACACATAAGTCAGAGTAGAAGAAATATCTATAGGTTGGATCCTTCTTTCCTAAAAAACCCCAAACAACCTATACTTACTCTTGCTCCCCTTAGTCTTGATAAGCGAGCAGGTTTTTTTCATTTTGAAGGGTTTTGTTTTATTCTAAATTTCTGCATCTGTTGCGCTTTCCTTGTTACCTCTGTATAATGACAATTATAATTTACCATCTTGCAGCAGCATGGGACATTTGATTGAGCATAACTTCTGTCATTTATATTGGCAATAATATTGTGCAGTAATTTCTTAGCTTAAAAATTTTATTACAGTTTTTTTTAAGGATGATTTTTTAAAGAGTTAATGCAAGTGCCTTGTTTTAACTTCAGAAACATTCATATTGATAGCATTTACTACAAACTCAAAAATTAGCTAAATAAAAAAAATATAGTCGTTGAACCAGGATTTTTTCAGGGCAAAAGAAATTATTTGCTAAGCTTGTTAAACATCTGTTAATTATGCCAGTCTTATTTCTTAAAAAGCCTTGACTTTGTGGAAGGGATATTTATGCAAGGTAGCTGTGATAAAGAAGTAAATGCTGAAATTTCTAACCCTAGGGATGATTGGCTGATGCAAACTGAGTACAAATGGATTTCAACCACATTTTTCCTCCTGGTGGTGCACATATTTGGCAGTGAGCAAAACTTCATACTGATGACTTGCACCTGTAAGGCTGCACATACACACACATTGCCCAGAGTGAATCACGGCAGAAAATTAGACTTTCAAAGTTTCGTTTTCAGTAGGAACAGAGAGTGTCCTGCATTACATAGGCTGGAGACCCATTATACTCGGCTGTATGTAAAAAAAGACAGTTTCTCAACTAATGAAACCATCTATCTTTTGCTCAGTCTACAGGACGACATAAAGGTGATCCTTTGAATTAAACTTACATAAAGCAGGAGTCACGGTGCCTAAGCTGAGTGAGGCTAAGCATCCACATGAACCTATAGAAATACATGTTTCATAGCTGTGGACAAAGATAATGGCATGCAAGGAACGCTGTTCCAGAAAATGATGTAGCCTTTCATCCTTAATAACCAAATAAAAAATGGGAAGTCAGTACTCGGGAGCTACTCCAGCAAGCAGATCTCCAGGAAACAAGGTTCCCCGCAGACTCTTCCTTGATCTTAAAGCTTAACGTGAAACATTTATATGCACGTAGCACCTGGCCACAAGACGTGGGAAGGGACTTTATCACACTGGCTGTATTTCTTTCTTAAATAATAGATTCCCTCTTTTTTTCCTCTCTGGGAAATGGAAGACATCCTCAATAATGTTTCTGCACCTTTTTCTTCTGAAACATTTTAAGAACCAGGCAATCTCGAAAAACTCATCACACAATTTTAAGAACTATTAATACCCCTCAAACTGTCTGGTGCTGAATCACACCCAAGTTTTTAAAAACAAAACCATCCAGTCAAAATAAGTTAAGCATTATTATTTCAATGAAGAAGTTGGTTTATTTGTTTGTTTGGTTTTTTTTTTTAATGTGTTAATTGAATGCTAATCTCCCACTGACATTTCTTTGACGTCCAAGCACATGGATAATCTATGAACAGACTAAATCCAACTGAAACTACACAAGTCACTTGTATGCATGGTATTTTCCCAAAGGCACTCCAGAGGAGTGAAGAACTTAGTATGTGAACCTTAAATCGCTGCTCCAAGACCATTTCCAGCTTTGCAATGATTGACTCACTTGTGTCTTAAGCAGGAGTTAAGATATCAAACCTGTAAAACATATATAAGCCTCTACATAATCCAGCTGTATCTTTGTCTTTTTCAAACCACTCTGTTTTTATCTGCATCCCTACCGTAGCATGCAATCAGTTATAGGCAAACCCCCATGAAAACAACATAAAGCAACCTCAATGCTTCCACTGAAACAAAAAGGTAAACCCACCTGGAATCAAAGGACAAGTAGCTCAGTGCAGTGCTTATTCACCTCTGATTACATGAAAAATTCAAAATTTTCTTCACAAGTAAGAAATCCCAAACTATGTTATCCATTAAGACCAGGGTCTGTGAGTGCACAGGCAGAGAAAATAAAGCCATTGTTGTTTGGACAAAACAACTCTTCAAAATTTTCTCAAACAAAAAGGTTTGATTTTGTTTCAGCTTTGTCAGTCTCCTGCATTTTGGCTGAGAGCAACCCAGACAAAAACAAACAAACTCAAAAATTCTAAAAAAAGAACCCAAAGCCAGAATACTCAAATGTGAAAATTAGGCCATTTGGTCATTTGAGTTCCTGACTGTGACCCCATTGCTACTGTGACATAAGGAGATTTTTCCATGGTTTAAATGTGGGAGAAAATACATTTTGAGAAAAACTCTGAAAGAAGTTTTTACCTTGGTTACTCTTCTGTGGTCTGGGACATGCAGAGTTTTGACAACAAATTTTATCCTTAAACAGCCCCTTGTAACTGCATCTCAACTTTTGTCCCTTTTGCAATATTCTCAGGGACTTCAGAAATAAACATTAAAAACATCACAGCTACACAGGAGAAAAAAGCAGCTGTAGAGTCTGCACACAACTCAGACAGTAACAAATGCATTTAGATCCAGAAAAAGCAAATGAGAAAATATTGGAAAATTTGGCCATCATTTTCACTTCTCACTACAGCAGAAATCTTTGCTGTAAAGGCTTAATTAGATTTGTACCACATAAGATTAGGGTTTGAAACAAGGAGAAAGTAGCAACTCTCTGCAACAGGAACAGAACATGAATTACCTAAAACCATTTTGTGTTAGTACAGTAATCTTAACAGCATTCATTTCTCCAGATAACTTTTCTAGATTTGCATGTGTGTGGGAGAATAATAAACATTCGTCTTTTCTGCCTTCCCCTGCATAAAGTGTATTGTTTCCAGTTAACATTTTGGAAACCAAGGCATGGGAAATTCTCTGCAAAAGCCACAAGTACTGGGTTACATGGTCCTCCCTATGAAGTGCCGCTGTGTTCCTAAAGTTAGTGTGTGGAGAAATGTAGATTCTCTGAATAGAGAAAAAAAAAAACAAAAAAACAGCCCAGCATAATAAGCAGGAAACCCCACTGCATTTTGTGGCAAATAAAGAGAAGTGAGCACAGCCCCAACGCAGAGAGTGAGAGCTTGGCAACTACAGCATTCTTCTGGGACACAGGACACATTTAGTCAGACCAAACCCCAGCTTTCGTGGGAAAATATCACAACCACTGAGCAGCTGAAGCAGCATTTTCTCCCCTCTCTCATGTATTTTGCAGAGTCCACTCTAAGAACAACAGAGGGCTGAGCACAGGAGCCGGGATGGGCAGAGAAACCCGAACTTCATGTATAGTGAGAATCCTTGGAGATGCTGCAAAAGATTTAAAATTTGGACAGAGGCAGTCCTAATTGCAGGCTTCTCTGTGAACACTCAGTCCCTGATGAGAATTTATACTTGAAACCATCAGTGCTAAAGTTAACTTATTTAGTTTGCTAAATGCACTTATGAATACAGTTACTTAGCATGAGGCTGTTTCCTGCCCTTATTAAGGGCATAGAGAAGAAGTTAATTGCAAAGTCCTGCTCCAGCACATTTACATGAGTCCAAAGGCTGGGTCTTGGTACATCCTTTACAAGTGAGACAACGAAGATTGCTTCATAGCAGTATAACTTTCTCAAAGGGAACTAAAGAGGAGCTGGCAATCATACGCACCCTCTGCACTGATCAGTCTGTTAACTCTGAGACACCACAAGAGAAAGGCCAGGCTTACGGCCAAGCTCAGCCTAAATCTTGGTACTAACTCAACTTCCTCTGTGACACCGGGCAAGTCACCTATCAGTCTCCATTACCCAGCTATAAAGGGGGAATTCAGAGTACCTCCATGTTTCCTCACCATGTGCCAGGTCTATTTCCATTACAAGCACTGGGCAGCAAATGCCTTCTATTATTCATAGGCTGAGTCCGGGCGGGAATAGAACACCTTCTCGTCTGACCTTCTGCATTCCAGGGGCTGTTACGTGTATATGCAATACTCAGTGGGGAGCTCATCACAAATGGGGTCTCTGGGTGCTCCTTCAAAAGAGAAATAATAACACTAACTCAAACACAGTCATTACCTTCCTCTATCCATCTAAACTGCTGGGCCTATTTAGAATTTGGATGCAAATTTTTGTGTTCTTACAAAGTCAGCAATCTTCTGTGTGTTTTTTCTTTATTTTGAAAGTTGTTTCAGAAGAGGATTTTTCAAAATTAAAGTTTCTGAAAGAGCTCATAAACATAAGCATATTTCAAAGATAAAAATACTTGAACACCCCAGGTCCTGAACTGATAATGGTGTGTACTAATGCACTCGGCACTCATGCAATTTTTTCTAAATTAAACATCATCCAGTTTTAAGTGAACATAAATTCTGGAAATCAGTTAGACTGTCTGGGCATGATGCATAAAACCATACAAGTCAGACCTCTTTAAATGAACTGACTCCACTCATCAATGTCTAAATAAGTCTTTTCTGAGTAAAATACCAATATTTTCATTGTTGAGATAAGTTGACAAAAAATTAGCAACTTAAGTTTAACCAAATCACAATCCTTAACTTTAACGCATTTTTAGGTAATGTCCTCAGGTAACATCCCCTTATTTGCTTTCTGTAGGTTTATAATGGAGTATTTAAATGGCACTCAGCTCTGCTTAGGAGAGGACCAAGTAAAATTCAGTTTAATGAGAATAAAGTTTACTTTTCACTTCTGCTTGTATAAAAGAAGAAAACTGCACGGCTACTCATAGTATTAGTAGAATTTTCATGTTTTACATTTTGATGAACTGGAAGAAAATAGAAGAAAATAGTGGAAAAAAAGCCCTACAACAAGAAATGTAACAGAAAGTATAATATACATGCTATGACATCACCTGTTTAATCTATTGATGACTGTATTACACACTGCTATCCTGTCAGCTCCCTGAAAAACACCATCATATTGACAAAGGCAGTGTTTCACACTGTTTCTTATACAAGGCTGTGTGTTATCCCTCAGGCTTTCCAACCCTCATTTAAAGAACTATGATCATCTCAGTGTCAAAATTCAATTTATCAGATCCAATATATATGAAGGGAGTGAAATATAAGAGCTGGCAGCACATAAGAGTTAAACAAGATGTTCTGATCATCCCCTGTGGACTTATTGTGACACCTAGCACTGAAGGGAAGGAGCTGGAAGACATGCTGTCCCCTTTCTGTCTCCTTTTAGTATGACCAAGCTGGTTTAACTACAAAATTTGAGACAGAATCTAAGACAGTCCTCAACTATGCTCCCTTCTCACTCAAACAGCTATGAAGGTGTCTTCTGTGCTTCAGTGTATTCTTTCCTGCTTTTAGGAAAGAATACAGTGAAGAATGGATGTAAAGTTTATCAGATCTGAAGATAAAATGTATTTAACTTAAATACAGGCAGGATAACAACTTGGCTTGCGGGGAAGGCCCTGTTCAGGAAAATGCCCTATGAGCCAAGACTCAGAATGGACCCTGTTATGCAGGATGAGCTGAGAGAAACTGATACTGGTGCTCAAAGAAATGAAACGAAAATGGCAAGCAGAGGGGTGAGTGTGGTACTACCTGGGGGAAGAGCCCGACATTAGGAATTATCTGGAGCTAACAGGCAACTTGTAGGTTTGGGAGGGATATCAGCTGATCTGACCTAACACTCGAGAGGGCTGGGCTCAGAAGACAGCAAACTTGGGAGAGCTGAACCCAAAGTGAGCCAGGAAACTGGAGAGAGCACTGAGGTAGCTACAAATGATAAAGAGAAATGAGATTAAGGATTCAGGGAAGAATACTGGGGCAAAAGACAGTGGCAGGGAAGAGAATGAGATGGAAGGCTGAAACAGGAAAAGGAGGAATAGTCAGACAACGACAGAAAGGCTCAGTCTTTGAGGATGCAGTCAATCAGCCAAGACTTCCTTCCCAGGGGCTTGGATGGGAAAATTTCTCCACTCCTGGCAAGAGGTTAGGGAATCCACAGGATGCACACCCTTTCTTCCTTTCTACTGACAGACAGAATAAAAAACATAACTCCCTGCTACTGCTGTCAGTGACACTGTTAGCTCAAGTAGCAGATGGCTGTCAGATGCATCCAGAGATTGCCATCTTGCTGATGACCCCTGTGGGGGGTGTTATGATTCCACAAAATCTAGTTCAATGTTTTCACTTTGCTTTTCTAAAAACCTAGGGAATTACACAAAGTATTAAAAATAATATTATGCAAATAAAGAAACTATTAAGATAAGCAGTATCAAGATTAAAAATACCTGTTCTTTTTTAATGTGCTGTCTTCTGTGCACACTCCTTGTGATGCACATTGCTCTACAGTGATAAGAAATGCTACTGTCCTCATAATTTTGTCTCTTTTTTGTTGTTGTTGTTGTTGTTGTTGCTGTTGTTGTTGTTTTGGGGTTTTTGTTTTTTGGGGGTTTTTTGGGTTTTTTTCCAATAACGTAGAAGATGGGTAGCAAATTAGGAGATCACTATAATGAAAAAGTAAGCATATTATTATGGTCAAGATGGTTGAGTGCTGCCTAAAAAAATGACATTCTATATCTGCTTCTGTACATAACACCAGGCAGACCTAAGCAGAAACCTTAACTAACCTGATGACCACAAATTCTCTAAGTTCTTACACATCCCATGTGAAACATCTGGCCAAGTTTGCTGAGTACTCACAGCTTCAGCCAAGCTTTAATGTATTATAGTGGTTTTCTGAATACCTAATATAGTATAAAAACGCAGATTGCTTTGGAAAGCTTTTTCCAGACATCTCATTATGACAACCAGAATTAATAGCTGTTTGGCAATTTTAAACTCTGTCTCACAACACTGTCCAGGTTGCCCAGTAACACTGCTTGATTTTGTATGGATATTGTGAAGTGTTACAGAAGTGTCCACAAGAAATTACTACTTCAGTCATCATCTCAGACTATGAATATCACATCTCATCTTTTTCAATGAAGATAAAACAAAGCATTGAATGCTGATGAAGTAAAGACCATTCCTGCTGAAGATGAAAACACACTGACATAGCAAAAATAAACTGTGTGTGTTTGTACACAGAGACACTGTGTTTTGATTTCTGTAGAAAGAAGAATACACAGGATGCACGGACAATGTTAATTTCAACGTCAGTGAGTGATCTTTCAGCTTTAACAAAGCTTTGTTAGTCCAGATTTTTGAATGCAATGTGCTATAAACTCATCTACATAGTGCTCAGAATTCAAAGGATAGACGAAAAGTCGAAACTTGAATCAAAATGTAAACGATTTTTACTGCTTATGGGAGGGGGTTTGGATTATGTCATCTTTAAAAATCCCTTCCAAGCCAAACAATTCTATGAATCTGTAGCAGTTAGGGAACTGTAACTTGACACGTTACTTTAGAACAAATCGCAGCATAAAGTTCAGTCAAAGATAAACTTAATTACATGATACTGACTAATTTTCTGGCATTGAGACAATCATAACTCATTCCAGTAAGAACTGAATCAAGCAAGTCCACTATTTCCACTTGTGTTTTCCAGGCATAGTGAACTCAGTGGAGGATGTGGATTTTAGATGTTTTATCCATAGGAAGGAGCACTCCCCCAAACCATTACAGTTCTAGATAAAACCAACCACAACTGAACTTCTGGGGAGCCTTCCCCACGCACCGGTGCTTGTATCAGACACACCTGGAGCCTTTGTGGGCCCTTCGCTCCTCTCAAGTGCTCTGTGGCCTGACCAGGGTGATGAGGGCAGTGATCATCCCTTTTACCTGGAACAGGTGAGGCTGCACCTCAAATCCTGTGCCCAGTTCTGCGGCCATCACTACAAGAAGGACACTGAGGTGCTGGAGTCCAGAGAAGGGCAATGGAGCTGGGGAAGGGTCTGGAGAGTAAATCCTGTGAGGAGCAGCTGAGGGAGCTGGGGTTGTTCAGCCTGGAGTAAAGGAGGCTTAGGAGAGCCCTTATTGCTCTTCTATAGCTGCCTGGAAGGGGATTATATCCAGGTACGGGTCAGTCCCTTCTCCCAGGTAACAAGCAACAGGATAAGAGGAAACGGCCTCGAGATGTGCCAGGGGAGGCTTAAGATTGCACCTCAGGAAAAATTTCTGCGCTGCAGGGGGTGTCAGGCATTGGGACAGGCTGCCCAGGGAAGCGGCCGAGTCACCACGGGCGGTATTTAAAGGAGCGTAATGTGGCACTTGGGGACACGATTTAGTGACAGGGCGGGCTGTGCTGGGTGAAGGGCTGGACTCGACGGTGTCACCGCTCTGTCCCAGCCCTGGAGCCCCTGCGATTCCCTGGAACACCCCGCGGCCGGGAAACGCGCTCTGAGGGCGCCTAAGTGCGGCGAAGAGCAACGGCGCCATCTAGCGGCGCCTCCCGGGCCGGGCCCGCCGCGGGAAGCAGCGATCCGGGCGGGTCTCTCTCCCTGGGGACGCACACCGCGAGTTTGATACAGGCACCGTCACAGAACGGACTGCTGGCTCGGAAAAGACCTTTAACGCTCATCCCGGCAATGAGCAGGGACACCTTCAATTAGATCCGGCTGCTCAGAGCCCCGTCCCATCTGGCTTTGAATGCTGCCAGGGATGGGGCACCTACCACCGCTCGGTGCAGCATGTTGCAGAGTTTCATCGCCCTTCCTCCTTATATCTAGTCGAAATCGACCTTCCTCCAGTTTAGTATTGTCCCCTGTCCTGTCCCGACAGACCGTACCAAACAGACCATGCCCTGCTCTCTTGTAGCCCCCCAGGGATTGTAGGGGCTGTAAATTCTCTCCGGAGCCTTCTCCATTCTCAACAACCGCGGCTCTCTCAGCCTGTCTTCATAGGAGAGGTGCACCAGTCCTCTGAGCATCTTTATGGCCTCCTCCACACCCATTCTAACAAGTTCATGTCTTTGCTGTGCCGGGAAGCTCAGAGCTGGATGCAGCACTCCAGGTGGAGTTTCACCAGGAGAGAGAAGAAGTGCAGAACAACCTCCTTTGACCTGCTGGCCATGCCGCATTTTGTGGATTTTTTTGCATTATGTTACAATTGGCTTTCTGAGCTGTGGTTCATGTTCATGTTCCAGGCATTCCAAAGTATCCTCTGTTTTTTCCACAGATGCCAATTTAATATGACAAACTGTAAAAAGGCTCCAGTCAAGATACATATTTAGTTGCTTTCTCATTTAAAAAAAAAAAAAAAAAGGAAGAAAGAAAGAAATAAAAGAAGAGGGGAAAAAAAAAGAACCACCACTTGCTGAAGGGACCATGAGGTATTTTCTAGACACATTAGGAAAACATGTTTTTCCCCCTTTCTATCTTAGGAAAGCTTAATTCAGCGTGATAGTGACACTTATTGGGCAAACATGCCATGGAAATGCCAAGGCCAAATGGTTTAAAGCTGGCATGTCATAATCAGTTGGAACAAGAGCCTTACAAATGGGAATGCTGAGCAAACACAGGCAAAATGTGGTCACTTTTTGTTCTAGACCAGGCCTTATACAGGCTACACAAGGAGATCAAATTAAATATCATCTGCTTTGCAGCCCAGGTGTTTTATTACACCCATGCAAGTCAACCCAAGATTTCTAAAAAGAAATTATGTTCCAGTTACTGGTACTGTCCTTGAAAAATAGGAAACATTAAGTACATGACAAAAATCTTTTGAGGGTTCATTCAATGTAATGCCTCCTTTAATACATAGGATCAAGTCTTCCAAAAGTGTGCCACAAAAAGTTTCTTCAGCCAAAACCAAACTTCTGTGAGCCCTGTGTGTATTTGTCATCCATACAGCCAGTGAGGCTTCTCCTTCTTTTTGGTTTTGTACCAGAACAAAGGTTCTGTTTTTTTCCTGTCACAGGCTTTAGTAAAAGGCAAATAGAGCTGTGACGGTGTAAGTCCTAGCCACACATCTCTAGCAGCCCTGGTTTGCATCTTTCCAAACCTATCACATCTGATTTACTAGAAGAGGATCCACACTTTTTCATTACTGTTTAAACCTAAGATACTGGGCTTCACATTATAACAGCTGAGACTCCAAGCACTTCCTTGACTCAGAGGCAGAAACCTCCAGCAGAGATGCAGCAGAGAGCTGCAGGTTACAGAGACGGTGTAAGGTATATCAAGATTCACCAGCAGTTGGCTGTTAAATCACCAAATCAAAAAACTCAGTGAAATTTTTACAGACATCCACCTGACTTGCTGTATCCCAAAAGATGGCAAGGAGGGAGATTAGACTTAGCATGTATATCACAGCAAATATTAGTTTTTTGACTATACATCTGCTTTTCTTAAAAAGAGTATATGTGTTCTTAGTGCACTGCCAAAAACTCCTGTACCCAAGGAGGCCCAGATGAAGTATTTTCAAACACTTTCTGGATCCCCTGACTGAAATGATTCTTGCTTGGTGCAAGTAGCACATTTCTTATACGCAGCATACAGGGGAAGCTTCTTACACACATCACACACCTTTGCAGATGTGAGGTTAGAAGCTGTGAAAAGACACAGACACATGAAAATCAGAAATGACCATAATACTGACACCTTTCCTTTTCGTCCTAACAACACATGCTGGGTAACAGCAGTTTGCCCATGTGCCAGAAGAAAGCAAATAAAATAAAACTTTTTAAAAAATAATAAAAATAAAAAATGGCTGAAGAGTTACACAAGCCAAGCCCTTTGAGAGAAAAAGCAGCCCTCTGAATAACCATACACTGTGTCCTGGCATTAGTTTATTGAGTTGTTATTCTTCTCCTGTAAGACTGCAGCAACCCTAAATGTCTATTTACTCTTCCGAGGTCCGTGCAAGAATCTATTTATAGCTGTGGGATACCAGTGCTAGTGCATCATGACACTGGCCTCTGTTACTGGAAATGATCCTGGAGGATTTACAGGCAACAGAATGAGTGACTGACACATCCTATCAGAACAAGAAGTACAATTCTTAGAGAGGAAGTACCAAAAAGAAAAGAGAAGCCTTGAGATACAGGGAAAGGTGCTCAGAACAAAAAAGATGAAAAAGTCTCCTTTTTGAATGCAATTGTACTTATTTACAGACAAATAAATGGAGTAAAAGAATAAGTCAAAATATTGGTTCTGTTACATCAGCTCTTGGATGTTCTAATAAAGATAACAAAGGGTATAATTTGTCATAGGTGAAAAGCATCCATAACCACAAAAACAAAAGCCAAGGGTACCAGACCTGATACTCAAAAAAAACCTTGTTCACCTTACTCAGACTGTCCATAACCACAAAATCACTAGAATAAAACTGATTTTTCTGGAAGTTAGAGTTATTCTCCTCTGCAGCCCATCAGAACAGTTATCTTCACCAAACCAGAAAAAAAGAAAAAGCCCTACTGAGATATCAGCTGACACATTTTTACATCTTCCACCACTTTCTCTTTTCCATTCCCTTGAGTGCTATATCAGTCAACACTTCACAGCATCCACATTCCGTTATCAACAATCAGACATTAGCGTTCATGGCACTCCCCTGCCAATGGATAGTCAAGTTTGACACATGACTTATTTATTTTGGAGATTTGAGAAACTGTGATTCTTGGCTCTTGGTATTTCTAAATTTGGGAATGGCTTTATTTAAAACCAGCTCTGAATTCAGGCTGTAAAACTGCTATGAAAACATTTAGATGGTCCTTTACAGGAGAGCTGTGCAACACTGCAAGGGAAATGGTTAAGCACAATGTCTGGTTAATAATAAAAGCAAAGAGCTGCAAGCTAAGGGATAAAGCCACAGCAGTACTGATATCACTGGAGAGTTTGCAGTACTCTGTGATAACAGAACTCCATTTATATCCACTGGTGGACAGACCAGGCACTCTGTGTTAAGCACAGGTGAGGGTGAGTAAGAATACACAGCTGTGAGCTGTCTTACCTCTTTCAAATTATATTCTCAAGTTATGTAAATAAACCACTTTCAAGATGTTTTCCCTAGAGTTTAAGGGGAATCCACAGCGTTCCCACAGTTGTAAACGTTTCTGGGTATTCAAATGTCACCCAATGGGAAAGCTGTTTTGCAGTGTCAGCCGGAAACTCTCATTAGGGTTTCCAAAGGGCATCCCCACATCACAGTCACTACATGGACAAAGAAGGGTATTCCTTCATATATAGCATTCCCTGCTAAACTCATCTCAGTACAGTTCATCTATAGCACTTGAAACTGTTTATTTCAGAGGAAGTTACTATTTCATATAGTAGCAATGAGTGATTTGCTTTAGCAGGGGTCATTGTTCCATGATAAAGGAGTCTGTTCCTCGGACAGGGCAGAGTATCACTATAAATATCACCTTCTCACAGTTATTGCTCTTCTTGGTAGTGGTTGATATCTAGACTGTCAAATCAAAGAACAAATGTGGTAACTGTGCCCTATATTGTAAAATCAGTAAGTTAACAAGTCTCCTTGGATCCTTTATTCTAAGGCAAAGTCTATACTTTTGCCTACAGTAGAAGACATTTAACTATGAACTTCATATTGCAGGAGTCAACAGCAGTCTGGAAAGTGCTTTGCCTCAGTTTGAAGGTGACATGTGCATAAAAGAGTTATTTCTCTAAGGAAAACTAAAAGAACTGGTTAAGCCAATGTAGGCAGTCCAAAAGATGGTGCTGGTGGTTTTTGCAGCCCCGACACTTAGGTCTTACTGTACCATTCTATAGGAGATTCAGGACTTTTCAGGCTAAGGAGGAAAACTTGAAGCTTCAGTAAATCATTAAACGATACATTTAATCATAGGGGACGAGCTGCATCATCTGCTTTGACAGGGCTACTGTGGGTTTGTTTGGGTTTTGCTATCTTCTTGCACTGTTATGCAACCTCTCAAACTTGGATCAATAATAAGAAAATTCTTGTTCAATGCTTCCTTTCCCACAGGCCAGACACAGTCACTTTGTCAGCACCACTCTCAGCTCACTGACTGAGCTATGGAGCTCCAGCAGATCCCTGACTCCCAACAGGAGCAGCTTCCTAGCCATTTGTTTGGGGCAGAGAGCCTTTCTGAAGGCTCTCATTTTTGCCCAGCTCCAAGCCTCATTTCCTAGCCGCTGTAAGACCCATGACAGCCCATCAATTCTCTGAAGGCACCATAACCTTAGCAAAAAATATTTTTGGCTCTCCACCGGGTGGCCCATGAGGAACTCAAGCCAATTGTCCTCTGAGTTGCTAAAACACCTGGAACCTTCACTGACAGACCCCTCCCTCTGCCCTGTGTGTACTGCCAGCTGTAAGGAGAACTGTTTCATCTCTTTTTCCACACAAATACCTTGCTGGCTTCTTCCTAGTTCTACAATGCTTAAGTTATTCTGCCATTACTTAGTTGATGATTTACCACCCTCACATCATTCATAGACAATTCAATGGAATCCAGAAAGACCTGGCACCTATTGAAAGGAAGGCATTGGGAATCATGTTGAACAGCACATAGGAACATTATCATGTTGTTGTCCTTCAAGGCAGCACACTTTTTGCACTTTCCTAAATCAGTATTTCTCTGGAGGCTGAAAATTACCCATGTCATGATTAAATTCATTCACGATCATTTCAGTACATGATTAAAATACAGGGCTCTTTGTGGGGTGCTCTCTGTTTCAGTCATATTCCTCTCCCACACTTCTTGCTACCAGTCCAACCCATGCTAGAGCACGGCCTAACCAAACAGCCCTAAAGGGGATATTTTGAATGTTTTCACATGGATTTGACTGTCCTGGTAAAAAACTTCTGAGTGCTCCTTGATTTTCTTTCATCCAGTTTAACAAGGCCCAGCTTTTACAGGGATTATTTTTGCCTTCCATTTTTATCCTTTTTATTTCTGATTGCCCACAGTTTAACTAAATCTTGACAAAACTAATGATGCAATTAATCACAACTAAATAGATAAATTTTAAATACCACTACTACTGGTAACTGATATGATGCTTTTCTATCTGTCAAGAAACAAACCAGATTGTCAGTATCAACTCAGTTTCTGAGCAGTCACAGCAGCGTATTTTTCCCCAAAGTGACCCAGAGAACACACAAAACATCTGTCCTCAACAGTTCTAAACTGTCCTCTGGCACTAGCTTGGCTTACTCTTCATATTATTCTTTTTTTAACTCAGAACAACTTTTTCCAGTCATCCAGAGGAATCTCCAGTAAAAACAGACAAGTCATGAGTTGATGTTCTTGATATTTTTAAGGTTAAATAAGCATTTTTATTTTGAGTAAATCAACAAAAGTTCCTACAAATTGCAGTGGAAACTACTGATTGAACTGAAACTTCATCTCACATGCTTTATGAGGCAGTATATGCATCTCTGTAAAGAAGAAAAGAAGGGCATAAGACCTATTCTTCTTTAAATTACAGAAATAGTTTCATTCTAGCTATGTTTTCAATAAATCTGCCATCTGCATCACAGTTTATCCTAGGATTTACACCCTCATGTAGAAAGATCCCACACTTTCACAGATACACATGAGAGTGAAAGTTTTGCATACACATGGGAACAGACTCAGTGCCAGCAAACATGGACCTTGCCAAGGAAGGGCTGAAGTATGAAAAGGGAATGGCCAGCAGTGGCTTAATGGATGACCACGTGGTCAAGGGAATTGAATCCACAGCAATAATTCCTTCTCCAGCTGGTCTGCCTTGCTATTGAAATGACACAGGTCTAATGCTGTCCACAGCAAGAATTAATTTTTTACTCCACTGTTCCTTATTCCAGCTGCTTAATCAATTAGGGCCCCAGATAATATACTTTCAAAAAATAATTTTACTTGAACAATGAAAGACTTGAATCGGGGCTTCTGACTTTTGTTGGTCTTAGATCAGCTCCAAATACATGAGAGAAGTCTGAAGCAAGAATTCTTGGAAATGAAAACATTTATTTCCCCCAATGAGCCTGAGAATTTAAGGAGAAAGAAAGGGTAGTCTAATGAAAAATACCACTTCTTTCGCTATTCTTCCCACAATTAGGAGGAACTTAACAGCTGCAACCATTTACCATTTAGTAAAAAAAAGCTCATTTTTGAAGGAAAATTTATTATTTTTTAAAAACCATTGCTTAATCACTCTCCAATAAATTCTCAGAGATTATGTATTAACATAGGACCATGGATTTCATGTGCTGTACAGATTAACTGTAAGCAAGGAATTTTTCTTCCCTTAGCACTAAGCTTCTTGCCAGTAATATGGTCAATGAACACACTGGATTTCCAGTATGGAATAACCCTAGATATATTTTATGCCTTCTTTTAGGAATAATGTTTTTATACGCGGCAGTGGAATGTTTCTGCACAAGTAAGTCTTTGATAACTGATCTGATAAGCCCACTTCGCCCACTCTACCAAGATAAGCCTAATGAAGGAGATTAAATTAATTTGTTTATCTTAATAAACCAGAACTTGGATGACAGGACATAACTTGTAGTAAGTTCTAGGAAAAGAGAACTGTGTGTGCTAAAGGAATAGGGTGGCACAAGGACAGAGACAATTTTTCCAAAAAAAGATGCAAAGCTGGAAACGGTGAAAAAAAAAAGGAAAAGAAAAAGACTGTTTGTAACAATGAAAACAATTATGAACAGAAGCTAAAATCCCAAACCAGTTTAAGGGAAAAACCTGAGTGGGATAATGGAACAAAGCAATAAAAGCAGATGAAGAATACATGCAAACCAGGGAAGGCTAAGACAATTTTCTGTGGATATTTTTCAATTCTCCAAAAGGAGTACAAAGGCAGGACAAAACAGCCAAGATAAAGTGACGACTCGAGGATTGGTGTCAAAAGGTAAGCTTGGGGATGTTCCACAACTGGAAATAGTTAACAAAAAGGAGAACTATCTTTGAAGGTCAGCCGTTGTCTAGATCCCTTAAAAAAATAACCAAACCACTTTGTTGGATAAAATCTAGCACAACCAGTGAGAGAACAAATTGACAGGAAAAACAAACCATATAAATAACAGAGGCTCTGACTGTCTAGTCCTATTCCACAGGACTAGAGCAAATGTGACCACTTACCACCCAACACTTTTTCAAGCTACAAGAATCTGTCAAGTTACCTTGGTGTTTTCTCTCTGAGCCATTTTCAGTTTATGGAAGTACTTGGAGTTTGCCTTTCAGCACATAACACAGTGTTCCAATAGTGGCTGAACTAGCACCAAACACAGCAATGTTTATCACTTTGTTCTTACAAGAATTTCTACTGCTTATTATACACATTTGTTCTAAGTCCTCCTGGAACCTAAGCAAAGCTGATTGAAGAAGGCATGGAGTTTATGACACATAAAATTACTGCTTCTGAGGAGAAATCTCACACACTAAATTCAGCTAAGTCTTAGCTCCTAAACATCATTTTTGTTGTACGAAATATCTCTTGGTTGCTCAGACCAAGCCAATCCCAATCATTTCCTGATCCATTTCCATCTGTTTCCTTACTTATAAGTTCCTATTCTTTTACTTGTTATCTTTTAGTAGCTTTTAAATATTAAATAGCTGTTAACAAGAATTAGCTCCTACAGGGCCCACTAGAAAGGCTCCTGGCTGATAAGTGCTTTTTCTCTACAAAGAATATAGGGAGGTGTATTAAAAAAAAAAAAAAAAAAGTTATAGTCTTTTAAATTATTTTTTTCTTCCTAAAAAAAAAACTGTTAGGTTTGGGTTTTGTTTATTTGACAGAATACAGACCATAAACAGTTTTACTGACTTAACTGGACTAGTGACAAGGCTGGAATGATGTATGTGCTTCAGTATCTTGCCAGATGAGTAAAAGAACATTTATTGTCCTGAAGAATTTAAGACTGTACTAAAAACTGAACTGGAGGTTGTCCTTTTAGCTACAGCATGCTTGCATGCACATGACTTTATCTTCTAATGGACCTTTGCCAAAAATTTCAGGGTCCTGCATTGCTTTCTGTGGTTTTGAGCCCCCTCTACTACCCAGAGAAAAAATATGCCCAGGCTAATTTTTCTATTATGTAATTTACTTGTTTTCTAAAATAAATAGTTGTAATTACTGAAGTCTTGCAAGATTTTCCACACAATTCAATTCTGACTTAACTGACATTGGTTATAGAGCTTATTTTTGCTCTCTGAGGCCTCTTCAGTGGTCAGATGGCACCTAATCCCAGGGTTAGAACCTGAAATTCACCCCCTGGCATACCTGTCTGCCATTACTTTTTGGATGGCAGGTGTCTTCTTAGATAGCTCTATTCTCTTATTGAAAGTAGTTTCTGATCCATTTCCTACATTTACATGTTTGGAAGAGGGCCATCATCCTTCCTGAAGGACCAAAGATGGAAGTTAAGAGGAGATTGTAAAACTTTGGGAACAGCTGAAAATACAGCCTGGAAGAATCTTTTAATAATGAGCCTGTATCTTAGCAAAGACAAGACAACAATCTTCAACAGCAGATAAGCTGCTGCAATGAATAAAAAGATTAGTTTGTTGACTGTGCCCATGGCAGACAGAAAAGAAATAGTAGACTTACACAGGCATATAGTGAGGAAAAACACCTTTTAAATTGAATCATTAGTGAAGGCCTGGAAAAGATTACCTAAAACGTCATAAAATTTCTGGCATTGGAAGTCTTCAAGAAAAGATGAGGGAAGTGTTTTCAGGAACGCCACAGCTACAGCACAGCCAGCCTTGACTATGATCTCCTGAGGTCTACTTTTAGTCTATATTGCCGTAAATCTTTTCTTTTTTTTGCTCTATCTTTAGGCAAATGAAGTCTTAATAAAATTGCCTGCCTGCCTAAGCACAGAGCGAGGCTTGTATCAAAATTCACACAACTTGCAATTTAACAAACTTTCATCAAAATGTGAAAGCATGTTCCTAGAGTTAGACACACATTCTTGCATGAGATTCATGGCTAAGGAGGAATTGATTTAGGCATGTGTTTTCTGTAAGGCAAGTTAGTAAAACTTTTTGTGGAAGAAAACCCAAACACTAAAGCTTTACGAGGAAATCCCAACAAATGGCACAGAGCATTTTTTACTTCTTGCAGTCTCTGCCTCCAGATTGGGAAAGGAAATGAAAGCCATAGCAAGAAAAGGAAATTTCTTCATTCCTCCTACACATGCATTAAAAAGAAGGGATGTGTGGGAGGAACATCAACATGCTAACCCATTTACATTCCCTTTGCTCCATTTTTTCCGTCCAAAAATCGAACAGAGTTCAAATGAAACATGAGAAGCTTTAGTCCACAAGCAGAAAATCTCAAAAAGTGTCAGAGATTGTTATGGGAATGAGGACAAAGGCCTTCCAGAGTGCATTGGTTACATTAACATCCACAAATTAATTACCTTACCTGCCCTGAACTTTAACTATGCACATATGTTAAATCCCTCGTGATCAAAACTTAGTGATATATTGTAAACTGGATGTGTCCTCTGTGCACATCTATTAGGAGTTTTAATCTATACCGCTTAAAACAGAAAAGGTTCCACACACCAAATCAGTTTTGACGCTGCTTAAGTAGGAAGTTCAGACACTCCAGTATTTGTTTACAGACAAAATATTTAATCTAACTGCAAACCCTATCTAAAAGTGTCTGATTCAGCACATCTTTGACAACACATTTAATGTATGACCAGTTTTCATACACTTGGTATTTTCTTATGATGCCATTGGGTGTCAGAATTATTCACTGCAATCACAATAGCCCCAGAGCTTATCCAGAGAAAGAAACTTGGACTGCAGACCACACTTTAAAAGTTAAAATCTAGCAAAAAACTTTGATGTTGCTATGACCACCATAACAACTTACTATAAAAACAATGCACTTTGTCAAATGCATCTTCAGCTCTTTGCTGTGAAACTGAATACTTATTGTACAGTATAAATCAAATATTTGTTTATTAGAGTTATTTTTTTAAATGCCAAAATAAAGTACATTTTCCTTTTCACAATAATTCCTCCAAGTTCTTTTTAAAACAAAGTGTTCATTTTGGACTGTGATAGCTAAAGTAGAAGTCTCTGACACAAACTTCGCTTTCTAGCCTGCGGGCAAAATATAAAACTGTTGTTAAATTGAAATGAACCAGAAAATGTATGGTGAAACTCATTTGTAGAAACTTTTGCTAATAACAAATATTTGTCCAGCGACACAGATTCTAAGTAGAAACACATGACAAGGTGTGTCTTGCAGTGTTACAGCTGCAGGATGCAGGAATGTTTTTCTGAGTGAGCCTAAAGACCAAATACTTGTGGCACCAAGTCACGTAGATGCTATACCACCAAATACCACATATATATATATATATATATATATGTATATATATAGGTATAAGTATAGATATAGGTATAGATACATAGATATAGAGACACAATGATACATAGATATATAGATATATAGAAATATATAAAATAGTGTCATTTCCATGTGATGAATAAAGCTCAAAGCTTTGTAAACTTCTAATGCTCATTTATTTAATTCTTTTTCTCTAATATTCATACCATTTGCTTTATTGTACTGACTGTTTGAACATTAACTGGCCACATTATTTCTGCCTGGCAGAACTGCCTGGCAATATAACTAAATATCTTACACTGGTGCTGCAGGAACAAACCTGACAATTTTACTCCCAGTTACAAATAAATCTGTCAATAACTCTGAGCTTACAAGAAAACTGAAGTAATTGTATTAATCTAATATTTAAGCAGGGGCTTCCATTTCCAAGCAAAATACTCTCATCCCTTCTCTCTCTGTTCTCTGAGTACCAGTGTTACAACCTTGTATTCCTTGGGCAAGATACAAAGGAATGGGCCCATAATATTTTAGTTAGCTTATGTTAAACCCTATCTTGAATATTAACCTGAAATGCAAACTTAACAAACTTTCTGGAAGTTCAAAAAGTTAAAAAATCCCCACACTTCTTGTTTTTAAAAGGACACAAAGTTCTTATCTGGAAAAGGGGGTGTATTTCTAATTAAAGAGAGATTGATAGAGATTTCCGGAGCACAGAGAATCAATCCATTTATAAAATTACCATATAAAAACTAAAGCCAGGTCAGGGATGCTACTAAATGTGAGCTAAAGCTCACTAGTAAATGTGATTGAAGGCTAGGTATTTAAGTATGCTGGACTAATTTTGAATGTCATGAAAAAGTAAGGAGGGGATAGCATCTGTTCATGTAAGCAGTCAAATATCTTCCTCAGTAGGAAAACATAGCAGCAGTTTTAAGCTTGCTGTTCCTTATGTTACTGCATACATGAGTCTGAGGTGCCACTGCAGCTTGGGTAACTCGATCACCACCCATTTCTCGATATCTAGAAGTTTACTAAGTAAATTAATTCCACAGATATCAAAACAGTCATCTGATGATGAGATATTGTGCAGTCTCCATTGTCCCTGGTTAACCCCAAGCACTGAATTATTGCATGAACTTTTTTTCTAGTTTATAAATTAATCAGCTAAAATAAAGTTAAAATGGTCTGAAGACATCACAGTGAGCGAAAGGATATTATCTTAGCTCTGTAAACTGTTGCTTAGCTTGAGAGGATCTTGTGGATGGTGCCTGAGCCCACAGAAATGGGTACACTGCAAATGCTTACTCCCGAGTTTGCCAGCATTTCTTCAAACCAAAAAAACAACCCCAAAACTCTCCAACCAAAAGAGAACCCAAACAAACAAGCCCCAAAACAAAACAAAACCACCAAACCCACACACATGCACAAATGGTTATAAGACCACTAACAGCATTCTTAGCTGATCCCCACATCGAATTCATCAGTAGTCCCAATTTCTCAGAATGAAGTGTTTTTCTTGGAGAAATGATGTCTTCTAGGCTCCTGAGTAGAAAATTGGGTGTTAGAAATCAGAAATCTTGTTATAGGGAGAAGCTTTTGCTTCAATTTTTTTCAAGATGGTTTATACAGTTGAGTTTTAAGGAATATTAGTATTCAGTTAGCAAATTAATAATTTTGTTTCTTTTTCCAGCACACAGAAAAAACAGACACCCTGTTCCACCTAGCACAGAATGCAACCATGCCTTCTGAAAGTGTTTGATGTCAAACAATGTATTCATGATTACTGTTCATCTTTGTCCAAGATGTGGCAGTCAGCTCACATCCAGCATTTGAGAGCATCATGACAAATAGCTGTTTCTTGAAGTGTTTACTCAACAAGGTTGAAAGGCTTTTTTCAGCTCAGGCTCAATGGGATTTCAGCCTTGAGCCAGATTAAACTTGATCTTTGGGGGCTTACAAAGCATGAGTGGCCTTACAAAATCTAGGCAGTTTGCCAAAGGCTTTTTTTTTTTTTTAAACTTTCTTGAACTGTGGTGGAAGGTTAAACAATTCACACAGTTTTGATTCTCGCTACCCCCAATTTGCCTTGTACTTAATGTCTTCTTGTCAAGAAGTAAACTATCTTCATAATGGGATGGATGGAACCATTTCAGCTATTACACAGCAGTGATGGTATTGCTGGAAATCTGAAACAAATGTTAACTTCAATCCTTTTCAGCTCAAAAGAAGTAAGTATATTTACCATGCTGAGAAGTTTTCACATCAGATGGTATCAATTTTTTTATGGCTTATTTAAAAAAGTAGAAAAAGAAAATCCAATCCCAGCTTTATGCTGTCTGAGAATTGGAGAGCAGGAAGTGAACTGCTCATGTCAAGGGGCAAGCCTCAGAAATGTGACTCCAGGAAAAGAATGTCTTGTTTCCAAAAGCTCTAATGCACACATCATACAGCACAAGCATGTTTTCACACATGCATTTTCATTCATGCATGTTTTGTGGCAGAAAAGGTCCATCACTTAAGAAACCAATAGAACAAAAAAAAAAAAGCAACCTATTGAAAATTAATGTTTGAAAGCCCTGGGTCATTCTGCCATTGATTTCTGAGATTAGAAACAGATGTCTCCTTTCTAAACTGTTCTGAACTGTATACAACTTCAGAAAACCCTCTACTGGAGAGAGATTTCATATCCTATTGCGAGCCACAGAAATTTTATAAATCAAACCTTAAGAGAGCAGATACATTAGGAAAAAACCCCAACAAACTAACTGAACAGAATATTATGCAACAAAATGTATTTTTGTTCATTTTGGCAAGTGATATTTTATTCCTGATCCCACTTCCAAATGCTCTCATGAAGTCCCTTTTATAGGCTATAAAGTCCAGCTACTAAATTGCTAGACAGATTTAGGCTGAACTTTTCAATATGGAAATTATATTCTCTGTAGTGAAAAAACAAATATATCTATACTTGCTTAGAAATCTATACAAATAGAGGGAACTTGACATGTCTCCTTTTAAAGAAAGCAAAAAAAAAAAATCTAAGTGCAGTAATAGCTTTTCTACTTTATGTCTCCTCTTCGCCTTCACAAGGGCTCTGCCTGAAGCCCAGCTGTGAACAGCAGCATTAGCAGACAGATGTTCACTCTTCTGGTTTGAAACTAAGAATAAATAGTCGCAGTAACATGATGCAGATTGCAACTGTCATCATTCCCAGTGTACACCAAGCTGGGAATGTACCCTACTAACTTCTGCTGCTAAAAAAAACACTGTCTAAAACTGAGGCCCACATTCTTGCCAGGATTTCTGTGGAACAGGAGTGGGTGGGTGCCCACATGAACAGGCCCACTGACAATTCCAGGGAGCTACATTAATGTTTTTACCTCCGTGAGCAACCCTTCTAAGGTCCTGCATGGTATGTTTTCCAAATAGTTGTCAAATATCAAGACATATAACTAAAAATTCCTCAAAAAATATTTTTATTTCTCTTTCTTAATTTCTTTATTTCATCTTTTGATAGCATCTTGCTATAAATATTCAGTCAGTGAGAGCATGCTTTGGCATTTTTGCTCAAAGGGAGCATTTTCGTTTATGTCAGCAGGAGGTTATGGGACTGCACATGGAATGTTTACTGTGAGCTATGAGCTCCAAGTGGTGGACAGCAGAGCCAAACACATTTCTACTGGGTAAGTTATTCAGGGGTCTGACTGGCTCAAACATGTCACAAAAAGCTTATTTCCCTCTCTGGCTGATGTGCAGAGAGGATGCAAAACTCCATGAAACATACTCAAATACTCCATGGACAGGCTGTACCTTGGACAGAATAAATAACATTGTCAGTACTTTCCTAAAGAGTATTTTGTATTACTGCAATACTTTCCTTTGACTATTCACTATCTTCCAGTTTAGTTGACTTGTGTAATATTTACAAATACAACTGAAGTATTTCGTGAAGTCATCTCTTCTTTATACTGTAATCTCCACTTTCCTATCTATTGCATAATCTGGTCACATTTTGGTACCTTGCTCCTGATGCAGCATCCCATATTGCCTATGTATATTGCCAGGAATAATATTCATAAATAATTTACATCTCAGACTTAGAAAGCAATGCTCTGAAGGAAATGTGTTGTTTATACCAATAGAAAGCCTTGTGGTAGTTATATAAAATGAAACACAAAGCATACAATAAAAATTGTTAGCTCTTCCCGCGCTCAATCCCTGTTGTTATTTATATAAATAGGTACATTTTTCTTTAAGAAAACAGTAGGCAGCTTTCAGCCATCAGGCAAAAAAACCCCTATTTTCTCAGTTCCTTGAGGCTCACTTCTGAAATTTTTTATCACAGAAAAAATGATCATAATTTCAAAAATTAAAATTACTGATGGAGAGGATCAGAGCAAGAAAGCAAGCACATGGAGCAATCGCATTAAAATACTGTCTTTTAACAGCATGTTGGAGAGGTGAGAATAGGGAATGAATAATTTGTGAGATAGTCTGAGCTACCATACAAGCTGTCTCAAAGTGGTTAGCAGGTCTCTGACACAAATGCAAAAAGCTGGACATTTATGCTAATGAAAACCACTTAGTCAGTTAACAGTTATTAGACATGGAAATCTAACTGTATAATAGTCAGTTAACAAATTTGTATCATACACAAACAATTTACCCAAATGGTTTGTGCTGTGTACTTAGTACCAAACTCAACCTTTGTTTGCTCTGGACATCCCCACTGGGCTGGCAATCATTGCCCAGGCACAAACAAGGAGAACACAGGCCATTGCCACTATGAGAGTTTGACAGAAGCACACAATTTCTGCTCCATCAACATAAATACGATCCCAGTAATATCCAACAAGAAGTTTAGTGCATGCAGCAGTCAGATGCAGAGATCAGGCAGAACGACACTTTAATCCCCACCAGGCTTGCACCACTCTTTGTGCACAGGCCACAGCTTAAATATAGATAAACATGATCACGTTAATCCTGTGGAGGGCCAGCACATCACACAGAGAACAGATGGGTGGTGAGAAAACTCCCCCCAAAAGCTGGAGATGTAAAGCCGGCGTTGCCCTTAGTCCAAAGGAGTTTCAACCCACTTTCTAGAAACTGCATCTGAAGACGAGTCATGGAGTACAGAAGACACATGGGGCACCTGTAGTCTTGTGCTTATTCTGACATGAATGTCAGGCAGACATCACACCACAGTCTGTAAGAGTGGCTTTAACCTGGGGAGCAAGGAGAATGCTCAATTCTATTCTTTCTCTGGTCATGCTAAATTCAGTCCAGTTTGTAGCTGATCTTACCCCCCATCATACCTCCTATCAAAGTTCTTATTTATTTTGACAAGTGAAAGACTGTTCTTGAAAAGAAACCTAACTAAAAAAATGAGCAAAAGTTATATCACCACAATTTCTCCTTTTTTTTTTTTTTTTTAAAATAATGAAACTAAAGTCCTTCTTTAATCATACAGTTAAGTATTTAATGCAGGCTGCCCAGTCACATTAGCACATCCATTAGACCACCTACCTTAAGCAATCCACAGGGAAAGACCACTGCATTTAATACATGAATATTCTTCTCCAGCACTTTTCAGTTTGCTATTTTCCCCATAGTACTCTTCTAATTTCAATATAATGCAAAAAAAAGAGACAGCATAAATCCAGTCTTCCTTGATAGAGTGAGAAACCAAATAAAACACTTGTAGAGAGATGTTTATCTGAAGACTTGCAGAAGGAATAAGGATCAACTGTTCAAACAAAGGAAAAAAAATCCCAAACAAACTTATTCTGTATTTCAATTTGCAGTGTATCCTGCAGGATAATAATGCATGACACATGCATATCTCAGCCCTTTGATAAGTCAGATCACATATCAGGGTCTCACCAAAGAGCAGAAGTTGTGAGACTATTATTTATTTCTATTTTCAGTCTGATTTTCCCTTTTGGCACTCATTTTCGGGAAGAAAGGTATAGAACACTTTTGTCTTTGCTCAATATCATCAATGGATATTTTCAAAGGACAAAAGAGAATAGTATCAGTAGCTCATTTAAAAAGAACAAACTCTGAATTTAAAAAGAAAAAATAGCTTTTGAAAGTACCATTTTCAGCCAGTTAGTAGAACTACAAGAGGAAAAGATCTGTTAACTCCTGCAAGAAGCAAAGAATGCACTTTCCCCAACCACAGAAAATCTCCAACCATCAGGAGATCCTTTTACCTTCATCTTGCTGTGTTGGTATTTCTTTGTATTTTCCTCTCACAAGAGAGAAACAAGAATTGATTATGATCCTTTAGGCCTGTGTTTGCTTTTCTGGTATAGCTGTACTGAACTAAGCTCTGAAGATAAACTGTATGCAGGGGACATCTGCGTCAAGTAGGTAGAAAATGTCCTCAGTAAAATGTTTTTTAAAAGCCAGTTTGGTTTATCCTCCAAGAATGTCCATTCCTACAGGCAGTCTAGACCAAGACAGCACAAGGCAAATCTCCTTTAAGACCCAGGTGACAAATTCTGCTGTGACACATGGCAGAGCCTTATCACCAGAGTTCACTAATTTCTACATTCACCTAAGAAGCAGGATCATGGCTTTTCTCACAGCACTTCTACTGGAGCCAGTGTTGCAAAGTTGCTCGTATTTTCTCTCCAACTCCATCTCGTAGCTTCCAGCAGGGACACAATTAACCAGAACCATTACATGACAAGGGATGAGCTGTGGCTTTCAGCCTGACAAGTAAAATGCTGTGTATATCACAGTACTTTTCTTATTCCGACTTTCTGTATTCTGACACATGTATTCATCTTGGGCTTCTGCTATTTCTCATTCCTTCCTAATCCTAAGGGTGTGGACACACTTTCATGTGTCTAGTACACGTTGTCTCTAGGCCTTATCACAATATAAACAACCAATGAGTGCAGCAAACACTGCTAAAAGTAAGAAGTGTTACATAACTCATAGCTCTGAGTGTTAATGTATCACTTCCACCTACATGGGCCTCTCACAATACTTTTTACTGAGAAAAGAAAACAAGCCTTTAGAGTGCAGAGATCTTGAGTCGGTTTTTGAAACTCCCGTGTTTTACTTTTGGCATAAATAACTTATTCTCCTTTTACTAGAAATGCTTGAGGGATGTAATGAATGCTGCTGACCTGTTCATGATTTCAGACAACTGCAATTCCAATATATAATAAATATTTTTTTCTGTGATTGGCTCCTCCCACACCACTACATGAACATAGCCATTTAAGTATGGTCATTAGAAGCCTCCAAGTTCAAACACATGCTAAAAACAAACAAAAAAATCTACTAAATCCTACAATTTGGACATTCCACGGTTATGCTTCTGGTTATCCAGGTTATCTGTGATGCAGTTAGATGCCTAAGTGGCATTTTTCATTAGGTACACATGCAAATTTGGGATAATATTACATACGCAGTGGTATGGACTCAAATGGACACTTCCAGAACCATGTCCCTTAACCCACCTTGTTGTAGCACGTAGAATAGTAAAAAGTTAACACTGCATTTATGCAGTGGAGCACTGCTAGGAATTCTCATGGGTTACCCTATGAGTTAAGGCCATCATCTTACCAGGAATTCTGCCTGGGAAAACTGCAGTTCCATAGTAACGCTTCTACCACTGCTGACATTTTCTTCTTGAAGAGCCAAGAAGTGAATCCCCTTTGGTATTGTTAAGATTTTCAAAACTTTGCCTTTCAAGCAGCTGGCTATAAACTTTGAAGGGAAATCAATCAACCTTCCATAGCTGGCAGCCAAAATGAATTGAGAGCCAGTGAAAATAAATACTTCCAGATTGTATTTCACCTAGGAGTCAATTTTATTCCCTTTAATGTTCTTAAAATACAAGGACGAATAACCACAGTCCTCATATTTTGTCTCTAACATGCAGGAGTGCTCTGCTGATGACCCCTTAAGTGCAGCACTGCTTAAATCTGTGACTTACCAGCTGACCTGCCCATTTTGGTTCTTGTTTAGGAGAACTTTTAAAGTTATAAATAAGACACTTGCAGGAATCAAGTTTTAGGCAAGTTTTAGATCTCTTTGCATTGGTTAGCAGCTCTGGTTTGTGCTATGTATAGCCTGTTAATCAAGGCAAACACAGGGGAAGTCTAGGTATGCAACTTCAGGAATTTATCTTCTAAGCACTGAGCCAAAAACTGCCAGCCCTTATTTTCTTGATGCCAAAGAACTTTACAGAAGTCTATTGCTAGTACAAGACAAAGGGTATACCAAGATTTTTCCAGGTATTGTCACACAGAATAGTAAAAAGAGCCCTCTTGTTCCCCATAATTTTGTACAGCAAGCAACAACACAAGCAGTATTCTCAGGCCAGAGAAGGGGGGGGAATGAAACCCAACCACCCTCACCCTGCAATACCTATGGGCAACTCTGGCTGACATCAGACAACATCACATACCTACAAATCAGTCTGTCAGATTAGAAGTCGCCTCCTTAACCTCGTCCACATGGTTCCCATTTAGAACAGCTACACTGGCCTTACAGCATTAAGTAATGAGGAAAAAAGCTTGTTTATGTTCAGAGTCAAAGCCACAGTCCCCACACCAACCATTTAACAACTGACTTATCTTTCAAATTTGAGCTCTTTTCCCTCTTTGCTGCAGAACAGTGCATGCCCATTTTCAGGGTGATGAAAACAACTTAAAATTAATCAGTCACACACAGGACATTCAGGAATTTAACTGCAAGGTTTCCTTTAGGCATGGTGCTCTCCCCTCAGTGTTACTCACGCAGGTTAAATTAAGAAGCAGACTTAGACTTTTCTTCCTGATATAGAGCAGTTAAACTCATATATTACAACATACATTCATAACTTCTAGATTACAAACTATAGTTAAAGGGCAAACCCTTCTGGAAGCAGGGCAACTCATTTGACAGTAAGGACTGCTATAGCTGTAAAAAAAGATAGTACGATGAGAGTTTTTCTTCATGTGCCATTTAATTCTGCTTGGTCTTACCCTGTGAACATCAGCAAGAGCCTGCTCTGCACCTTCTCTGGAACTCCTCATTAGGCACCTGAAAAGAGCAGTAAGGGCTGCCACTGGCCCCATTCCCTAGGACACATAAAAGGGTTTCTTCTGAAAGTATAAAGAAAAAACCTAAATGTGTTCCAAAATGGAAACATCAATGCAAAGCTGATGGAACTAACTTAATCAGTCACAATTACTATTTTTTTCATTAGCCAGAAAAAACCAAGTTATCATGCAGCAGCAATAACAGCATATGCTGTAGGAGATGAGAACCAGCAGGATGCTGGGCAGAGGCTTTGTTAGCAGAGATAGATCAATGTGATCGAGTGGCTGCACTGAATAATTTGGTTTATTGCAAACATTCCCTTGGTATAATCTGGGTATCACATTCCTTATCTTGACAGAGCTTTGAAGTTCATGTCTAGTCAGATCAGATAAAGTATGATGCTACCTTATCTCAAAAAAGAAACCCCAAAAAAACCAACCCACCTCACGTCCTGATTTAAAGCCTTTTTAAAACAGTTCATTTCTCTCTAAGTATGCACCTAAAGGAAGAAGAATGTTACTGAGTCTCATGAGAGACAGCAGCTGGAACATGGTTTACTAGACACAACCCCGTAAGGATACTTAAAGCCCACTGCCTACCTTTAATCGAGGGAGCGTTCTTGTGAAATTTTAAGACTTTACTATCATGTTCGAGATAGGCAAATACCTCAAATGTTTCATTAAGACCTTAGGAACTGCAGCACCTTGTCTTTTATGTTCGAAGTAAGTTTCAGTGAACTCACAGGAGTGTTTGGGGTGTTTTTTAAAGAGCAATTTTTCCATGGAAAGGGTTCTTTGTCAGTGAAAAGTGGAGAATTGTAAGACAGCACTGTCTGTGTTGGGATGAGGAGTCCTGGAAATGTGAGTTCAGGTGTGATGGAGTACATAAACATGGGTAAATGTGCACAGGGAACAAACATTTGTGAGGAGGTGGTGAGCAGCCACCTGTGTCACAACAACAAGAGGGACTTTAAAATCCTCTAACAGTAGCCAAGATATTATTTCTATGAATCTTGACACATTTACCAGAAAAATACTTACTATCTAGAGTGGTATAAGATCCATTTAAATAGTTAATATCTTCATCCAAAGAAAAGCTGCATCTTTCCAAGCAAGGTAGAAGAGAGCACATCAATCTCAGTTTGCACCTACTCATAGCCTTTTTGAAATAGAAATACTGGAAGTGCACTGGGGATCAAATTTTATTGCTGCTTAAAGTCAGGAAAATATGTCCTTCAGAAACTGTGAAAGTATTTCTCATCTTTGAATACTCAGATTAGAACTAGACACTGGAAATCTCCACAACTAAGAGCAAACTCTGTTTTCAATTCAGTTTGATATTGTAAACTAATAATAGGAATGTCAAAAATCAGAAAAAATGTGCCCAAGTCACAGAGAATTTTGCCCGAAACTCTACAGGTCATTATGAGGTTTCTGCCATGAACAAAGCCATTGTATGTGAACAGCTCTCCTGTTCAAGACATTTTCTGATTTTTTAAGATTTTATTCTTTCAGAACAGATTCTCTTTTCTTTATTGCTTTCATCTCTGGAGATGTTTATAAGATGCTCATAGCAGGGTGTACTCCATTCTTGCTACTATAAAAGAGAAAGCCCCAAACCTTCCCATGAATATTGATCTTGACTATGCGATTCTTTCAAAATTGTCCTCTGATTTTTTCCAAGTCTCTAGACCAAGTTCCACCTTTCTGTTCATCCTGCTTCTGAATATTCTCTGGCCATATTATTCCTTACCTTAAGTCACACTTTTTTTGCAGAGCCATGGCTGAGAGCCATGTATCTGGGAATACAGAAAAGCACAGAGAATTCGCTTTGTTCTTTGGTTTGTTCTGGTTTTTTTAAACAACTTCCTCGAAAACGAGTTAAGCAATACAACATCAATTATAGACTTGTTAGAACTGAGAGTGAATATCAAGAAAGCTTTTAAAAACATTTTAAAAACCTCTTTACACAATTTTACTCCCCAAAATACTACATATTTTGCCAGGTATTAGTTGATTTATGGTAATAGGCACAAACATTCCCAAAAAGCTGATAGTTGATCGTCTCTAGAGAAACACTCTTGATTTCTAAGCAGATATAGAGCAAAGTGGAAAAGTGGAACACAGATAAAAGTTCAATATCCCCCCTCACTTATTTGTCAACCATCAGTTTAATACAGAGCAGGCAAAAACCCATCAAGCAGACAAAAAAATCCACAGAATATATAATCCAAACTTTTCTTATCTATCATTAAGGTAATAATGAATTTAAACTAGAGTATGCCTGAGGGAAAGATATTCATAGAGAATCTTGACAGAAATTTTCTGTGGACATCTGCACTCAATTAATAATTTTGTAGATTTAAAGTACATTGCATGAAAACACTTAGTTTGGCATGATCAGTTCCATTAAAGTCTGAACAGAAAGCAGAATCCCGATTTAGCTGCTAGCAAATAAAATTTGTTCTAGTCATGGAAGAAAGGCATAATAGTATACTAAAAAATTACCAGGGTTTAACTTCTACAGTTCACAGCTACCTTTCAGAAGAAAAGCCTTGTGTGTTTTGTTCCTGCCCCTGCCTCTGGAAGTGCAGTATTTTTCAGACAGACCTGAGCTGGCTACAAGTCTCATCCTTCCCTAGAAGATGCTTGCTAGGACTCAGTACTGTGCTAACCTGATCCACAAGATTTCTGATTTGCTCAAAGTACAGAGAGCTTCTTCCTCTGTCTCAGAAACAGCCTCCTTACCTCCCACCTCAACACTTCAGTACTGGAAGAGTTCGAGTTCAGTAGAAGTCTGTTTAAGGAACAGCGATGGGAACTCATGTTCTCTTGTTATCTTGATCAAAAATATAATGGTTCTGTTTGGAGCTGTGAAGGTATAGAAAATTAGGAATGTCTGAGAAAAACAGCTCTAAGCAGGCTGGAAGGCAAAATATGTTTTAGGTTCTGTGTTTCAGCTATGTATGCATGAGAAAGCTCAGAGCCTTGTTATGGTTTTGGAGCCCTGGTAAAAAAAATCTACTCGTTTTTGGTCTATGAAAGTTTTAGAAAGGACAAGAAAAAGAAAACCCATCTTTTTTTTTTTTTTTTNGGAGGAATCAATTAACTCCTTCAAAAGATACAAACAGACTGAAGCAGGACAAAAAGCTTGTTGGCTTCTTAAGATCCCATAGTGAGTCTCAGGAACACTAAACATCAAGTGGCATCTTTTAATAGTCAAGTTAATAAGCCATGCAAAGCACTTGCTTCCTGGGGAGAGAGAGTGCCTTCCCTTCTTTCACCTTGCAGACAGGAATTATCAAGGCTCCATGACCAACAGACAACTTGCCATACAAGACACATTCCCACCGATTCCTGTGGCTGGTATTTGTCCATTGGCTGTGCTGATAATGGTCTCATTTTCCAGTGCACAATGGTTGGTTAGCAATAAAACACACTAAGTAAACATCACATCGCAACTGATAAATCTGCAGTCGTAGGCTTGCAGAATCATCCAAGCTTCAATCCTTCATACATTTTTAAATTTTTTTTTTTACCTCTCTAAAGATCAGTCCCTTTATACATAGATTTGATTTTATTTCAAATTCTTTATAATCATTTACACAAGCAGCACACAGGAGCAGAGATGAAAATTCCCTCTCACCCATTTAATTATGATTACTGATTTAAGAAACACATCCAACTAACACTGGATTTCAAAACACACAGTCTCATCTCATTGTTTTTTCACCCTGAAGGTTAATTTCATGCAATCATTTTCTGAGGCCTACTGCAATGACAAATTGCTTCAGAAAGCAAGTTCTTAAGTGATTCTTGCTACATAACACTTCTATAGTGAACATTGTCACTAGGATCCATCTACACCAGAAAAAAAGCCCTGCTCATCTTGTGTCTAGACACCTCGGATTCTATCTCTTATCTTCAGGGCTCTCTCAAAGATCATCTTTCTGATACTTGCATAGCAAGGATTGACTAACCTGTTTTGAGAGCTTTCTTTGAGACAGGAAACCTCCATTTCTACCACTTGTTCTGTAATTCTTCCTTTTCTATTCCTCTGGATACATTCATAGTGCAAGCATGATCCTCCAGGCTGGGTGACAGAAGTGGTAAGTAAAGGTTTATAATATCAATTTTTAGCTGTCTGTAGTACAGATGTGTCTGTCTGAGCCCTGAGAAAGGTAAGTTCCTATTTCTCTTCATTGCCTAGAACTCATATATATTCATCCTTACAGAAAAAGTATTTTTCACTCAGTTCACTTCTGTTTGACATGAGGCTACACAAACACTGATGCCAGGGACAGTCTGGGAGCAGGAAGGAGAGCTGGGAACCAGATGGGGCCAAGTACTTTTTAAGCCACTCTTGCCTTGAAAGAAATGCATTTGAGCTGAGGCCGAGTTCAATAAGACATTTCCTAGCCAGCAACAGCAGCTGGAGAGGCTCTTGCCCTGTCCATCCCACTTTCCCCTTCCAGCTGTCTCCCAAAACCACTAGTCAAAATTGGGTATTCCACTCTCCCAGAAATCTTATTTTAAAATGAGCTCTCTTCTCTGACTTGGTTCACAGCACAGCCATGCCGGCAGAACTGACAGGGCTACGAAGATAGGAAAAATAATCAGCTTGACAATAGCTGCTCCCCCTAAAGCTCATTGCTTTAATTTCAGAATGGCATACCTAAAACCTTGTCTTTTTCCTCAACTGCTCAGTTCTTCCACAAAGCTCTGGAAAAAAATGTTAGTACCTCTGTCTACAAGTATTTCCTCGCTCTCATAAAACCAGAATAGACCCATTCAGACTTGAAGTCTCTCTAGAGGTTTATTTCACTGAAAACTAGCTCACAAATGATAGCTAAAAGTTGTTAATTTTTATGGTATGGGAAGACACTTTATCAAGAGTCGCCAAAGGCTGAATAAAAATCATGCAACTTATCCCTCCATCCATGGCATTTTTATTGATACCTATGGATATTCCTAATACTTCAGCTGCATGCCAGAACACTTGAGTCCAGTCAAATATGCTACAGATGGGATTTGGGACATAGGAGCAGGTCCTGAGGTATCTGCAATGTTAGAAACTCACATCTGAGCTGGACACCTTGATTCCTTCTGGAGTCAGCAGAAGAAATAGGCAGTGCTAACATGTGGACCAACCATCCCAAAACAACACCCAGCCCATACTAACAAGCTTAGTTTGTTCATAACACTGGTGGTTCTAGAACCTGCCCACCCAGAGGGCTTCAGGGGCTGGCCAAGGGCAGACAACAGCAAGAAACTGGGATTTTACTCTTCATATCCAGAGTAACAGTGGCAACAATGGAGCTTACAGAACAGAACTTGATAATAGTAATTGGGCAGGTCCCCAGGCACCCCAATATTCACCTGTCCACCTCGTGCCACTCATTATTCTCTCTCCTTTCCAATTTCTTTCTAATCCACTTCTTTGCTCCAGCAGAGCAACCCATCTTTCCTTGTCAAAGCTAGATACCAGAAGCTTTGCTAATGGGTTTCCCAGAGCACACAATCTTATTGCCTCAACAACCAATTTTTGAGATTCCTTAAATACTGAAAATACACTTAGGTTCCTCTTTTTCTTCCCCCACTGCCCCTGAAAAACAACAATAGCCTCTCCTGCCCTGGCTGTAACAACCTAAGGATACCATATTGTACTGGGGGACCCACAGACAACATTATATTCCCTCTCTGCCAATGCTGTTCCCATTGTGATACAATACAGGGATAATCATTAAGGAATAAAAGATTTCCATTGCCCTTTCCATTTTCCATTGTATTCCCTCCCTTTTTGTGCTCTCTGTCCCTTCTGATCTTTCCCTTTAAGAGGGTGGTTTGTTAACATCCTGGCTGCCAGGACCATCGATCCTGCCCCAGGATGTTCATTCCAATCCCAATTTGCCACATTTCTTTTCTAGCCATTTCCTCTCCAGCGTATCCACAACAACCCACACTTTTGCCTTTGGCCTTACACTGCCTCCTCTCCATCGCATTTTTTTCTTCTTCTTTGGCTACATTTCCTTTTTTCCATTTCAAGACAGAGGGCAAATGCGCAGTGACCTCTGTAGCTGGCACCAGGACCTCTCCTGCGGCTACAGAGGAGCCAGCCCCTGCAGGAGAGGCAGCCAAGTCCCTTTCCCAGGAGAGGACAGTCACCTCCCCACAATGCTTCCTCTCTGCTGAGAAGCAGAACAGAGTCAAGTCAAATTTAGATATTGATTAATCCTCTGTTTTTCTATTTTCTTCTATGGCCTAAATTCTCTCAGGAGAATGTGGTAGCGATAATAGAGCTTTTTGCACATTTTTGTCCCTAAGTACAAACTGTATCTAGAAAAAAGCCATACAAATTTCTGCTTATCAGATTAAAAAAAAATTGCATGTTTTTTAATTTTAAGTATCTCAGTTCCAGCAGAGATTTATTAGAAGTACCACAATAGTACAGATGGGATATTAATTTCTTGAAAATAATATTTGCTGGGTGATGTGCTGATTTCAGAGAACAAGGGTTCAAACATGCATGTTCCTGCTTTTCAGCTAGCTTGCCCTTAGGCTATTTATAAACCCAAGGAAAGCAGGAATCACCCTAAATATATATTTATATGTAATGGGATAATTTTTCCTTGCCATCAGGTTTCAATATTAAAATTGAAAGAGGTCAGGTGTGACTTGCAGAGGCTTTGCTCAAACTATTTGTGAAACCCCTGTCACAGTTCTGCACCTACACTGCCCTGCACCAAGTTACAGGGCACCATTTGGGAGTGGCATTTGCATTTGAAGCACTCAGGCTGGGTCCTCACTGGCCCTTGCAGGGCCTCAGTGTATGCCCCAGGCAACAATGGCCATTACCATTTACACTGTCTCTGGCTTTAGAAAGCGCAAATTCAGCACGGCATGAATGGAAAGGAAAATGTAAAACTCCTTGTGTGTCCCTGTTTCCTAATGCTTAAAAAAACCAAACCATAAAATAATCATACATTAGTTGCACTTTTGGTTTGGCTTTCAGAGTCTGTATCATCCACAGGGCACCAATTTTGTCACAATCCTAATCACCTTCAAATCCCATTTTGATTTAAGTAGGAAATGGAGACAATGACCATCTTTCAAAGCTCCTGGCTCTCTACAGATTTGTTGGTTTTAACATGCTGCAGGACCTTCTGTTTCAAGGTCATTTTGGCTTCACCAAGTGGAAACAGGTCACGGTGACATGGAGTGCTAGAGCTGTCCAGCTGCACACACACTAATTCTAGTTATTCCTGCATTATTCCAGCCCTGTTCTGCCTCTTTCACTGCAGAGTGTCATAACAAAACCGATAAGCACACAATAAATTCAGCAGCTATCAGGCCAAACCACCACAAGGGCTCTGCATGGCAGATGCTTGTCCAAAATTGATGTTAGTTGATAAATGCAAGAATGCCAGCTCTATCCCAGTGACAGAGAGTGACGAAAGGCACGTCTGAAGTGCCCACTGCTGGCTCCCTGCCACAGGAATGCCACACTTCCCTTCAGTGGGACTGTGATAAGCCCGGCTATGTTTAGCAGCTCTGGCCAGCAGGCTGTAGATCAGAACAGCCAGAGCCGCTGTTGGACAAAACTGGTGTCCTGTCAACGTGAAGTGCTTTAACCTTCAGTTGGTCTTGCACACAGTCCTCAAGTTAGAGACATACATAAATCTGGGTGGTGAGGTGGGCGAAAAATTACTGTGAATTAAACAAGAAATTTTTCTGGGGGAATTGAGACTCATATAGATCTCACTGCAGCACTTTGGTAATGAGAAATCAAGTGTAAGATTTTGCTGATGTTGCTGTAAAGTCCTGTGGGACTCACAGCTTTCAGTTGTGGGAAACAAACTTTATCAGAACAGAGAACTCTGGAAACCAAACTTAAAAGACAAAACAAGACAGACATGCTAGTTTCCTCTTCGGCAAAGATGTCCTAGAAAAGTAAATTCTGCGCTAATAGTCACAGAAACAAAGCCATTTGAAATAAAAGTGCCCTGAGATATCCAACAAAACATGTTTTCTTTAAAGATGAATGCACTAATACAAAAGCATAACTGCAATATGATCTGAAAGTCCAGGGTGATTTGCACTCAGAAACATTCACACCTCTAGGTGTGCCTGCTGTTGGCATCTTATTATCAAGGTCAATAATTTAAATTAAAAAAATAAATTTTTATATATATGCACACATAAATAAATATATATATCTACAGTAGGAACTAAGAGAACTGCAGTTGTTTTTTTAGTTTATTTCTTTTGTTGGAATAAAAGAACTGCAGTCTTTAAAGAAGTTTAATAAATTTCAATAAAACTCTATTTTTATGACCTAGATTTATTATCAGAGTGCTTTGTTCTGATACTCATAGAGGTTAGATTTTTTCATTTGAAATAAACACTGTTAAAGTAAAATAAATATGGGAAGAATCTGAGCAATTGTGAAGTGATCTGAAATCTTTTTCCTCCAGATTTTGTTTCCAAAACTTTGGAAAAAGAAAAAGAAATCTGAAAAACTTTCTTTGCAATGATTAGCTTCTAAATATTAATAAGTATAAGAGAATTCTAAAAACTTGGGAATTTCTCCTGAGGGAGAGAATAAATAAGCAAGAAGAAGCGAAGGAACAATAAACAATTAGTTTTCCAATATTATCATTCTTTCTGTGGTTGGAAAAAACCAGAACACAGTGCCAGATTATGTTGATTGCCACTGGTATATGAATTAAAAAGTTTAAGAGTAAAAGAAAAATCCAGAATAAATTCAACAGTAGTATTTAGGGCTGCTCAGAGGGAATCAAAGATTCAAAACTGGATCATGACTGGTAGAGAAATCAAGATGGTCTCAAATGTTCCCTATCCTCCATTAGTTTTTAAGAAAAAGATGCACACAGAGCTAGCACAAGGGCTCCCATCCAGGTGTCAGAAGACAATTGATAAATATTATCGGGAAAATGGTGATGCAAGAATTCTTCAGCAAGAGGGGGAAAAGGTCACTAAGAAAAGCAAATTTAAAATTTTGTGATAGCAAAGTTATGCTACTCAAATCAGCACCTGAAGGATTTTGCCCAAGGTGACAGCAGAGCTACAGAAGGTCAGAATCCAATATCCCAGGCCTAGGCATCACATGCTAGCCAGTCAGGCCAAGGATGCGGGATGCACAAGGAACATTTATAATTGAAGGCTGTGGAAGTCAGCAAGAGAGGTACAGAATTAAAATAAACAGTAATGGAGACAAATCCACAGCCTTTCCCTCATCCACTAGACAGATGACCCGGTCATAAAAGGAGATCAGGTTGGTCAAGCAGGATCTGCCTTTCCTAAACTCATGGTGCCTGGGCCTGATCCCTTGGTTGTCCTGATAATCTGTTCCATAACCTTTGCTAGCACTGAGGTCAGGCTCACAGGCCTGTAGCTCCCTGGATTCTCTTTCCTGCCCATCTTGCAGATGGGCTTCATACTGCAGTCCCCTGGGAGCTCCCTGGTGAGCCACGACTGATGACAAATGATGGAGAGGGGCTTGGTGAGCTCTCCCAGTATCCTTGGATAAATCCCATGCAGCCCCACAGACTTGTGAGTGCCCAAGTGCCACAGCAGTCTCTGACTAATTCCTCCTGGATTGTAGGGCATCTGCTCTGATCCCTGCCCCTGTCTACCAGCTCGAGGGGGCAGCTGCCCTCTGGATAATCAGTCTTTCTATTGAAGACTGAGGCAAAGGTGGCATCAAGTACACCTCAGCCTTGTCCTCATCCTTGCTGACAAGGATGTTCCCCTCCGCATCTGAAAAAAGGATGGAGATTTTCCTTGGCCCTCCTTTTGTTGTTGATGTACTTATAAAAACATTTTTATTAGATTTCGCTGTGATGGGTAGATTGAGGCTTTCTGATTATCGTTCTACATGACCTAACAACATCCTTGTACTCTTCCTGAGTTGCCTGCCCCTTTTTCCAAAGGTTGTACACTCTCTTTTTTAACCCTGTTCAGCCAGGCTGGTGGTCTTCCCCACCAGCTCCTCTTTCAGCTCATAGGGATGGCCTGCTTCTGCGCCTTTAAGATTTCTTCCTTAAGAAATCCAGCCTTTTGTTATTAAGGACTGTTTCCCAAGGGACTCTCCAAACCAGTGACTTAAATAGGCCAAAGTCCACCCTCTGGAAGTCCAAGACAGATGTTTTGTTGACCTCCCTCCTTACTTCACAAAGAGTCAAAAACTCTATCCTTTCATGGTTTTGATGTCGGAAGACTTTCAACACAGAACTAAAGAAAGTTGTAAGGATGTATGGCAGCTACTCCTAAATCTCCAGTTTGCACAGGCAGGGCTTTGCATCTTGGAGTAGTAATGGAATAGCTCCAGGATTACCAGAATTCACAGCAGAGGGAAGGTTTGGGCTGTGCTCCCATGGGGAGACAAAGGAGGACACTTCTGGAGCAGTGCATCTGGCAGTGATATTTTCTATTTGGATAGAGAGAGACACATTTGAAACACGCCATCTTTGTGAAGCCCATTTTCTTAGGGCCATTTCACAAGTTGTCCCCCCCCCACCCCCAGCTCCATCAGGGTGTTTGCCTCAAAAATATTTTCACAAAGATTTTAAAATAAATGCAAGGTCTGTATTCTGACGTGTGGAATTTGCCAACAGCACTTTAGCAGAGAAATCCACCATGTTGCTGCATGACAATTAAATTAACAAGAAAAAAAAAAAGTAAGGAGCACTGCAGAGCGAAGTGTTGATCCATTTCTACTTCAATTGCAGTTTTTGGATTTTTGCCACTGAAACTGAAGAGGACCAGAACTCAGTCATTTGACTTCTGAACAATCTACCTTAAGATTACCATCACTCCATTCTTAATTTCAGTGCAGATGATAAACATCTCTCAAATCAGCACCAGATACTTCTCTTAAATCATAAATAATTAAATTCTTGCAAGTTGTATGCTTTCCTCCCAAAACACTGAATTTGTTTCCTTTTTTTTTCTTTCCTTTTCATCTTTTTCTTTCCTGCTCCCAAACCAACAGGCTGAGTTGTCCCCATGGACTATTGATGGCATTAAAGTGGGCTGTTCAGCAGCTGTGCCCTACTGCCTGCCCTATCGATTAGTTTCTCACATGGCTCTTAATAGGTTTATTGATATTTTGGATTCATTTTGTCCTGATTTTTGTCAATCTTCACATTTTCACAGTCAGGTTCCATTTTGCTTGAGGAATGTATGCAATTAGTCCAGCTCTTAAAAGGCACGGCTTTGCTAACGATTTATTCAGTGGATTTATCTACCTGGCTTCTTTGCCTTTTCTAGTGTTTCTTTGTTTGAGGGTTTTTTGGCTCTCATTTTGTTTAGGTGGGATCTGTGTATTGTCTGCTGTTTTCTGAAAGCAAACTATCTGCAAATCAGTTTTTTGTTCTTTTTGCAGATCCCAGTCTACCATTAGTGTTTGGCCATGCTTTAAAACTATTTTTATATTTGTAAGACATTTTAATATATAGGAATTTTGAAATTCTTTGCTGGCATTAATTGGTGTAGGATTAATATTGTTGCAATGTTACAGTGCTTTAGACAAAGATTAGTTACTTTGCCTTTAAGAAGAAAGACTCGCAAACAAATGTATTTAAGTCTGCACTGTTACTGATTTAAGTCTTACTGAAGAGCAGAAAACAGATCCAATGAAAATATTTGTCCCTTAGATTTCAGGGACTATGGAAATCATGCAGCTCTGGAACCTGTTCAAAAGAGAGTACTTAAGTGAGATTACTGATCACTGGTAAATATTATGCCATCACATGTTTCCAAGTTTCTCATATGTTGATTAATTGATTTTCTGTAATTCCACACACAAGATTTTCACTATTGAAATGGTCTTCTATTGTGCCTGCTTTGAAAGAATTGAGATATCATTTATCTCTAAGTTTGTTTTCTCAATATAAGAACCAACCTCATTTATAAGACTTATTTTCAGTTATTTTTATGCCTTTTTCCCAGGATGCTACTGCATTCGCTGTATTGCTTTACATTTTTCATGCAACCTCACTGTTTAGGTTTATGAGGTTATACCTACTATTAATTTACAAATCCCTGGTAACAAGGTGCCTTGCAATATCAATGTTTTAAAACCAGTAGGAATGTCACTTGTAGATTAAAGCAAAACAAAACCAACTGTACCCTTCTACTATATTAAATGTACAAAACAGGATATGGTACTTTAAATCCACCCAGGGAACTGGGGAGACAACAACAGTGCACTATCAACGTGTAACCAAGACATAAGAATAATTTTCTCATGTCCTTATCACAATCTGTAATCAAATCTAATGCAGAACAGGCAAAAGATAACCTGCCTCACTGTAGGCTTTGTGGTTCTCTTGGTACTTCATGTGGACAGGTTAATTGCAAAAAGGAAAGTCTTATTTTCTTACAAAAGAACAGAAGTCTCAGTGTGGCTTTTGTGGCTTTTAATGTTGCTGAGGAAAATCCTCCATGAATTAAAGGAAATTTTACTTCTGACTGGGTTGGATTTTTGCCCCAGTATCTGCAACATTTAAGGGTTGGAGGAAGAACATAGAATTTTAGATTTACAAAAAAAATATCTTGAAGAAACTAAAGGCTTTATAATTTGCACTATAAAGTCATTAAACACATTTTTAAAAGCCCTATATTTAAACAAACCGACAAATTATGGAAAGCATCAGCCTTTAGACTATCACACAGTGTTTTTTGTTTGAAAACAAGAGTTTGAAACCGCCTATGTGCTCATTTACTTCATTGGAATTAATGCTGGGATGCCTCTTATGTTAGATTAGGCCACAACAAACAAATTGGAAATCTAGTAATGTCAGCATTTTTATGAGAGGGTTTTTGGTTTTGTTTCTTCATTTTAAATCTTACAGATTTTACAAATATGATTTCATTTCAAGTAAGTGTTTATGTACACAATCACACTATTTCACTATCATGCTTTGAGTTTCACTGACAAACCTTCATCTGTTTTAAAAGTAAACAAATTCTTCAGCATAGGCACTGCTCAGCAACATGTGGCATAATGAAACCCTAATTGTAAGTGAGGCCTCTGGACTCTCCTTTAACATAAATTAAAATGTATTTGAGAAAGTAACATTTTTTTCATGTGTTTCTTAATCAGCAAAGGATCGTAATACAACTCCTTTGAAGTAACATACATGTTTCTGAAAAATAGGTCCATCTATATGTTATATTTACACATTGAGTTGCCTCAAATTTTAGCTGAGTTGGAACCAAGGCTGTGTCTGCCTTTTGTTTACACAGGAGGATTAGAACAGGAGGATAAATGAGGGGTTCTTGGCTGGCTAAGGATTATAGAAATAACAGAAAGACCTCATAAAAACAGATAGCATCCTCCAGATTTGCAGCTCCAAAAAGCTAAAGTCTGGCAGGCACACACTGTGGTTAAAGCTTCCTTATTTGGGAAGAAAAGAGCAGTAATACTAAAAAGGTTGAGAGAAAAGCAGGGTTCTCTGAGAAGACTTAAATTCAGATAAGCTAAAGCAGGCATATATTAACTGGGCAAGCATCAAACTGATGGTCTGATAACTGCTATTTCCAATGGAAGAGTTTGGCTCTCTAAAATGTGTTTCCAGTTAATTTTTATTAGACAGCAATATTTAATATCTGAACACAGAGTGCTCCAGCTTCCTTTCCCTGTGAAGCCTGGAGTGTTATGGCTGCTCAAAGCAGGGAATCGGAGAGCCTCCTGCTCCCTTTGGTCAGCAGTATCACACTCAGAAGCCAGGAAGGAGGCAATGCCAGCTGCTGGTTAATAAGCAGATACATTTTCCTGGAAAGCTCCAGGCTGTAAAACACACCAAATTGCCAACAAACAAGTGCCAGCATTCAGCCTGTGTCATGCTGGAAAACTACCTGCCATGGGCAGGGTTGGAAGGGACCACTGGAGGTCACCAAATCCAACCTCCCTGCTCAAGCAGGCTGCCCTAGAGCACTTTACTCAGGATTGTGTCCAGACAGTGTTTGAAGATCTCCAGAGAAAGAGAATCTTGTCATTTAATAAAGTCAGGTCCTCAGAGAAACCATGGGGTTAAAAAGGACCTCAAAAATTCTTCTGGCCTGTTCCTTTGCCACAAGTACACCAGTTATACCTGTGTCTTTCCTGGCCAACAGTTGCTTAATTTGTTCTCAAAGGCCTTTCCCATGATAGACAGTTTGCAGGACTCCAGTGAGTCACTATCCTGTTACGTTTCCTAAGGCCTAATCCAAGCCATCCTTGCTGCAGCTTCAGCCCACAGAATTTACTGTCCTCCTACCCCACCCAAATGTGGGGGAACAGTCACCATCCATGATTGCAGTAGCCTTTTATTAGACAATGACTACACTGGCAGCCCCAGTATTCCCTAGACTAAGCAGTAGACTTTGACTTTTTTTATAGTTCATCATGTTAAACATTAAAATCTGAACTCTAATGGAAATTCAAGATAAAGAGATTCCTGAAAATCTTCCCCACTGCAAGTATCTGTGTATCATGGAATTTAGGAAGATTGGAGACACTGTATCATACGTAGACTGCGTTCTCCTGTGCTTCTGTTGATGCCAACACTTTGCAGATCTCAGTACATTGCAAAATATTGCACCTTGACAATATAACCCTTGGCTTCTTATCTCCACATTTGCCTGCTGCAAGCCCACTGTCTCATTTGGTGTCTTCAAGAGATACAGGGAGGCTGAAAAAGATCAGCAAAGCACTGTAGCTGGGGGACTGGGTAAGGCAGATCAGATTCGTATAGCAGATTATTTTTGTAAATTTGGCTGCTGGGACCAGTTTGTACACAAACAAAACATGATCAGCAATGACTTAAAGCCTGACTAGTTTTTATATTCACAGCATTCAAGAAAACCTAGAACTTAAAGACTGATCTCCTGTAAAGGTAAATAGGCCATGAAGCATACCTTTGGAGTTCACAGGCCTTTTGGTTACGCTGGATGTAGCTGGTAGAGAAAAGAACCAGTTAAATCTGCCCCTAAATTCCAGCTAACTCAAACCACAGGTTTCGTTCAGAAAAAAAAACCCCTCTAACTGGTATTGTAGAAAACTGCATCAACAGAAGAGAAATTTGGAACAGATTTTCTCGAGTGTTTCTAATACATCCAATCTTTTCTCCCATAAAACTGGTAAGCATGTTTCTTATGCACAGGGAAACAAGCATATGTGTATGAATGTTTATATGTAACTTGAAGGAGAAAAGAAATACATAGTTCCCTAATTGCTTTCCAAAGCCATAAATGATCCTAAATTTCTTTATAAACAGATCTGACTGAATGTCTTCAAAAGGTCAAAGTTCAGTTGTATACCCTTGAGCTAAATTACTACATTGTAAAACTTGAGACCAAAAAGTATTTAGAATTATACAAGCAAGAAGACTAGAAAGAATAGTAAGAATTACAGCTCATGATAAAGGAGATAGTAATGTAGCAAATGGAAGAGTCCAGCCTTTATTTATTTCCAAAGAGCCTGGAAGCAATTATTAAAGCCGAAGAGCTGTGGTTTTAATGAATGTGGAGCATTATTGCATGTCAAAAAGACTCTAGTCCATGATTTAAAGGATACAAATTAAAATAGTCATTTGATTAGAATTGCTTTAAGCAAAAACCTAAGTAGGAAATATTTGAGAAAAACAAATGTAGAATCTGTAAATTAAAAAAAAAAAAAAGAGAAAGAGGAAAAAAAAGGAAAAAAAGCATTTGCACTGTGAAACATGTCTTACTAACAAACAAGTCAAACAGTAGAGGTCTGGAGAAGGTCCCAGCAGTGAGTTACATCATTTACTGCAATGCTTGACTAAATTTCAAATGGACTTGGAGTGCAGAACGTTCTTTGTATAACACTAGCAAGCCAATGGTGGGCTCCAAATAAAAGGAAAGGATTCATCATTTACCATCCCATCTGCAGCTTTCTTTTCATTACAACAAGAGGCTGTTTCAATTAGAGCTGTGCAGATTCTCTCTGCTGAGTTTGGTTCAAAGTGTTCTTATGCAATGCCAGCATCTCCAGGGATCAGCCTCCCTGCAGGCTGCACTGTCCCAGTGTGGGGCTGATATTTGTTTGGGTCAAGCTTTGCTTGCTGCCTCTCGCCTCAGCTCTCTGGAGAGTGCTGGTTCTCAGCAAGGGGCCCGATCCAAGCTCTTTGCAGCGAGTTCAACTGTGCTGTCTCCCACCCTTCAGGCTGCATCTCGAGGCTATTGCAAGGCAGCTCTTCTTGCCTCTCTCACCGTGGGGCCCTGCAGCTCCACTACCTGTGTTTAGCTTCATAGCTAACTACACACTTGTCTTCTACCTTCTCCTTTTCCAGCCACAATAACGTCAGAGATCCACACACTATTGCCAACCCCCAGGTGTTCCTTAATAGAAGGCTTATGGGATTCTAACAGGTTCTCCCCTAGAGCCACATGGACTCGCATGGACCTGACTATTTGGAAAAGCACATGTAATACACCAAAGATTTGTGCACTGATGATGCCTCCTACAGCACTGACAAACTCAGGATTGCAATAGGATGCAAGGAGTCTGCAAACTGGAAGTGAATACATACAGATTTGAAGCCATAGTGCTGTGCATTTTTAACAGTCATCCTCATTTTTTGAATTAATTCAATACACTTGTTTCAGCCTACAAGCTAAGACGTGATACCAAAAATTTATCACATTTCCTAACAGCTAGAAAGTATAAAATACTTTCAACAAACGTATTTTATGCCTGAGTCTCATTTACAATCAAGTACAGTATTCCACAGCTGAATGGTAAAACCTTAGAACTGCTAAGACCTGTAAATGGCTAAGTACTCAGAGAACAACAACATAGTAATTCTGGCCATTACTATTTAAATGAAACAAACACAGCTGAAGGGAACACAGCTCAGAGGGAGCTCACAACTACTCAGTAGGCACTGACCATTCCTGTTCAATACTGCAAATAACAGGGGCATCTCAAGACACTGTTTCCAAAAAACCTGAACTATTTTGCCCTAAGTATGTTGGTCTGTAAATGTAACAGTATAAAGTATTATGACACACCAATTAGATTATGCCAGACCCCAACAGCTGATGGTAATAAGTGGTAAGAGCTAGCATTGTTTATATTTCTGTATATAATATCCTTTCCACCAAACCCAAACTTTCCTCACTTTCTATTGTTAATAAGTTAAATTATTCAGCAAACTTTTGGCCAGCACCAAAGCCCAAACCAGTGTATTCAAAAGTAGATTCTATTGTATAACACTTCTGAGACTATTTCCTTTTTTCACTTATTTTCGGATCTCATGGCACGGTCCTATATTTAGGCTAAATCTTTCAGTCTTAAACCTTCCTCTGACCTTTGCCTGAGAATGTCCAACACCATTTTCATCAAACATTTGAAATTTTGGAAGTGAGTGATGTGCCCAAAAGAACTATCTCCCCTGCCACACCGATTCCGCAGAAAGATGCTGATAACATTTCAAAAGAAAAAGATGGCCCTAACAATGAGAGGGAGTTGGACTTTCACCACTTCTGGGGCAGCAGCTGCAGTATGCTGCACTCAGCAGTGCCAAGGAAATTTTCTTTTTACTTCTTTTTTTTCTCTTCTAAAATAGAAAGTAGCTCACAGACAATTTCTAAAAGTAATTTTCACCATTTAGTGGGTTAAACCAGATGCTGGGAAATATTACATAAAGATGCTATGACCCCTTCTGATTAGAGGACCATGCATAAATTTTCTCTGCAAAATGTTTGTTTCGTAAGGACAGCAGGAATGTGTAGAATGGCAAAATGCTACAGCAAGGGCAGTTCTGAATTTGGAATTTCTGAGCTTTCAAGGCCTCGGTTTGCAAACTAAGTAGGAATAAGAAAAAACAAACCCACACTGCTGCTACTCTACAGTTTATAGTATAATGTTAGTAACATCAGTGCTATTCCATTAGTGCAAAACTTCATGCTAAAGGAAGCATGACTATTTAATCTTATACATAGTTAAAGACCTTGGCTGATATTTATATGACCCCATGACTGAACTTGTGTAGCATTATCCTGATGTATTTTCCCCCCAAAATGGGTCTTACTACTTAAAACAATGGATGGCAATGCCCCATGGTTGGCAGCATGGGGCATCTTTTGTTAACAGTGCTTGCAAAACTACTTCTGGTGGAGGACATGGAAAATATTAATGAATAAGATTACTACAGTTCTTTGGTCAGTCTTTTTTAGATACAGAAATACATTAGTTTACCCTTATTTAGCTTTGGTTTCAGTAGGCATGGTGGGAACTATGGTGCTCATTCTGTGTGTAGCAGCTGGAAGTGGGATATACCTGGGATGAAATGGGAAATTAGCATCAAACTCTTTCCTCAGCAAACCTTCCTGTTTTCCTCAGTGCTTCATTCCAACCAGAACTAGGAGGTTAGAAACAAAAGGGGCCCATTGCAGGGCACATACACAGACAGAGGAAACACATGATTGTTAAAAAAAAGGAGTTGTTATAATGAAAAAGGAGCAACACATTTACAAACCCTAAAACTCGAACACACAGGTATTTTTAGACATTATACTGAATGACAACACACAGAACCTACTCCCATTCTAGCTAAATGCTGCAGACAAACTATTAAATAGATATACAGAACATCAGAGAAAAACAATGACTACAGCATCAAGGGAAAATATTTATGTCAGAGACTTGCAATGGAAAAATATTCTGAACAAAGAGAGCTGAACTGAAAGAAAAAATGAAGAGTTTAGAATGACACTTAAATATGCTTGATCCCAACTCATCTCAATTGTATTCAAAACTGAAAAAGAATCAAAATCCATACTCCCCCCAAACTAAAGATAACTGGAAGTATCCCATTCCTCCATCTCTGGAAAATGACCAAGTCTTTCCCTTTAAAGAAGCAAAGACATTTCAGGAAGAGACAGACTTTCTTACACCAAAGTCCTAATTGAAAAAATATGGCATGACCTGAAGCAAAATGTTAATTAAAACCATTCTGCATTTTTTTTCCAAGCAAAGTCCTTTTGTCTGACTTTTATAGATTAATTTGACACACTCCCTTCCCTTGCCTGGAAAGTTCTGGGGGTTTTTGTTTATTCTGTACAAAGCATGAAATTATTGTCCTTAATGCTTTGTTCTTTCCAATTGCATAAAATTTAGCAACATTTTCAAACATATTTGTAAGATGATGAAGGGCAGAGCCAACATATGAAAAACATATGAGTATGTCCATTTACATGGAGCAAATCCACACTTAGCATACATGAAAACCAGCACTATAGCAGCAAATTGATGTTTTTTGTCTCAAAAAGCGCTAAACTATCAATTAACACAACACACCTCCATGTTTACTGGTGTAAACCCCTCCATCATCATCCAACACAAATACATTTCTGTACTTGCATATACAAGAAAACTCTATTTTGCAAGGCTTTAAAGAAAATTCACTCTAAATTTATTTTTCTAATACTACTCCTTTCTCTCTTAGGCTATATAGCCTCTTTTCTCACCATTCCAATTAAAAACTGGGAGTTTCCTACCCCAACTAGCAACACCACTGAAAAGGCATTTTCATCCCATATTCTTGTAAATGCTCAGGTTCTAGCAGAATATTGCCATTGTTTAGAGAACAGAACATTATCCCTTTACCTTCTGCCATCCAGAAAGCTCTCCTGTGTCTAATTTCAAGGGCACTTTTAAACACATTAAAAACATAAAGCAGTAAAATCTTCCAGACTGCATAAAGTGCAGAGTTTTTTTGGTTTTTTTTTCCTGGAGGGTAACAAGATAGTAAGACTTCGACAAACCATTCCATACTCAGCAAACTTCAATTCCCTTTTAATACATTGCCCACCAAAACAAACACAGGCTGAAAAGACCAAGAAGTTGAAGAATTAAACCCAAATTTTCAGAAACACACGAAAAACAACAATAAAAAAAAGCTAATTATAAATATGAATTACATACCATGGAAATAAATCAGATGGCTGAGGAAAGAGGTCGCACCTTGTTGCTTCTGTCCCTGCAGGAGGGGAGGGGGGAAATTCAGTGCTTTTCCCATGGTGCCTCCTGAGCCCAGGTGACTGCAGTTATCTCCCAGGCAGGGCTTTCAGCTGAGCTGGGGAAGGCAGGAGCAGAAATAAGAATCTGATTGTAAATAAAATGGTTCTTAGTGGAGAAGAGTAAAGAGGGGTTGAGGGGAGAATAAGAAATTGGCATCTAGGAACACCTTTGCTTGGAGAGTTTAACATTTGCCAGATGGATGGTCTTTTAAATATTTGCATATACTTCAATAGTCTCTCAACTGAAAGCCATAAAACACTTATTGCGCTTACTCTGCTGTCCTGGAAATTGCACTAGTTTGCATATTTTGAATAAAATTACATGAACTGTTATCTCTCAGGAATTAATTTCTCAGACATAATCTAAATAAATGAAAGTGGAGAAAATAACTACTTGTCAATGTTGTGTCACACCAGTCACTGTGAATTCTGGTCCTTCTCTAGTTCACAGCCAAAAAGAATCCAGGGTAAAACATTTTTTGGGGCTATTTCCTGTTTTAAATTTCAGCTAAGAAAAATAAATGGAAGTTTAATTGAACATGTCCCTTATAATTTCTCCCTTCACCACAATTTGAAAATCAGTCATAACAATTCCAAATCAAATAGCATTCTGAAGTTCAGGTATGTAAGAAATAGTTGAGATCTAAATTAATACTGGAAACAATTTTAAGTTTACAAATGACATAAAGAAACTTATAATTAAAAAAGACACATAAATACTTGTAATTTATTTTGTTTTTAATGAGTAGTTTCCAAGACCTAAATAGATTTCCTTATCATATTTACTTTCGGGTATTCCTTTCTTAATTATGCCACATGCATTTTAATTAAACGTTTAAAATTAGTCTAAATTATGATTTAGTCTAATTTATGATCTAGACTTAATTACTATTAAACTAAATTAAGATTTATCTTAGGCAAAATTTTCAGAGGCCTGATTTTTGGAGATGACTAGTGTACAGCACAACTGCTGTAGTCATGAGAGAAACATTTCACCAGAATCTCTCATAAATCTAACTGATTTTAGGCCAGAGTGATGGTAACTATTAGGAAATTATATTTTATATCAGTGATTTAACTTGGGGTACCCAAAAATAGTGAAAGTAAAAGCTTTATTGATCATAGGACCACTAGCAATCTACTTGTGAGTGAACTTTATCTGTGTTTTGCTGGGTTAACTATTGCAAGAGCTGCTTCTCTGTACCATCACCCACAATATGCAGCACCAGGTCAGTTCTTTGCCTGTCTCCTGCCTTTTTCTTTACAAGGAAAGAGGGAGCTGGAGGAAGAAGCTATTCTTGTCCCGCAGTTGATCTCTCTCTCCCTCCTACCACATTGCCAAGAAGTAAAAACATAACCAAAAATTACAAGGATAAAAATAATTTAAATGTGAGATATTGTTACAAAAAATAAATAGTAAATATAAATTATTTCCCAAACTATTACTGTTACCATCTAATATTAAAACACAACAGTCTTTTTACAAAACAAATCTGCAAACTGTGCTATTTTTCCAGAATTTAGTGCAACTAATTACATCTAAACAACACACAGTCTTTTTGTTCTGAGTCTGTGAAATAGCTGGAAAAACACTTCAGTTTTTAGAGAGAAAATTGATCTTAAAAAATTAAAGAGTTAATGTGTATTTTAAGGGCATGACTTGTAAGACAATATGACATGGGGTGATTTATATGTTATATGGAAGGTTATACAGGGGAATAAATAAGCAATCCAACCAGTTGCACTCAGCAAAGATAAGTGCAACAGAGAGAGGCCAGACAGTACAGGCAGGTAAAGAGGGGGTCAGCAAACAGCTCCCTGGAAGACCTTTAAATCCTGTTAAATATCTCAGCTGAGCTCTGTCTGCAGCTCAAGAAACTTTAAAATGGTCTTCTCCCTTCCTCCCTAAAGCTCCTGAGCCTTAACACTGTGCAAGGATAAAACATGGGCTCCAAAAAAATGACATCTGTGACATCTTAAGAGTATATGAATGGCAGAGCAAGAGTCCACTTAACCCAGTATAACCTCTCAGCCTCCAAGCAGAAACCATTTAGGGCATTTTCTGAGCATCCTGTGGTTTTCCTTCTCAGCTACCCCAATAGGTATCCCTTCTAACTACCTGTTCAGTTTCCCTTTAAATCCATGGTGTGGAAACAAAAGGTACACATCTTTTGACAAGGAGTCCCACAGGTCTGCAAACTGCTTGTTTTATCTACTGAAGCATTTGTACAAAGCACAGCAATCTCTTTAGCGTGGGGCTCAATATAGTACCTTGTCTCTGGGGCTGGAAGGCCAACAAAAAGATAAGAACGTCTTTATCTTCACCTTATAAACATCAATGACTTAAATATTTGTTCCTTCTTTCAAGCTCCAATTGTCCCCTTTCAATTGTGCTCTTTCATCCTTTTGCTCTGTTGTGACACCACACCTTCAAACTCAACAAAAAATTAATCCAGCCCATCCTCTTCACTCCTGTCACAAAGTCACTTAAAAATTCACTTTTGTCTTTAATCTTTGAGGTTGTTTTTCTTTCTTCTTTTCTCCAAATCCCACATTTGGATCATTTCCAAATCATGTTTTTACCTCCAAAAAACTCCAGACCTCTACCTTGTATCACTGTAAAATCTAATATCCCAAGTGCCATGAATATCCAGTTTCACTGATGCAAATCCCTCTCTGCCTTTCTTAACACGAGTGATGCATGGTCCAGTACAAATAAAATGGAGCCACAAAGATAGTAGGGAGAGAGAACAGATAAACCACAGGAGCCACAGGGAGATTTGGATGTCAAACATAAAGAAAACTCCTATTCAGCCCAGAGCCCCTGGGCTTAAGAGCATGGCCAGCACAGATGGAATCTTCAGGGACTGCCAAACTCTTACAGAGACTACATAGGAAATTTTCAGAGGAGCTGATGATACAGTCAGATTTAAGCAGATTCCTGATCCCAGGCTCTCCAGCTTCTCAAAAAGGTGGTTATAAGATTTTTTTTTTAAACAATCGTGTAGACTGTGTTTTGCCTTGAATTTGTTCTTTGTCCACTGAAACTTTCCACAGAAATTTCAAATTATACACTACCATAGAAAAGGTCTCATAAAGGAATGTGTTACATAACTTCAATGACAACCACCTTTGCCAGCTACCTTTTCGTAAAACAAATTTTAACAGTTAAATTATCTTGTCTTTTGTTTTCTCAGTGAAGGACCACCTAATTTGTGCTGTGTGACATACTACAAATGATTCATGCAGGCTCTTCCAGATTGAACTGGTTTAAGCCAGCAACCCTTTTCTGATGTCCTCTTGTTAAACAGTTTCTAAATTAAAAGAAAATCAGCAAGTTTGTTGTAAGTGTGTTTTTAACTGAGTCTCACTGGTTGCACTCAATTACTGAGAGCCCATAGAATCGCACAGTGGTTTGGGCTGGAAATGAACTTTAAAGGTCATGTGGTACAAACCCCTGAAATGAGCAGGGACATCTTCAACCAGATAAGGTTATTCAGAGCCTCATCTAACCTGACCTTGACTGTTTCCAGGGATGGAACATCTGCCGTCCCTCTAGGCAACATGTGCCAGTATTTGAACACAGTCATGGAAAAAAATTTCTTCTTTATATCTAGTCTAAATCTTTTAGTTTAAAACAATTCCCCCTTTTTCCTATTGCAACAGACCCTGCTATATGGTTCCCCCCATCTTTCTTATAAGGCCCCTTTAAGTACTGAAAGGCTACAACAAGGTCTCCATGGAGCCTTCTTTTCTCCAGGCTGAACAATTCCATTTCTCTCAGCCTGACTTCATAAGAAATTTGCTGAGATTGCACTCAATCCCTCTGTCTATGTCATTAATGAAGACATTAATCAGCGCTGATCCCATTACAGACCCCTGAGGGACACTGCTTGTCACTGATGTCCCTGATCAGAACTGTGAGCCATTGTCCCTCCAGATGCAACAACCCAACAAACGCCTCATCCACCTAAGAGTCCTTCTGCCAGTCCTTAGAATATTACAGTTCAGTAGCATCTGGTTTCTTCTAACTCCCAAAGGGAATCCTGAACTCAAGAAATTTTAGACATTAAGAGAAGGATTGGAGGTCCTTTGTTTAGTTTATTTCCCTCCCTTATCAACAGATTCAAGGGGTGTGAAGCAATTCTCTTGGACACTGGGTATAATTATAACTAATCATTTCCTTCTTTCTCCTTGAAGCAATATACATTGACTTCTCTTCATTTCAAGGTAGTTGGCTGACACAATTCAAATTTAATCACTCTTTCTGCCTGATAAACTCCAGTCTGTGAGCAAATATGTCTCGTTTTCAAGTTTGGCTAGACAGCATCGGTTTAATAAAGACCTTTCCACCTCTGGTGCAGCCTGTAAGTTTTGAAATCTTTTCTGGATGACAAAACAGCCTTCTCAACCATAGAAATTTATCATAACAACCCTATCAAATAAAAAACTAATTCTTAAGTAAACTCTAAACTAATAAACAGACTGTCAATTATAATGAAGTCTCCTGTCAGAATAGCTTGATGTGCAACCAGAGTAGGTAAACAGCAATGTGACGGTGTCTTTCAAATGAAGGTTTTCTAGGCAAGGAAGAGAATTGTCATAGTAATGCAAAATACATTCTTGTTTTTCCCCCATTGAGTAAAATCTTCCAGTCTCTGAATGGTGGTAGAAGTCTAATCTGTATAACCGCTGGATACAAATATCCAGACAGCAAATTCTGATAAGGTTGCTTGTGCTTTATAGATTCACACCTTGGCTTATCTGCCAAGACTCCCTGCCCAGATTCAAACTAAAACAACACTATTAAAGAATTATTCTTCTATTTTTTAATTCTCAATAGCATCTCCAAGTGAGGATTTCTATACTCAAATTCATCTTTGGATAGCCCTTAGCAGTAAGCAAAACATAGAGTTCTGCAGGATTGAGGAAGTCACTTCCAGTGCACCTCAAAAATACTCAGACTGTCTTCCAGAAGAAGGAAGCCAAGCAAAGACAAGGGGCATCTCTAGTCAGTCCCATTTTAAAGCTGTTAGGAGGCAATTAAAATATTCTGATCATGGGCTGCCAAAAGACATGCACAAACAGTTGCAACTTGCTCGTGAAAATACATCAACAGCAGTAGATTTCTCAGGCACGAGGCCAAGAGCAGCATTTGACATACACACACTCAGTCTGCAAGAGGAAGATGAAAAGAAGTATGAAAAACAGTTTATGGCCTGTAAAACCAGCAACGAAACCATGCTTTTCCTTGGGAGAGTTTTAACCCATGACCACCAGGAACCGTTCCCCTCTTCTTGTTCAAACTCCCAAAGAAGGCGCAGACATCATGGGTGAGGCTGTTACAATGTCCTTACGAGGGCAAATAAACCATCGATATTTAATTATAATGCCTTGAATCAAGGCTGGCTGGCTGATTGCGGGAATATACGCTGAATCCTAATACATCCCAAAACCTTCTGGCTGGCACATTCAAGGTTCTTATTTGATTGCTCTGAGTTGTTTTTAACTAACCTGAACAAGTCAGAGGATGCTCCAGTCAGATGCTTAAACAGACAAGATTCAGAAATTAAACATCATCACACACAGAAATTGCCTTCATTACTTATTTAAATCAGGAACTCAGAACAAATTTTCCTAGTGACAGTGGTCAACTTACAATAAAAAAACTTAAGGAAAAGGAAAGGAAAAATTAAAAGGAAAGGAAAAATTCCCTTGTTATACACCACTTGATCTATCTTAGATTTTAATTTTTTTCACAGCAGACTAGCACGTATCATGGGCATGCTTACAGTGTGCCACAGATGACAGGAACACAAAATTATTTTAACATATTTTTATGAAAGAAAAGTAATCCAAAATACAATTGATTTTAAAAGAGGTCTGGAGAGATGCTATTACTGGTGTTGGCTTCAGTTTTCTAATCTTACTGTGCTGAAAAAAACCCCATTACTTCAAGCAGTGTCAAACCATGGACTCAGGGGAGATTTCAAATATTATAGTGCCTCCATTCTACATGGAAGAGAGAAAAATTAGTATTACCAAATTCCATGCCATTTTTATAAGTGTCTAAAAGCAGCTAGGGCTGAGATTTGTTAGCGAAAATGGAGATAGTAGTGTACAGCAGAAACCTTTACTGATAGAGAATCCTGATTCCAGAGTTTTCTTCTGTTGGCTCAATCTGGTATAAAAGGTAGTTTTAAAAGCTATGCTCTCTAACTTCTATAGAAAAATACAAGAGCCACACAAAATATCTTCATGCTCCTAAACTATCTGAGAAATAAAACATAAGGATATATATACAATGTAAATTTTATCTATAATGAAAGATAAGAGAACCTTTTTTTTTTTTTTTTTTTTTTGCAAAGTATATACTTGGGCTCTTTTCTGATTGTTGTAGTTTTAGAAAAGTTTTCTTCTGCTGATACTGGTAAGATACACACTACCAAAAAAAGCAATAAGGCTAAACACAGAAGCAGATACACAAATTAAACTTCATGTTACCACGTAGACCAAACAATGAAAGTGCAAAAGAGGTTAATTGCTCCATATAGTTATCTACTTCTTTTCAAATTAAGATATAGTTGTATATATAAACTCTGGAAAATAATCTCCATAAACTTCTAAAATAGCTTTGTAGAATGACTTTAAACAGCCCGGCACATACATGTTTATCCTAATTAATAGCAAAAGTGAATTATGATAAACTGAATAAAGCTATTTTGTTTCTGAATATGCATGCTGTACTTCAGTGTCACAGCATTAATCCCTATTCTTGCATTTGGTTTTCTTGAATTCTAACACTGAAGAGAGATATTTGTCCTAAAAAAAAATTACACGTGGGCTTTTTAAAATAAAGTGTTCTTTGAAGGACACATTTTCAACCAACATACCCTAAGTTAATGCACATACCTTAAGAATGTTGAATTAAAGCCTTGAGAAAACTCTACTTGAATCTGCCTGTATACCTCAGATGGTCTTAATTACTACATTATTTGTTGATGCGTAAGATCTTAAATTATTCTGTTAACCAGAGAGAAAAAAGAGAAAGTTCATTCTATTGTGCATTTGTAAATGTCAGCTTTTGAAATAATGAACCCACATTTCTGAATTTCAGCTTGTTTTTCACTCCAGTTTGAGAACAATGAAACAGTCCTACTTCAAGATTTATAACAGCAGCTGTGCGAGCTACAAAAGCACAGAAGTGTCACTGGGAGTACATGAAAACTATTTTGCCTTCAAAACAGCTGAGTGTAATTTACTTAAGATTTCTGAAGACTGGACACTGTGGGCAGGTATAGAAAGTATCAAGTAAAAATCTGTCCCAGAAACTTATGAGCAGATATATTTCTCAGTATGCATAACTTAGAAAGACTGCAATGTTCATGGCAAACTGATAATGCAGCTGGATTTTAATGGAATTTTCGAAGGTATAAATCACACAGTATCATACAGATATGTAATTTCCACCACCTGGAAGGAGTCATGCTACACCAGCTTGTCGTTTTTCTTTCCTATTTTTCATCAGAGCAATATCAAACCATTCTTACATCAGGACAAATGAAAAAAGCACATTTATTGTGTTCTTACAATTAGCAATGTTTGGTGTAATTTCATGTGCTTCATGAGACTGCATATTCATGAAGACTTACAATCTTCAGCATTTTTACCCTATCCTAAAAATACCTTCTGATTTATTCCACAAAACACTTCTTTTTCCTGCAATGTATTCTTCCTTTTCCAATGTCAAGGTGCACATCACGCTGTAAAAGCAGAGTTACTTGAAATCAATAATGGATCAATTTCTAGTCAATATCTAAAAGCATAAAACCAAAGAACCACTACAGGCAAAGAAAAGTGTGAGTGGATGGCAGAAAAACAGCCAACCAGCTAAGTTCTGGAACAGCAGGTAGGATGCAAGGAAGAGAACAAAAGGTCCATGTTCATGGCTGATGTGAAAAGAAAAAGGACTAAAAGGAAATGAAAATAAGTCCCAGAGATCCCTTAGGGTTGAGGAATAATTCTGCTTTCTATTATCCAATCAATATTTGGCATCAATGAAAGTAATCCCATGAATATAGAAACCAGCTCCAGCTTATACAACTTTCCAGCTCTTCTAAATGTTCATGAAGTAAATATGGCAATTGGACATACAGGTATTTATTTTATTAAGCATTTGTTTTCTAAAACACTTTCATACTAGAGAATAGTAAAAGCCACACAGTAATTGATTCAGCAAAGGCAGCCTTTTATCCTGTGAGCAGCAGAAACCATTATTGATTTTTTAAATTCTGTGACAATTACTTTCACAGTGATGTCTACCAACAATTGATTTATAATTTATCAACAACTAAACTAGAGGCTTTCAAATTTGTGCTACATTGGTTAGATTGATGCAAACCACATGGTAATGTTATGATGTACTTCTTAAATTACTCACACTTAGAGCCTGGTTTCTTGTGGAAATACACAAGTATTTCTACTGATAAATTCCAAATTAATTTTCCACCATAATTCACTGGACTTACAGTTTATTTGCCCCATGAATGTTTCTTCCAGTAAGTGTCTAGACAGTTTCAGAAAAGCAAAAGAAAAGTAGAGGGACTGGAGACTCAGCTAACCAGCATTTGGTTCTTTGCTTCAGGGAGTCTTTCAGAAATGCTTTTTTCCTGTGATCAGAGCTGCCAACTCTCATATTTCCATCCCAATTTATAAAATTCCTCCCACAAACACCACAAATCTTGCAGTCAAATGCATACCCAGGAACACCCTCTTTCATTTGAAATGAGAGTCCTCTTCAGCAAACTGAAGTTTGAAATCAGAAGACAAACAAAAATAAGACAAACTGTAGATTTTCATGAGGGGAGGTAAAGGTGTTAATACTCCTGTAAGTATTGATTGGGATAGACATGCATTTGTACTCAGACAACAAAGTATGTAAGCACAGCAAAAAACCAGATACAGCTGCAGTAGAAGCAGGAATCAACTAAAAACTCTACATATTATTTATACACGGCACAGCAAAAGCTGTTGAATTGCAAAAGTTACGGTGGTAAATGAGAAAACCACAAGATAAGGAATAAGGAGAGAATAAGATGTACAAGATGAAAAAATTGTATGGATTTATGAGAACAAAGAGACCATTTACCAAAAGTTAGTTGTGCAAGTTACAGCAGCTTACAGCCATCCTGAAGAATTGGCACTTAAATAGCAAAAACTTCCAGATCTTCTATATCTCGGCCATCAGAAACACACTCTTTACTCATGAAATAATTAATTCAAACACAAATGTGTTTTTCTTCTGCATAAGCCAGGCCCGCTTTTGTTTTTAATTGTTTCCTGAACAATGCCTTCCCTGTTCCATTTTCCTAGTTCTGAAATAAAATCCATATTTGTGTCTGGCCTGTAACAGTTTCAATGAACAGCAGGATCAGAGTTGGATAGGCTATTTGCACTGGGTTCCTACCTTAGACTGCAAACTCAGAATCATCGATATTGTATAAGATCCTGCACAACACTTCAACTTTCTTTTGGAGTTAAAATACTTCTACTCTTGCCGAGAAAGACTGGGATTGCTACGTGCCTGATCTCCTATGAGTCCTCATCAGTGTGCCAGCTTGCAGGACATGAATAAACATTACTTATGGACATCTACAAATTTAGAAACCTTCACGGTATTAAAACTCTTCCTGCACACTCTGGCCCTGATTCTTACTCAGTTAAATGGTGCTGCCCTTCTCATGTGTTTTAAATTCTTCAGCGGCAAAGCTACCATTTCAAGCTGAAGCTGTCCCAGCCAATTCCAGTTCAGCTGCTGCCCAGAGGGAGAACGGTGTTCTACAATGAAATATTCCTAATTAATCCATTAGGCTATGAAAAATAGGATTGTAATATTTTCTTGCATTATATCATACAAGTACTAGTCATGCAACCAAATTTAAATTTCTTGAAGCCCCCTCAAAGCAGCAAAGACATTAACTTAATCTATGGGGCGAGGCTCCTTACTATTTCCACAAATAAATGGTGCTATCCAAGTATTTTTGACAGACACCCAAAAGATTAAAAGACTAGGACAATAATTTTAGGATAGAAAAAGGTACTGTGACCTCAGGCTTAGAAAAAGCACTAACCTTCATTAACCACACTTTTTGCCTTTAAAAAAAAAAATCACATCTTGTATTTAGATATTTAGATACACCATGTTTAAGAAATAAAAAAGAGAAACAGTTAAGGTTGTTAACTGAGTCTCATGTGAGGTTCAAAAATACTATCTCATCTGTGGATCTGTGGTCTTCAAAATATGATCGAGACTAGAATTAGATACAAGACAATCTACCACTTGCTAAGCTATAAGAAAAGCCAAGAACTTAAACACTAAAAGAAGAAAAGAACTGCTTTGCCCACAGTGTTATGCCATTACATTGCTGGAAAACAAAACAAAAAAAAAAGGCCTGGTATAATACTACAAAGTCTTTAAACAAAGAGGAATAGCCTGAATATAAGTAACCATATATATTCACTCAAACTAACAGAATAATACAAGATACGTCTCACAGAACGGTGTTCCTTCTTAAATTAAGATTTTTATTGCTCAGATACACATGGTCTTGTGTCAGTGCAAGTACTGGCCTGAATTGTATTCCCAGCTATGTCTGATGAAGATTGACCAAATTACTCTCGCCATGTACCCCCCTTTTTTCTCTTATTTTATTCTTGCCTATTTAAACTGTGAACTCTCCTTTGCAATGACTCTCACTCTACCAGTGGGTTCGTAGAGCAGCAGCACAACACAGTGTGAACCTAGGCTGGGTATCCTTTATTAGAATACCAAACATGGTTTAAAAGCACTTCAAACAATGCCTCATAGAACAGATGAATATTTATGATAAGGACTGAGAACTCCTTAGGAGACTTGATGAAACACTGTGCTTGTTCCTTTCCAATGGCCCAGGAGTGAGCTGATTTGAGTCACCATTTCGAATTGTTCAGTACTTGGAAAAGTATTGCCTTGTCTAAAAATTTCAAAAGCTGCTTATTAGTCCAGCTTTGTACAAAACGTCACAGTTCTTCTGGTGGAAGCATATAATGAGTAAAGAAGATAAACACTGGACCATTTTAGGAAGCTGGATGACAATTAATGCCATATAGAAAGCCTTCCAAAGACAAAACAGAACACTTAGAAGTTAGCCACAACAAAGATATCACAGCAGATTTTTAAACAACACTTCTAAACAATATGAAAATTTGTTTCCTTTTTTAAACATTAAAAGAACTATATATCCAATATGTTGCTCGTATGACATTCTCAGAGATCTGTCAACACGCATATCCTCACAAAAGCAGAAAATGGCTCTTTGTAAAGATCAAGCTTTCAGCCACAGGTGAAACTCCTCATGGTTCCATGGGCACAAATAACAAAACCATACCATAAGAAAAGTTATTCTAACTTTATGTTACTTAACCCATGGTTAGTAATCAGTGAGACTGTTTAAAGGTGTGGTTTAGCACAATATGATTCTTTTTTTGTTGATTGGCTTTTAGTCTGAGAAGTAGAAAAGGGATAAATAGGTTACATGTGTGGTGAACAAGTGAGACATGAGAAAAAGTTACCAAAATCTTAAAATACCATTAAAACATCTTTTTAACCTCCAAGTAAATCTTTAACCACAATAGCTATTTTATTTTCCATGTGTAGGTATGATTTCCCAATCATACCTACACATGGAAAATAAAATACATACATTCCAGCATACAAGCTTTACAAGAAATCCTAAATGAAGCAAAAGCAAAATTACCACTGGGCTAGTCTCTCCTGCAGTATCACTAATACGAATATGCAATGAGAACTTAATTAGTTAATTTTATTTACACAGGGGATTTTTCACTAGAGATTTCTGAATTCACTGTTTTTCTCTTCTATGACTGCTTCCCCCCACTCCCCCCCAAAAAAAGTTCAAAGAAAGATTTTGACATCATGGATAAAAATTTGGTTCTCCTCATACCTCAATTTCAAAAATTCTTGTAGCCTACATTCTTAGAGAAATTAATGGAAGTTACAAAATATTTTTAAAGATCTGGCCTTTATTTTCTTCAGAATCTGTCTCATTGAAAGTCTCAAGTGCTTCTAGTATTTCCCCCCCCCCCAAAAAAAAAATCTTGATATATTTTGCTGAGATGCTCACTTATATCATAGTAAAGAAACAGTAGATTTTTAAGGATTACACCTAAACTACTATGGTCTTCAGAACTGTTCTATGTATATTCATTTTAGCTAAACCTACCATCATCAGTTATTTGTCAGAATTAGTGAAGATAGTGATGAATGCATACAGGTATAAAAACATAACCTGGGTGTAACTTATGGTATAAACCATAAGTTTATACTTAATAGTAATCATAATAAAGTCTTTCCTAATATTTTCTTGTGGTAAATCCTCATCTGTAAAATGCCTCAATATTTCAGATGCAATTTCTTTCTCTTTTTTTGGACACAGATTATTTGAACTAGGATATGATTTCTTACAGGCTATGACCAAATACTCTCAGTTTTTAATAGACCTCACATATATATAGTTCTAATTTTTCCTGCCCATATTCCTGCTTTCAGAGTAGGAGTTAAAAGTAGGGAAAAAAAAATAAGAAATAGGAAGAAAATTCAGTTTTGTCAATTGTTATTAATCATTTCAAAGGGTAGTAAAAAAGAGCTTGAAAAGAGTCTGAAAATGATTTTCTGACATGATAAAGAGGGAGGCAGATTCTGGGAGAAGGGTGCACTGCTTTGTGCAGCAAAAGAGTGCTTCTTTTCTCATCCCACCTCCCCAGTCACAAGCCTCCTTAGGCCTGCAGCAAAATATGTCTAGAAGAATTTTTCTCACTGTATTAGACACAAATGTTTTTGTAAGCTAAATTCACTTTGTTCTCTGTGCAATTCTGAAGTTGTTGGTCCTGCTGCCAATACAACAAAAATATAATGAAAGGTCTCTAGAGATGTTGGAGAGCTGGAAGCTCCAGAGACAAAGCAGGAAGATCTGTTGCTGTTTTACAGAAAGAAAAACAGTGGTATAGAGAATGAAGTGTCTCTGCAAAAAGCACTTAGCCAGTGGTAAAACTGGGAACAGTGAAGTAAATACCCATGTAAAAGAAATGTTGTAAAAACCAGAGTAAAATAGAGACAAAGATAATCTCTTCCTGACTTCTTAAATTTTAAAATAATATAGGGATGTTGGGGAAATCTGAAGCATAACTTCAATGCCTTCAGATATTTCAGTAACTCATCACTTTTATGGTAGCTCTGCTAGTTCAGATCACTCCTAACATGCTGCATTCCTCTCACGATGTTGAATTGGCTATTGTAGTAGTCTAAACAAAACATTCTTGTAGTCGCCTTCCTTGGCTTACAGCCCCATCATTTATTATGCTATAGTGAGCAATGTTAGGAAGGTAAACAGCTCAGCTTAATCCTGTCTTGTTTAAATTGGCCCTTGAAATGGTCAACACTTAAAAATTTAGCACTTAGTACTTAATGCAATATTTTAGTGCTTAATGCAATATTTTATTCTACGGTCTGGCCCTTATCTCTACAAACTTTTTGATTTATACAGAGAGCTGCAAACTTATGAGAGAAGATGTTTTCTAAGGGCTAACATAGGATTCTTGCAGAAAGAGAGCAGTAAATTCGGCTGACAAATCAATGTTTTACAGGCCTGACATGCCAGACTGACTTCTTGAATGGCCCCACAAAATTACCTGTCAACTGACTCCCAAAGGGCCTTTCCAAGGAGGGACGGCTCAGCCATTCAAAACATGGCATTACCAGTTCCCAGGCACACTCTCCCACATGTGCTGGAAGCATCACATGTTTAGCATCCACAGCTGAATTTTTGGTGTGATGAAGACTCAGCTGTTCACAAGCTGGAGCCAGGAAATACTCTTTTTGTCTTCTCTGCACCCAAAGGGGTTTGATGGTTGGCCACAGCAAAGACTTGTCTAGCCTGGAATAGTCTGGGACAAGAAGGAAATTCAGCAAACAAGGGAAATGCTGAGGTAGAGAAGTGGGAGAGCTGGTTTGTGAATGTCAGTCTCTTGCAGGGTTTGTGGTTCCTCTTGGCTGACTTCAACTCTCAGGAGAAGAGGGGTCAGGGGCATTGGCGGTGAAAGCTGGATTCCAGGAGGAGGATTACAGTTTACCTCCCAACTAGACTGGATAGTAGCCAATGCAGTGCTGCATCTGACTCTTTCATGTTGAGAAGACCATGGGAGAATAATCCTGAATTTTCTGGTTTTGAAACTTGAATTGCAGACACAGAGATTTTTTTGGTTTTCATTTTGCATTGTTTCCCAGAGTCAATACATAATCATAGAATAATATAGGTTGGAATGGAACTCTAGATGTTAAACCCACATGAAGTCCTATATGAAGTTCTTGCAGGAGTAATCCTTCTCCAGCATGCTCCTTCCTTTGACAGCCCTTTTGCAGCTCCAATCGACTGCAGCTCTAGGCTCTGCCTCTCTACCAACCCCAGGCATTGGCTGAGCCACATGGGAAGCCCCACATCCCTCCTCCATAAGAAGAATTTCCAAATGGAAAAGCCTACTTGCACACTGCCCATTCCTTTGGCAGCACCTTTACATCCCCACTTTACCTTCAGCTCTGCACTTGGGTCTCTCACCCAACCCCAGCCTCAGGCCTATGCAGATACAAGTTCCACTAAATAGTCCTGCATGAAGAAGCTCTCAGAGAAGAACTTTTTGGCAGCTTCTCCCCTTCTTTATCAGCCCATTTACAACCAGACCAAGTCTGCCTGCAGCCCTAAGCTTGCTCTCTCCTCAGTTCACCATCTTAATCCCAGGCACTAGGATAGGTTAAACCTTAGGTCAAGCCACATGAAGTTAGGTCTGGATCCACATGTCCTTGGCTGACAATGTTTTTGGCATCCCCACTCCAAATGATCCCATAATTTAGTCTCTCTGCCATCCCCAATCCTGAACATAATCCTTGACCTTAGGGGTCAAGGTACAGGCTGAGGCAGAAGGTCCCCATCTCTGCCTCACATGATGAATTTCTTCGGGGAGAAGTCTCTCTGCAGACTGTTCCTTTCTTTGGCAGATTTATTGCAGACCCACTCCAGCTGGAATGCTAGGCTTTGTTTCTCTCTGTCCTTAATCCTAAAGCAAACCTTTGGAATTGGCTTAACTGTGGCCAAAGACACCCACCTCCAGCTGAGTCCCATATGAAGAGGTTCTCATGAGATGACTTTGGCAGTGTCCCCTTCCTTTGCTACTCTGTTACTACTTGAAGCAGGACCATTTATACACTTTTCAGATTTATGTCAATCACTGTTTAAAATGAACTTGATGGCATATTTTAAGAAAGTGTAACCAATCCTATTTTGCCATTTATAATTTACCATGGCACTAGTCCCAAGTTTGCTTAGTGGATTTACAAAGTTCCAAAGAGGTTACTGTACACTTATTAGCCCCTTAAACATCAGCTTTTGCTTAGTGTCCAAGACAAGTATTTTTCCTGAGCAAAGATGGTCACTTTTATAGCACCTGAGGGGTCTAAAGTGAGCAGAAAGAACCTTATTCCAAAACTAAAAAGACAGTTCTACAGAAGGTCCATAATCACCAACTCCTGTCTTCATCTCAGATCTTTAAATGACAGATGGTTTTGGTCTTGAATACAGCTGGGGTCAGAGCACTGAATGTCTCCAAAAAGAAGGATGAGACTTCAGACTTGCCCAGTAGCTTTTTTCCTAGAGACCTGGAAAGTTTGTGGAGGCAAACATGAATCAACATCAATTAAAACAATCTGTTCACTTTTTCCAGTAATTTGACAGATACATCCAATGTCTTCCAGGTGGAGAAACACCTCTACTTAGCTTCTGAAGGAGATGCTTTGAGGTCAAGCTTTTTCAGCACTTTTGGTAAAGAGCTTTACAGTCTTCGGAGAAAAGCAAACCCCAACCTTTGTCAGTGCCAATTATTTTGTTTATTTTTACATTTTTTCACTGTATGTTTTTTAGCAAATGCTTTTAGGTCACAGGTGACAGGCAGTGGTAGAACTAGGTAAGTGCTTTGCCTGTTTGCATGAACAACACATCAGAGGCTTTCACTCACCCAAAATGATGCCTAAGGGTTAAAATTGGATGCAATTACTAACCTATACGTTTAAAATCAACTTACTTAAAAATTACCAAATAGCAAAAAAATTCACTCTATCATTGTCACATAAGAGTTGATAAAGCTCATGTGTAAATAAATAATATTTGTACAGAAAAATATTCAGTTAGACTTTTTAGGATTAATGGTAAACTGAAAAGTCAATGTACAAATAATGAAGGTAATTTAAATCCAAATGTTACCCTACATACAAACTGTATAAATAGCTGTTCCTCTCTACTTTTCAACAGAAAAAAAATGAAACTCTTGAATCTAAATATCCTGGCTCTCAGTATATTCCACTGTAAATACTGTTTCAAATCTCATCATTTGAGCATTTATAACATGTAACAAAATTAAAGCACTTGAGTACCTCACAGCTTTCCAGATTTTGCATAGAAAGGAAACAGTTGTTCCTTGAGGAATTCCAGTACTTCCCAGAAAAAGAAAAATCTGTAAACAAAAGTGCTTTCAGGAAAACCCATCAACACTGGACAGCCACTACCATTTCTATTGCTTGGTAGAAGGTATACGAAAACTCCTATGGTAAGAAGAACATTTGAGAACCGTGGCTGATACTAAGGGGGGGTCAGAAGATTGTTTCATTAATTTTTACATAAATGCATTATTTTATGGTAAAAGACATATTGATTCATAATTTAATTGATAGTGGTATTCCAGAAGTGCCAGGTCTAACTGATATAGCAGACCCCAAGGCAGCCAGCCCACAGAACAAACAGAAACTCCCTTGAATCAAACATTCCCAACCCTGTGTCTGATTCCAGGGGCTGTGGGCAGGGCTGACTGAGCAGAAGGCTCTGTTCAGCCCCTGCTCCCATCTGCCAGGACCTAGATTAGGCATCTCCCCTGGATACTATTTGTCTCTATGTCCATCTTGAAACTTGTGTACTGTCTGCTTCTCAAAGACCTTTTGCAATGATGGAAGCTGACACAACCTAACTACTTATGTCTACACAATCACTACAATTGAATTTCCATTTACATAAATTATATTTGTAGCAAATTCTTCTACGTGCTGCCTAGGCAATTTTAAGGCATACAAATGTATCCCTCCCCAAGTTTTTCTGCTATTTTCTGGTTTAATTTCTGGTACATGCAATTTCTATTTAGCGCTCAGACAAAACAGAGAAGACTAAACAGACTTCTGTGTTTAGCCAAGTATGATAAACATATTCTTTATTTGCAACTGATCAAGAGCAGAAGTACAGTGAAAAATGGGAAAATATTTTAAAACTTAAGATTTATGGGATGGATCACATAGCTCAAGGATGTCATATAAATATTGAACGTGGTAAGTAAAACTAAGAATAGTTCATGCATGATCCATATGCTGAAATCTAATCTAATAAATATTTGTCCAAAACTTTTGAATAATGAAAATATTTTTAAAAATGAATTATTCACTTCAAGCCCATTGCCATCTAACAAAACAGCTAAATTAAGAAAAAGGTTCACTGCAATTTACATGATTAATTCTAGTAAAGGATAATGTCTGTTGCTTCCCTGTCTTGCCGAGGTCAGAATTTGCTGGAAAAATTTACATTTCATTCAAAGCCTTTAATTTCACAGCAAGCGATATTTTATACTGTATTCCTGTCTTCCAGTCAAAACTGGTCTGCTTGTCACTGAAACCTCCTGATGTGCATCAAATTCGCAGCTGCTGCACAAGGATTTTAATACTCCTGAGTTCAAAAACTCACCCAGCTCTCAATTGTGCCACTTCAGATTTTTTTAGCAATATTTTGCTAACTACTTTTAGGCTAATTAATGCTGTGTATTGGCCCCTCTCTGTGTGCCCTGGAGCCATTTGTTATGCTATTTTAGTACAGACACTGTTTTCCTACGCATTTGGTTTCCTACCTGGCACCATGACGGATGCTGGGAGAAAGGCCTGAGCCTCTGGTGTTTCCCTGCAGGGTTTGAATCTATTCTGCAAACTTTAGGCTGCAGCCCAGTTTGAATTTAGAAAAACATGCTGAATCATTGGCAGGTTTGGTGCTGCCTTGTTTCTGTCACACAGTGTAGGACTGGTTTTGTTGAATCTTGAAAGGAAAACTTTCCTGTTCCCAGTCACTTGCTACAAGATACTGAGCACTTATGTCAGGATACTCATTTTTCAACAATTTAGAACTGTAAATTATGTCTGAAAACATAGAACACAATTAAAGTGAATATTGCAGAATCTCTTGCTGCTGCTAGTCCCTGTTTCTGGCAATTGTCACCACCTGCAACATAAGAAACAGCATGGGAGCCCAGTGTCAGAGGCTGCCTATCAGCTTCCATCCTGTCAGGAGAAATTTATTTTTTAAAGATGTAGTCTGAATACTGATTCTGGAATAAGATGAGCACAATGCAATGAAGAATCAGGCCCTTAATATTTAATTTAACATTCAACATTTAAATACCAAGTCCCTTCTCCTGACTGGATTGGAACAAGAGAGTTTTTGTTTCTGGAGTCATATAGTTGGAATTTCAGATGTCATTCAGATGCCACCTTGTTGTTTTTTGCCAATCTGAGTATCAGATTCAGCAGATATCAGTAATCACCTCTAACTGGGTTCCTGGGCTAGACACTGGAGAGGGCAGAGCAGATTCCACAACCCTCCTGCCACCCTCACAAAAGCAGGGACACACGGCTGTCTAGCAGAGTGCTCCACATTTACCAGGATGGTCTTGGCTAAGGAAGGAACAAGACCAGCAGGAGATGGATAACAGTTAATGGGTACACCAGAAGTCACTCATGTACTGCCCATATGGGATCCTTTGGGTCAGCCTGGCACTCACAGGGCTGAGCTCCCCTCAAACTTCTACACATGCTCACTTGTACTGTTCCTCCACACTTCAATTGCACTTCAAAAGGCCTTTTATTTAAAAATTCATTTGATAAGTGATGAAAATGACTGCTGGAGTACACTGGTGTCAAAAAGAATCTCATGAACCCGTCGACACTACCTCGGTTCCTAGGCATACACTTCCATTTCACAGTTTCAGGAGAAAACATCAAATGGAGACTCTGCGTGCTCTCTGTCTCTCCCTGGCACTCCCTAAGCACCATGGAGGAGCTATCTCACTAAGCGTGGCCTCATCTCTGGAGAACATTCCTTTCATCAGTCCCCATGAGCTTGGGCTGGGCAGCCAGCAGAGCAAAGGTCACTCCTCTGCTTTCACTCCAGTCTAATATTTTGTGTGCTGTTTGTTGCTATGTATCTGGGCATGGCAGCACAGCCCTGCTCCCACGCATGGATAATAGGCCTGCAGCTCCAGCCTCTGCACGTTTCACCTTAGTCACTAGCTAGGGACAAAACCAAGACTCTAGAACAGTACATAATGCACATACTCTTTGTTACTGCATATCCCCTCTGAATTGCAGCAATCTTTAATGTGAGGAACATACAGTAAAAATCAACACAATCACTTCAAATTGCAGTCTTTGAACATCTGAAATAATGACAGGCCACATCATCTTGTTCTGCAGTCTGTTACTGGTTTAAATAGTGAGACATCCACAGAGGAAGGTCTCACTGACAGTGGACAGTTAAGACTGGTTTGAACCCATCACATAGCAGTAATTTTACAAGAATCCAATGATAATATGACTGTTATCTTTCATAATTAAACAAACAAACAAAAACTCTTATGAGATTAGGAATAGAGAAATTATGAATAGCAAAATTAACTTTTAAAGTATTGTTACCTCCCAACATTCAGAGATCCAACTTTGAATACCATTTTTCACCCTATGATCTGAGGCTAGCAGAAAAATGAATGGTAAGCACTGTATGCTTCCTTGCAAAGCACTGCAGCTATCAACTGAGGCCCTAAAAGAATGACTCAACCAGTCTTAATCTGCATGGGAAGTGGAATAGTCTGAACAGGGAGGGAAAAAAAGAAAGAAAATATACTGTGGCACTGAAGGAGGAATGACTTGGCGAACCTATACGTAGAAACTGATGATTTGAACTTGATGACAGTAAGTTTCATGTCATAGACACAGAATCTCTTTTACAGCAGAAATAAGGCAGCAAAGAGAACACTAAAGACAATTTCACATGGACTTAAAGAAATATCTTGTAAGAAGAAAAACAAGAAGTGGAATTACATTATAAAAGTAGAAGAGGAGAGAGCCGGGGAGACAACGGAAAAGGCAGCAGGCTATGCAAATCACCCCAAAGAGCAAATGAATAGGTCTCAGACTGAAGATGCTCTTCAAGCATAGGAAAGCAGAAATCTGTTTAGGCATCTGGAGGCAAAACAGATGTAGTACATTACAGTGAATAGCACAGTGAATGTACTATTGCTAGGGCTTATGTGAAATAAAATACTACTTCTGTGCTTTCTCCAGATGAGCAGTTAGAAATTTTCCCTCACCTTTTGCAAGACTTGCTGCATCCTTCCTGTATACACTTCTAAATTCTTTTTCAACAATTACAGTTTTAGAGCCTCATTTCTAACACTTGAGAGTTTCCCGCTCAGCCCATAGTTCATACAACTAATGGGATTTCCCTCCCTCCAACCCACCCATTACATTGCTTAAAGCTTTTCTTTCCTTTAGGTCAAAGATTTATTATTTCCTGTCCAAAATTAATTATAATTCATCGCAGCTACTGGTATTGTTGTTCAGTATTTGGCTTGGCTTTTTTTTTTCCTGTTGGACAAGCCACAGGAACAGTTGTCTTTGAATCATATTTATTAAAATTGTATAATGGAAGTAATTTGCATTCCTGTTATGTCTTTCATTGAACTGATCCAGCAACAGATCCTCTAGGAACTGGTGAATTCTTTAAACACTCCTTAAGGTAATGTGGATTTGCAGAGACCCCTTGCCTCAGACAAAGAAAATCAAGGATCTGGAAAAACCAATAATTTTCAACCCAAAAGCTGTAAGAAAACTTAGTTCTATAACCTACTCAATTCATTCAAACTAATACAAAAGGGAATTCTGTAGGCTGTCATTTATAATTTGGTTTCTTTTCCAGAATACACAAGTGTGTCAACTGAACAGAAGTAGATGTGCCATAGAGAGGCTGACAGGATTTGTCTTTGTCCTGGTATAGAGTAACAAAGCTAAAATGCCTAATTTAAAGAAAAATCTCCAATGCCACATTTCTAGCACAATAACCCTATTAGATTGCTTAGACCTAATTAGGATAGCCTCCAAACATTGGAAATGGCGGATAAAGTTCAGATTATACTTGTACTCAGTTTAGGACAATGTACCCTGTCTGAGATACATTATACCTTCTTCTTTCCTGTTTCTATCCTCCACTTACTTACTTCCTTTCATCCTGGTTACAGCTGGGATAGGGTTAATTTTCTTCTTAGTAGCTGCTACAGTGCTGTGGGTTTGGATTTCACATGAGAAGATTGTTGATAACACACTGATGTTTCAGTTGTTGCTAAGTAGTGCTTACCCTAAGATGAGTCTTTTTCAGCCTCTCTGTCAGTGAGGAAGCACAAGAGGGAAGAAAGCTGAGAGGGAGCATGGCCAGGACAGCTGACCCAAATCAGCCAAAGGGATATTCCATACCATAGAGTATCATTCCCAGTATATAAACTCAGGGATGGGCTGAGCACTGGTCAGAATGTGGTGAGCAATTGTGCATCACTTGTTTTTCTTGAGTTTCATTGCTCTCTCTTTTTGTTATCTCCCTTTTCCTCACTATTATTATCATTATTATTATATTTTACTTTATTTCCCACTCATTTTCAAACACCATGCATTCAAGCACATTCTAGCCATTTATTGGTTATCCAGGACAACACGGGAAAAATGAACAAAAGTTTTAACACCCAGAACCTATTGACCTGGCCAGGAAGAAAGAGAATTCAAGATGTAGAAAAACAAACAATACAATCAATCGTTCTGTGACTCAGTGAAACCTTAAAATGAAATTTGGTCATCCATAGCATAAAACCAGAAAGGATACACTATCCATAAAAATGTTGCTATAAAGGACAATTTAATTAGATCTCGTTGAATCATCTTACAATGATCTGCCATTGAACTAATACGTTTAAAATTAACTCTGCTCCCTAAAAAAGCTGTAAAAGCAAAAGCTTTAAGAGAGACATAAACAAACGAATTTTTAATATCTTAATGTCCTTTCCCAAGACATATTTATTCTGAGCAAGTTGTTGCAGGAGTAAAATATTCCTAAAATTATTCACTGAACCATCACTTAGGTTTCAGAGGAGAGATAATAAGCAGCATTTATGGCAGCAGGAGCTAAAGCACTGAAACTGTGTAGAGAAAGTGTTTACAACTTGTACAGTAGAAAACCTTTCTTATGAATAAACAATAAATATTCCCAAGTGGTATAAAAAATTGTTGTTGACGAAAAATGCCAGATCTGTTACCAATAAAGTGTAGAATACTGAAAATGCACAGCTGTTGCTGGAAATTCTTGAAATATCTTGAAAGTTAATGATCAAGAGCAGAATAATTTATATATTAATACAGAACACTGAATATTAATTGGCAATTATTTGACATATATAAAATAAATTATAACTATGTGATAGATTAATGAAACCAAATAATTACATATTTAAATAATAGATTATAAATGAAATCATTATAAAACAATCAATTCATTAATAAGTGGTTTAAAACAAAGACTTAAATAATGAATTACAGTAAATTTTGAATTCTACAGGTGTTAAAAAGCTGCATTTGACTTTCACTCCCATTTCTTAAGAGATACAGTAAAATTCTAGTTGTAACTGATGGATTCTTTAAACATTTTTGTTTGGAGACTATTCTAAAGTAAGTTGCAGTGTCGAGATTAATTTTGCAGGCAGACACACAACAGTATGACTTTTTGTGGTTCACAGCAAGCCAAAGTTGTCAAGATTAATGCAGGCTCCTAAAGCTATTTGTCCAGGCCCCTTTGTGACATCTGAAACAGCTTAATAAGCCAGATTTTTAAAAAGGAAATGAGAGGTGTTGCAACAGACTAAAAAAAAAAAAGCAAAACAACAAACCTAGTAGCATCTTGGTTCAATTTCTGCCTCAAATTTGACTCTTAATTGCCTGCTAATTCCAAAGGCACATCTTAATTCTAAAGAATAATGTGCACTACAACATTACGATTTACACAAATGTTTATTGTAAGAACACTCATTCAAGATGAGCTTTTCCTTCTGTTCTTCAGGGACATACATTCCCCAGATAATACTGAATTTACCTATTGATGAAAAACTATCAGAAGCCTCTTATGTTCTTTTATGCCCAAAGTGAAGACAAAAAGGGAGGCAAGCTGAGTCATAGTTACCACAGAGTGAACAAAGACATGGCAGAAAATTTGACAGTCTACCTCATTTTAGCACCTCTGTGCTGTATGTACACATGCTTTCCCTGTTGCAAATCTGAGATGATTTGAGGTTGCTTGCCTGGAATTGAATAAGTATCTTATTACTATTTTTAACTAATCTTTCATCCTTCACACTAATGTTTCTGCTTCTCTCTAAAAAAAAAAAAAAAAAAGGATAAAATATCTTTAAAATAAGTGACCTGCTGTGGTTATAATATAGGGAATAAAAGGAACTGGATATTTTTATGAGGTGCCTGGGGATGCAACTCTTGGGCAACTACTATAAAAAACCAGAAGAAAATATTTGTGATATTTAAAGAGCAAAACGTTGAAGTACCAGTCTCAAATGAAATCCCAATGTCAAAAGCTTTCATCCTGTCTTTTTTCTAGTTGGTATTTTAAAATATACACTGTAAGTTCCTCTGAAAAACTAAAGAATGTACTATCATTGCATCAGACTAAACCATGTCAGAAAAAAAAAAATCCTTGTACTCTAAACCCCTGATCTAATACAACACAACATTGTATTAGAGCCAGATTCCTCTTGGTTTCAGGTAAATACCATACATGTACACTCCTATTAATAGATTACGTACTTCATAAACAAAAGTGACTTGCTATGTCTTGCAGTTGCTTTTATCTTGGATTTATACAGTATTGAATTACATCACTAAGGCAAATCAGCAAGTTTTAGCACTGAAAGGGTCACCTGCCCACTTCAGTATGTGCAGTGACTCAAAAAACAGAGACACAGAAATTGAGTGCACTATGGTGTATTATAGCAATTCTAAAATCCTAGTAGCAAAGATAAAAAGAAAATCTATGAGAAACACGACAATTCGAGGAAAATTGTCTTGGGTCAGAAAGAAGTGACAGCAGAAGACACTTTATTAGTTTGTGAGATTTAAGCCACTTTTTAGAAGCTTCCTTTTTCCTTTTCCTGCACAGAAAACATAAGTACAACCACTATATAAGATATAGCATATGCTGGAAAACAAGCACAAATATAAGGGGGTGTTTGGTGAAAACATGATTTTGCATAAGTGAATAATTTTACTAGCTGAATCAATAATCAATATATTTCATCAAAGTTTATAAACTTTGATAAAACAAACCACAAGCTAGGGCCTTGGTTTTTAAAAACAAATTCATATGATAGGATGGGAGTTCTCTAGTTTCAGTACTCATAGTTTCAATAAATCACTAACTGTCTGGGAAAAAAGTTCTTTGTAATTAAACTACAGTTACTGAAGAAATGAAATGTCTTCACAGTAATAGAAACTCTTTTTGATTGACTTGCAACAGTCAAAAAAAACCCCAAAGAGGTGTTTAGGTCTGCTGCTCTGCTGGCAGAAGAGTACATAGCCTGCTTAATACACAAGTTATCATGAAGGTAATCATGGAATATCTCCACATTCTTTTTGCACCTAATCACAACAAGATGTCAATATGGTGTTTAAATTAGGGCTGCAAATAAGTCCAGTCAATCCTAAATAGGAGGAAAGTTATTTTAAAATATTTGGCCACCTGAAAAATCAAGCTTCATGTTTTTGGTAATTTACATGCTTGAGGCAATTTGTTCTTCACAGAGTAACTAGAAAAATATTTTCACGCTGATCGCAAAAATGTCCAACTATTTTACACTGAACATATAGGAAGACAGAGGGGTGTATAGAGGTGAGCTTGATGCTAGTATTTCACATTGTATAAGTAATTTGAAATAAAATAATTTTAAAATAGTTTTTTACTTTCATGTTTGTATGTTTAAATTTTCTATGTGTATATAAAGTTGCTAAAGCTTCCAGCATTGCCAAAACCCAGTTTCTCCTTAGTAACTATGTCAATACTGTCTAAGCCTGTAAACACAGCAAATAAACACTGAACGGAATGCAGACAGATTTCCCATTAGAGATCACAAGAGTCACAAGGTATTTCAGAAAGCCAAAGTAAACAAAGAAGAAATGAAAAAAAATAGATTAATTCTAGCCACTTATTTCCAGATCTTAGCTTAATAAGCATGTTTGACGATGGAAACAAAAAGGTAGCACTGTCATATCACTTTATGCAATAGAACAAGAGAAATGTCAGCCCTCAAGACAGTCTATATGCATTTCCTGCATTTCCTGTACTAATTTGGTTTTTGCACTGCTAACTGCAGAATTCCATTTAGCAGAACAATGAAAATATTCTCACGTCCTACGTTTCATCAAAATTTCATTTTCATCCCCTTCCCTGCCCAGCCCCACATTTTTATCCAGCCATCTCACTCCACATAGCAACAGAATTCAAATTGTCTACAAAATAAAGTAATCTGATGCCATAACAAATTATGGCACTCAAATGTTTTCTGTCTGGGTTAAATTAGAGAATGTGGGTTAATAGTGCTCTAAAAATCCCACTGTTATCCCTGAACTCCTCTTCTCCTACACTATATCTGTGATTGTATTACTTTGTCCTTCTCCAGAGCAAGTGGTACTACGATAAAACCAATCTCATTTTCTCTGATGAAGAAAAATCGTGACATATATATTCATGGATGAGAAACTTTCAGTGGACTGACCTGTCTCCATCTGCTTGAAATTAGAGAGCAGCCTGTGTCATCTCCTATGTGTTTAAAATGAGCCCACATCCACCTCAGTGCCTGAGATGCCAAAATGAGTAGCCTGAATATTTGGCCTTCAGTCACTTTCAGAGACATTTCCCCCCTTTGAGAGATAAGACATGTGCAAACGTGTGCTCATGTTCACATATGCACACACAGAGCCAAACACTGTATTTTCCAGTCAATGGCTATTCCCAGGAATTCTTATAGGTTGTCACATGTAAGTCCTATAAAAAGCCTCTGAACAGAGGAAAGGATTTCCAGGGAGTCCAAAAGATGGGATAACTTTGGATATGAGCTGAAACACAAAGAACCAGGTCTGTACAGGCTCACTATGAAATGTTATCCTATAAATCCTACTTTCTAAACAAAAATTCATACAGTTTCAAGCCATACGATTGCAGAAAAAAAGTCATCTTGTCCTTAAAGAGAGCTAGTAAGTAATCTTTTTGCAATGACACCTTTTTTTCCCAGCAGTCCGTGAAAATAAAATATGAGTGATTCAAGCCCTAACACTTACAGGCACCAATGGCTTAATTATTTAACAGTTCCTGGACTGCTGATATTTCCAGCTTGTGGACTTAGTTACAGGCTCAGACCTAGGGAATTGTGCTAGTGAAAACAGATTATTAAATAATGAAATACAGCCTTTGAAAAGCCTCTGAGATGTTTACCTTTAGGAATAAGACCAGCATTAAGAGATTTCTAATAAAATATTGAATGAATTAAGGGACTTCCTTTTTCTGTATGCAGAGGTTACATTTAAATCCCCTTACTGCATAGCAGCCTTAGGCAACACAACCTGACTTGACATTCTGTTGCCTTGAAAAGGATGAAGAAGCCAGGTTTTTCCACATGAAAGACAGGCAGGACTCTTCCTTCTACTCTTTAGCTGTTCTCTAGGCTCCCTAGTTGAGCAGAGCTGCAGTGATAAAACTAAAAACCATGGAAAGACTTTGCCTGACTTTCACTGGATTTGAAGCGTATGTGTGTTTATTTTCTGGCATTGAAGCTGGAACAAAGCTAACGCATTTGGGAAGCTAATAACTGAGGCAGCCCTAAATCATGTCAAGCCACATTAGTCTTTGTAAGAGCAAGAGGGCTTGGCCATCAGTGAGCATGAAAAAAAGAGACTAAAGGCCTGCAGGGTCATTTGCCTTATTACACAAGTTTGGTGGAAGTCAAAAAAGAAAAAAAAGGCTGCTAATTCAAGTCTCTAAAAGTTGTTTTTGAGAGCTAAAGAAACCAACAAAACAGGACTCTGGCAAACACATTCCGATAATTTTCCCCTGTTCAAACATTAAACCTTCAGAAATCTCTTCAATGTAAGAACTACAACACTTTGCCTGGGACCTGATGACCCACTGGCAGCACTGCAAAGGTCACTGATTCTTTCATCATAGTCACATCAAAAACCAGAGTCAGAAATACATATTTTAACATCTTGGCTTCAGCTAACCATCCAGTTCTCTCCCTGAACCACACTTGTCAAGTACTGGCAGCCCACTCCTGTCACTGCAGCTTTTCCTGCCACACCAAGGATTTGGCTGGCCCAGCTGTGTGATAAGGTATAAAAGGGTGCATGTTCTCTCCCAGGTGCAGGCTGTCAAACACCAGCTCTGGCTCCCATCTCCCCCAAACTCCTGAAGAGAGGGCTAAGTTTGGCTGGAAGCTGGGTCACTGCCTCAGTGATAATGGCTGTGACAGGGGTGACGCTGCAGGAATCCTCAGTGTTACTGACACAAAATATGACTGTCTCATGATAACACCAGCTATTGTGATATTTTGCAAAAACAGCAAGTGCAAAGGATTTAGGTATCTGCAGATAGGGGTAGGCCTTTCCTTCTCTTCACCTGTCTCCTGCTCGAAAGAATTTGATCTTACTGGGAAGAGCTGCAAAGGAGTCTGTGACCTCTGCAGGAAGATTTGACTATGGAGGATATGTGAGGCATCACTGTGATGGAGAGCCACTCATCATCCCTCCTGTACTGCCAGGTCCTACAGCTCAGCACAGGCTCCTTTGCTCACTCTCTGTTTGGGATCTGCTTACCTCAGATGACATATTCTGGCATTTTATGGGGAAAAAAGATTAAGAGCTCATGTTTGACACTAAAGGAAGAGTTCCTCCTTCCTATTCCTCTCCTGTGCTGGTGTGGAAAGGTCTGTCCTGCTTCCAGGGGAGGACAAAAGACAGGGAAGTAGGAAAAAGCAGAATCATACCGGCCACCCCAGGGTATGTTATTAAGATTGTGCCAGTGTAACTTGTGCTGAAAAAACTAACTCAAAAACCCAGTTGCAAACATTCTGGTGCTGTTATTTCTTTGCCATATTGGTCTTAAGCTGGTATTTAGAGAGCAAATAAAGTGTTTATTGACCCCTAAAACTCACAAATCTTAACAAAATAACTATTTTCCTGAAAACTCTTGGTGGAGTGTATAAACTGTTCAAAATAGTTTAGTCTTCTCTTAAGCTACCTCACAGGAAGCAGAGCAAAGGCATGACTGTCCAAAGACAAAAGATGGATCCAAAAGGCTGCTTAACACAACTGCATTCACAGTCTCACATCAGTTGGCTTGCAGGGAAATAAACTCCATGTTCTTAAGCCTGACTGTAACATACCACTCAGAGGGAAGAAAAAATTGGAAGAAATAATCTTTTCTTTCACCAGAAATAGAAAAATCACAAACTTTTTCAGAATAGAGTATAAAGAAGTCAAATCTAGAATAAAGTGTCTTGATACCAAAAAGGGATCAACTCTGCCAATTTTAGTCAGACCTAGCAAGATGTCATCCCATTAAGAAGTCAAAAAAAAAAGTAATACTTGAGAAAAGCAAAGTCAACCAAATTAAGCCATTTCTGAATATCACACAAATATATTAAGCTGCAAAAACACATTTTCCAGAGTTTTCATAAATTATTTTCAATATTAAGTGCAATCACAAGTGGCTGCAAATTATTTTCCAAAAACAAAATAATTGCACAATATATTTCTACTGCCTCTCCCTACTTAATATGTAACCATACTTAACACCAAGCATTGGCTAAAGTCTTCTTTAATAAATAAAAAAATCTAAGAAGAAGAAGAAACCATAACTTTCCCTTTCACTAGGCTGAAATGGCTGATTTACTGATTTACAACGGATAGAAGAAAATACTTTCCTACAGACTGATGTAGTACAGTGCATAAGCTGGATAGCCTACCCAAAAGATAAGGAAAAGACCTTTGAATTCTGTTGAAAAAAAGATTTCACCTCTATCTTTAAGCCTTTGGTTTCACCAGGCACCATATATGCAAACCTTTGCAACACAAAACTGCAAAAACCCTGCTGGGTCTCATGTAGCCAAGTATTTTGTTTCTCCTTCAAGAGCTGTACCAGGGTTTTTTGTAGAATCCTCCTGCCTAATTCCTTCAGTATTTCTTTATGGATCACCAATCCATGGTTCTGTCTAACTTTTTTGATCTGTTGATATTGTTTGCTTCCACAGTCTCCTGTGGCAGCACATATCAGAAGTTTACTTTGCACACTGCACAGTTATGAAACCAGAAGATGACTGATTTACAGCCAAAGCAATTATGCAGACCCTAGTCCTATTAATTAGGGTTTGGTGAATAATGGGTTTCATTTAAACTATCTTTTTCATAGCTTTGTAAAAACCAATTCCATCTCTCTCAGCCTCCTCCTCCTCATATTTGAGAGTCCCAGGCATATCACTCTCTCCTTGTGATGCTACAGCCCCAACCATTTTTGTCAATCATTTTGCTATTTGTGGGGGCTGCCTTACAACTATAACGCTCACATCTTGTCTTTTGTTTCCTAAATACTTAAATCACATTAGCAAAGACTCTGTTATACAGCAGCACTGGCTGTTTTTATTCCAGGGCATAGATAGGCACGGCGCCCACAGTTTTGATTTTAGGCCTGATGCAGAAGGTACCATAGTAAGGTACCGTCCAAGTATAGGCCCTTAGCCAGGCCCAACACTTCTGCACAGAAAAAATTTAAGACTTTTGAGTAATTTAAACACACCTTAAAACAATTTTACACACTACATCAAGGCTTAATATGTCTCTCCCTTGTGAAGACCCCATCTGTCAGAGCGCAGAAGTTCGAGTCTGTCCTACAGGCTGCAACTCCCTCTGCCCCTTAAGAAGCCACACTGAATTTGACACTGACTGAGTAGTAACTCAGACTTGCTTCCCCAGAAGAATGCGTTAGTTCTTCTCTCCACAAAAGGTCTCTAACACATGAAGAAAAAAGCTAAAATAAAGAGTTGTGTGACTGTGTTTTCCTTGAACTGTGTCTCAATTTTGCTTACTATGGAGTGGGCAATTCCCCTCAACCCTGCCTAATCCTCATCTGTGATAGGGGACCATATCAAAAGGCCTGTATTTTTCACAATGATTAAAAGACAGATAAGTAGCAGAAGCTCTAGGGAGTCACTGCAAAGGAGGATACCTCTATTTCATACCAACACAAAGGAAAACCATAAAAGACACCAAGATAAAAAAAATTAGACCCGTTAGGTCTAGATATACACTCGATAAAACTTTGAAATCCAAGACTTGTCAGACTAGTCAGATTTCATTTTTATGGACATCTTGGTCATGCCTTTTTATGAATCCATAACCTTCTTTTGTTTTCCCTGTAAGAAGTCATTCCTAATACTTGTTCCTGTAGAGTTGCTACTCCCATGGCATATTCCCTGTCAGAGTTTGTCTCTGTACTCATCACCTCAGCTGGGATGTAGATTTTTTGGCACAGAATGTATGACTTACACAAAAGTCATTAATTCTTGATACATCTGCAAAGCTCTTGATCTTATTCCTTTAAGCAAACTCTTAACAACGGAAAAGGAAAGGCAGGTTGCAACTTTAATTTATCTTTTTGTCTACAGCAACAAAGGAACCAATTGCCAAAACTCTGTACCACCTCCGTATGACTGTATTTCTAAGGGCTACAAAATTTGCAATTACGGCTAGAGAGTGTCAAGGCTATTTAGGGTCCAGGGCAACTTATAATTGAACAATTTCCAAAAAACGATATTGATCTTTCTTCATGTTAGACAGTACTAATACACCTGGATACTGTTTCTCTGGAAATGTAGTGCCATGTTATGGATACCTCTTTTGGATTACTTGCACAATTACTTTTTTACAAATACGTTCTTTGTTGCACTGTAAAGAAGTAAACCAGTGTCCAAAGAACAGATTGACGTATGTTGATTTCCATTGCAGCTTATACATAGTCCTTCAAGTAAACATTTTACTGAAGGTCTCTTGAAATCAAACTAAAATGAAACTGTTAACCATTCGTAACTGTAAATGCAGGCTGAGAAAGTCTCTCCGTAGGCCAAGTCCAATAAAATCATAATTGTCCCTGTTTTCTGAGGATCTAGCCCAGTAGCTCCCAGAAGCCCACAGGAAACCTCTCAAGTATAAACACACACTAGGTAGTGTCACCAGAGCAGCACACTGTCCATATAACACAGATCATAGATAGATGCAGAACATCATGTGCCAGCAAAGAGCAGTTAAAATTGCTTTCATTGTCCCAGTACATCAGATCGCCAGTGATGGGGCACAATCTGTAATGCATTTACCAGGGAAATCCACACAGTGAAAACATAACAGAAACCTGACCAAGCAGACCTTGAGAAGAGGCTCAGAATCTTTCCATTCATATACTGTAACTCAAAAAAAACCCCAAAGACTTCAATTTAGCAAGCCATGCATGTTTTTCTGAAGCTCTATTTCACTATAAATTTTTTTTTGTTTTTAATTTTTAAGGCCATTTCAAGTGTTCACACACAATTCTTTCCTCGGTCAGCTTTTTCTCACCTAAAGGCATGATTTTCCCTCTTGTCCTTTGCATGCAATTACAATGTCAAATACCAGTGCGCCTTCCTGGATTAATTTAACATACAAGAGGCACTGTTTCATACTTCACAGCATTTATCTTCAAGAACTGCATACGCAGGAAATGACCTGCAAGCATAATAAACAGATGGCTTTATTTTTATTTTCCTTTAATAATCTGGACAGACTGTTCATATGTCAGAATCACAGTCATGCACTTTCAACAATAGTCCAGGGCATCCAGATGTGTCTGGTAGCTGGGCCAAAGACATTCTAGTGCTCTTCAATATTTAGTTCAGGCAATGACTGACTGGTTGGTGGAGATTTTTGTCAAATATTTTCAGAGTTGAGTCTGTATTAAAATAGCTTGTCTAGTGTGAACAGATGGTAAACAGGAGAGATGAGAAAACCAGCTCCTGATTTTGCACCCTGCTTTCAGGCATTCATGTGCATGGATAAGATTTCCCTGAGCATTCTCTGAGCTGAACAGTCCCAGCTCTCATATGCGAGTCCCTCAATCATCCTAGTGGGCTTTTCCTGGGCTCTCTTCAGTAATTCCATCTCTCTCTCGTGCTGGAGAGATGCACACAGCACTTCAGGGGTGGCCTCACAGATGCTGAGAGGAAGCATCAGCACACGCCACCTAAAGCAGCCCACCAAAAAAATATACAAAACACATCAAATACATCCTTATGAAGATATACAGGACACAACTCTCATGACAAAATAAGTAGTGTTTTGCTCTTTGTGATAAAAGTCTCCTGCCAACCTAAAGTAGCCTCCATCTGATTTCCAGCTGACACCAGATATAGAGCCAGACCGTGACAGTCGTAATGGACAGGTGGGTACCAAGAACAGTCCATACAGAATCTACCTGGGGACAAGTGGATGGGACACTTGTTCTACTGCAGCACTGGGGAGGAATTGTCCCCTCCAGCATCCCCAAAGAGAAAAATACAGTAGCACATTGGGAAAGAACAAGAGTACTGTGGAAGTTAGTATTCTACCATTCCCTCAAGTGGGGTAGCTTTGGGCAGCTTTTTATGATACAGAGAAATAAAACTCTTTCCTGCTTAAGGTGAAATTTGCCCCTAAGCTGCCCAGGGGCTGATATAGCACTGCACTGGCCTGAATACAGACTATAAATAACTTGCCTTAGGTCTATACCTTGAAACTTCTTTAACCATGGCCTTTCAAAATAACTTAAGCTCAATTCACCTTGAAACATCTGCTTTGTGTTGTCCTAATCACTCATTAGATTATCAGCTAAAAAAAAAAAAAAATCATATTATGTAGAAAGTAGATATGAAACAATGAACTTGCATCTTGTAAATAAATGAGATATTCTCTCTTCTGACCGATTTTTAAACTGTTTTTATTATCAAATATTGCAGGGCTTTTATTTTGTTAATTTTTCTAGTTATCTTCTTGGGAAGTAGTAAATAAAAGCTGTAGGTTTCTTGGTAGACCTCTCTTCCATAAATAAACCTTGCTTCCTGCTATTTCTTGTTTGATTAGCTAGAAATAATTGCTCTCAGACTTCCATGGTCCATTATGGCTCTCTGCTCCCAAGACCTCCCCTTGGCCTGACTTGCAAAGGGCAAGAAATTGGCTCTTACATTTGCTGACATGTGGCTGGTGAAATCTGCAGGGAAGACATGGAGGGGAGAAGAGTACATTAATCAAAAGATAACAGCAAAATACAACTGTCCCTCTTTACAAGGACAACTGAACCATTCACACTGGTTTTCAGACAGACTGGGTTCTTCTGCTTTCATCAAAGACAATAAACAGACTTCATCATAAATAAAAATGCAAAGGGCCAGGTTCCCAACACAAGTTTAAATCAGGAGAGACTGTGTTCAAGCTGATGCAGCCAAGCTGGTAGATTGGCAGGAAAACCAACTAGCAAATTATCTGTAGGCAACAAACAAGCATTTTGACAACAGAGACACATTTTGTTCTCCAGAAACTGGCATGATTTTTCAAGTAATGCAAGCATGGTTTGATACCAGATACACATACAGTGCCAAATTATAATCATGGCTTTTGGAACCATTTAGAAATATGTCTATACTGACTCCTAAACAAAGACTTTTACATGAAAAGCTCTTTTCTCTTTCAACATTCTGATTCCTGCAAGCATGAAGAAATCTTCATTTCCCTAGCCTTAGATACTCCAGCCAGTATTACAGCTAAAACTTTTAAGAGCTACAGAGAATTTTCCCCAGCGCATTTGAGATTAAACTACAGCACTGATTTTAGTCTTTCAATCAGCAAGCCCCATGGATTCTTTTCCATTTCTATTTGATCCAAGTGTCTTGATCTCAGAAGGCACCACTGCTGTTGTTCCAGTTAAACTATTTCTCATTGAACAAAGTCCAAGCAATGCAAAATACCACAGGAACATTAATTTTCAGAGAATAAAACTTTTAATGATAATATGAATTCACTAGAGTACTCCCACAACTGAATAAACCTCTTCAACTTCTGCTTGATGAGTCCAGCTGGCCCTGATCTTTTTTGTAACCTCTGCAGAATTTGCATCTTACAAAGAAAGAAGATGGGGAATTGGAGAAGGGGCAAGTTGTTTGTTTGCTATACCCATGCTATCAAAAATTATACAATCTGTACTCCCTTTTTTCCCCTCATAGAAGAAAAACATTCATCTGGGAAGACAGTTCCCACAGAAGTCAAGCTCTGTTTGCATGACCATTTCTCGCTGAATATTCTGTCAGGAGGGAATACCAGTGTGGGATCAGCTGGAAACTATCAGAAATTCACCAAACCAGATCTGCTCTGCCTCTTTTATTACCTTTCTTCAACATTTTTTTTCCTTTTAGAGGTCCCACATAACAGAGACACAAACCTTCATTTGTGTGATGTCCTCAGCCTAGACCTCTAGCAGCTTTTAGCTACTTGGCTCTGCTGTTTCTCTGAAACAGACCTTTGATGAGCACAAAGATGATTTATTGACAGCCAATTGACACAGTGTACAGTCCCAGCACTTTACAGGCTCATATGAACCAGTAGAAATATTCAAAATGCCTCTCAAAAACTACAAAAGGTAATAAAATCTATGTATTTTCTAACCATTTTGCATCAGTGATGATTATTTTTTACAACATGCAGGTTTTAAATGCAACTACATTGGACGGTTTTTACTGTGTATTAGTAATGTTATAAACCTGTATGAACTTTATTCCCAGACTGGTGGACTTTAATCCTATAATCCTGCCAAGAAAAACATTTCACATTCACTGCAGTAAACAAGAGCTCTACAAATGTAGAAGAAAGTCATTTACCAGATGTTACTATTTGTCTTACAATGCGTCTTTGACTTTTGCTTATTTTCTCTTGACCTTGTAGGCTTCTCCCATACACACTTGGCACAGAAAAACAAATACTAAACCTTTGAAAGCCAGTTGTTACCCAGCTATAAAGTTCCTTGAGACCCAATATATACACCTTTCTGGTGTGTCAAAAGGGCTTCTCTTACCCTTTGACCGGCACAAAAGGATCACTGCATCGCATTCCTACCTTTTTTTGAAATTATGCCATACACCTTCACACTTGCAGCTTTTCCAAGGTTCTTCAAGGTATTGAACAAATAAGCCAAATAAAATCCCAGTTAAAAATACAGCTAAGTTACCTCATTCAAAATCTCAGAAAGGGAAGACTAGAAGATCTGTGCATACGTATGCCAACATATTATTTACAAAAGAGTCTTGAACAATAGTATCAGTAATTCAACAACTGAAGCCAAAGTAGGTATTTCCATTTCAGACTTTTCCAAACAAATCTCCCCTTCCCTCCTAAATAAAGAGGAGGCTGTTGGTGGTCATACAGAGTCACTTAGTGATATATTTGCTCATACCCACATAAGCACTCTGCACAAATTCATGCTGTGGTAGCCAAACTTGAGGGTCATGTGTGGACCACTGCTGTGATGTGTTTCACTGAACTGGGAACCTTCCTCTTAGTCACCACAGATGGAACTAACAAGTGCTGCCACTGAAGCTATTGAGCTTTTGGAACCACTGAGAACTTTCCAAATAAGTAAAAACTAGTGTCCAGAGTAGTCTGAAAGCAGCTGTCATAAACAGAGGAAGGAAATACAGGGCAAGCAAGTTATGAAAAGCACATTATTTTACATTTTCCTGGGCTCTGCTTTCACCAGCTGCATTTTAGCAGCTCCAGAAGAGCAGGAACATGCTGCTATTTAAGCTGCGCATGCAGAAGATGGGTTTAGCCGCATACTTTTAGCTCTTTTTCTTCTGTTATCACAGAGCTTTCTTTTCTCCCAAAAGCCTACTAAAAATGTTTAATAGCATGGGAAAAGAGTTGAGACAGAAAGCAGGAAACATCTGGAGCCCCATCTTTCCATGAGCAACAGTGCTGAGAGGACAATGCTGCAGTCCACGTGTGCTGTGACCACTGGGTGACTGTTTCAGAGCTGTGCTTGAGATGGTTGGGGGAAAATATTCCACCAAATCCTAGCTATTAGTTGACTTAGGCCCTCCAGAGAAGATTTGCCACACACAAGCTGAGACATAGTCCCAGCCCTTCTGTTGCAACCAATCCTTGGAAAAAAGTGGAACTTACAGGGAAGTAAAAAAAAAGATCCAGAGACTGAAAGCAAAAAAACAGGACACAGCTGTACTAAAGGAACAGCCTAATTCAGCAAAAATCTCTGACCAGAACTCTAACCATGGGGCCAGTCCCTGAACAAAGCAACACCCACTGAGACTGACATGTGTTGCACGCAAGAAGAACAAACCATCACCAGAAGGAAGATCTTGGTTGGGACTACTACAGTGAGTCAGATGGGGCTGGGAACCATCCCAGGGAAAATTTCAGTCTGTATGTATCTGAGGCTGCGGAAAATTTCAGTCTGTATGTATCTGAGGCTGCGTTTAACACAATACACGTGCGGTGTTTGATTTGCAGTAGAGAATCCAGAGTGCTCCTTCACTACAGCGGAAACTTTGTTTCTGCACAAAGGTGTACATTCTTACCTCAATCCCATGGGTATGTCTGTGATGACTGCTTCGCTTCAGAAGTTGTGGAAAAGATCAAAAACATTTGAATCTAGGATGGCCTGGCATAAAGAACTGAATTTCACATTCCCTAGGAAAATATTGGAAAGGAGATACATAAGATGAAGAATAGAGATATGGCCATATATTTAAGGCCAATAGTTTAGTTTCAACTCTGCTGAATACAGAAACAACAATAAGTCCTTGGATTTGAATTTTTCATGCACTGAAGGTCTTGCACCATTGGTAGCTCACTTCAGAAACAATCTGTTCGGGCATGCAAGTATTCTAAAACGTTGCAACATTTTAATCACACCAGTCCTGTTCAGCCTGACAACCTGAATCATCATTCTATCTTAAATACAAATACTTAAACTGGAAATGAAGAATTTGACATATATCACAAAACCAAATAACAGCTAGAGTTCATATTGAAAACATCTTTGAATTAAAAGCACCCTCTTTTTTATTAATAAATTTAGGTATATATTTATGTGAAAATCGGTGTAATCTAAATAATCAAAGAAAAACAACCAGAAAAACCACAAGGAAACATCTAGGATAACAGTTGTTTCCTTGAGATATAGCTAAAAAATCAGCATTCTCTTTACACATACACACACATACTTGTCTTCCACTTTAATTCTTTAAAATTCTGTCTTCTTTGATCTTACTTTTAAGAAACAAACAATAAGTGAACATTTTATAATAGTATAGAGTTGTAAGCACATCAGAGACAAACACTACCAGAGAGAAAAAATGCATAGTTATCATATGACTCCCAGAAACTACAAATAAACAAAATCAAAACAAATGCACTGATAAAACAAAAAGGAAGTTGGACAATTTGTATATTTTTTGCTCCAGTAGCCTGGGAAAAGATTCTAGATGTGTGCACACAAGTAACTTGAATGTCTGTGTCACATGGACAGAAGCATTAGCAAAATCCTCCTTGGTTACTTTTCCTGTTGAACCATCTCTGTGCTTGCACAGCATTTATACAACAGCTTGCAAATAATAAACTGCCTGTTGGGGAAAGAGTGGCAAGAGACATATCAGAAATAGAGGAAAGTCATGTGTAGAGTGAGTGCCAAATAAAGACTTTATTTAGCATCTTGGAAAACCAATTTAGAAAACTTGAAGAACTGTTTTATAGAAATTATTAGGATGTTTTCGATGGACACAGATTAAGAAAAGAAATTCAGAAATGCCCCTTCACTTTACTTTCACCCCAACAACTACTTGTCAGGGGGTTTTGACTAAGTTCTCTAAGAACATTGTGCTTAATCAAAGTTGTCCTATTTACCATTAGTATGGGTTACAGAGTCAGTTTTAAGGACCTTTTCCACTATTGCTCCCACCGAAAAGCTCCATAATTGCAATAAAAGATCGCATTATTATTGTATAATGTTTTGCATAAATTCAGTTAAAAAAAAAATAAAATCAAACAATCAAAAATATCTGAGTGGTATGTAACCAAAACCAAATGAATTTACACAGCAGATAAGAACAAACAAACATCAGAAGAAAAGTGTGAAGTCCTTGTTGTTTCTGTCTTACAAACAGGCTGATGTTTTTCTGTGTCAAGTTCACTGCTGCTTTGTGGACTACAGGTCAGAGCATTTTGGTCAGACAGTGGCAAACATTACAATTCACACATCAAGTTCTGCCAAAAGGCAGGAAGGAGGAGGGGAAGGCAAGGAGACAGAAATCTGCACACTTAAAAAAAAAAAGCAAGGGAGAATTTTGCTTTTAAAGAGTCATGGAAAAACACTGAGATCCCAGGCAGTTCAGTTAAGTCATTTGCTTTAAAGGCAGCAATTTTTTAAGAAAGAGACTACAAGAAACAAATGAAAACATCAAGAATGATGCTGTGACCAGGGGTAAGTGGAACAAATGTTCTGCAATTGCCTGTAAAAGAGACTTCTCTGCAGATGAAGATGAGAGACTGTTTCTTACTGTTCCAGCAAACTCCCCACTTCTCTCAAATCCTGGGCAAAAAAGCATGGTTATGGTCCTCAAAAGGGGTTAAGAACACAGCTGTACTGTCCTGTGTCTAATTTTTTTTAATGCAATTACATGCGAACAGGAAACGTTCCTGCCTGAACTCCAAGTCCTACTCCAACTTTCATCTGCAAAGCCTTTGCTATTGAGCACTGCCTAATAATCAAAGTGAATCAGAGGCTGAACACAGATCCAGGACAGTTGGATAATTGTGTATTTGGAGAGGAAGCAGCTTCAGCCTCTTTTGGGAGGAACAAAAAAAGCTCAGCTTGGTGTGAATGTAGCCCTTTGTACGGAGAAGACAGAACAACCTAAAAACAACATGGCACACATTTAAGTGGCTCAAAATACTAGAGGTTGCTGTCAAAGTAGGGCTGCAAACAGAAATCCTCACTGAGCAGGCACATTTCCAGCTGGGACTCAGCTAGGCTGTACACAACCATGCAGCCCGTGTGCTTCACAATTCATTGTGCAGTCCTATTCTTACACCAGATTTGGAACTGACTCTGAGCATATCAGAATTCCCAGCCTCCACGCCAGCTTTCTATAATCCAGTGCAGGAAGATGTGCTGGCATAAGGATGTGGCCACAACTTGCACACATACCCAAATTTTGGCATTCCCCAGCACAGACGAAATGCACAGAATCATATAATCATTGCTTGATGCTGTGCTGTTAACCTCTCAATCCTTTTGCTGGTCAGGAAGCATAAAATTATTATTTAGTTTGATGATTCTAGGAAGAATAGAGGATTGGTAAACAGGACAGTATGCTGATTTGGATTTCTCAGGATTGCTCAGTACTTTGGATACTGCAAGCAGAACGTGGCTTTCTTGAAGTCATGTGTTAAGCCAGATATCTATGGAAAAAAAAGCTTATATATACAAAATTAAATGTTGTGCTGGAAAACCATGACAGCGGACAGGACTAGAAAGTTTAGAGGGTAATAGGTAGCCATGAAGTGCCTGCTGTGCTGGTGGCATCCAAAAGGACAAATGTAATCAATGAGCACCTATAGAAGGGAATCTGGAACACCAGCAGGGATCGATTATACCGCAGTGTTTGGCAGAGGTGTCATGCTAACAGAATACCATGTCCAGATCTGATGCCCAGGCTGTAAGGAAGGCTCTAATAACACAAGCACAATTTTCAACAGGGGAATAGGAGTAACTGATAATCTAGTCTAACCAAAACCAGTTAAAGGAGCAACTTAGTACATCCTGCAAGTACTGGCCAGGCAATAGAAATATGATAGAAAGCTCTAAGGAGATACTATGAATAGAACTCAAAAGGGACCATTTCAATTGAGAAATAAAACATGTTTTGGTTGATTTGTTCTAGAACACTTGGGTTAGGCTCCTGTTAGAATAACCTTTTTTTGTTGTTTTTAATCAAACATAATAGTTTTCTGAAAGACACACTCTATTTCAACATGGAATTAGTTTCTATTAACCTGATTCACTCAGAAATGTGAAAAGTACCAGAACATAAACAAACTCCTTATAAACACAAGATAGAAGAGGAGCTTTAACCTCCTGGATACCAGGAAATCTTCCCTTCTGTAAAATGATCACTATCTTTTAGCAGATGTGGCCAGACCTCAGCACTGGCAGCCGGACTCCATTTCTGCATCAAACAAGGAAAACAGTAAACAGAAAAATCTCTTCCCTTTCCCTGTTGATTTCAGGAGAATGTCAAGTAAGGGCTTCACTGAATATTTTCATAATATAGCTGCAAAGGCCAGTGTTTAACTGTGCTTAAGTAAAGATTGATAAAATATGTCTTAAAGGATGCATTTGAAAATTCTCAGAGCAGGTCTGACTGTGCCCTTCTGCAAAACCCAGAAGATCCAGAAATGACTATATGCTACTCCTGGGCTCTTGTTAAATTGCCAAGAGTGATTCTTGCCAAAAATTCACCCTCATTTCAAAACCTAGGGGAATTTAAAGGACAGGACTAGATTTAGATGCAAACAACAGCCCAAATCGAGCTGGGAACAATGCGGAACCAGAAAAGCTGACCCGTACTCAGAGAACTGTGTTACAGGACAGCCTGTTCCACTCTGTAGGGCATCTCCAGCAATGCAAAGTGCTTCTGCCATCTCTTCCCTTTCCCTCCATACTTGCCTAAGTCCAAAGATAATTTTTTTTTAAACAATAGCCATTTTAGTGGGAAATTTTAAGGTTTCATGTCCATAAATGAATTCTGTATGCAATTTATTACAGGAATGACACCTCAAATACAAGTAAAGCTCAAGTCAGGGTTTTGTCTACCTTGCTTTTTATTGTATGATAGGAGAAAATACTCTCTGGAGGGAAGGGGGAAGGGAATCTTACTTGTATCAAAACATGCTCATAAATCAGAGGCTCAGATGGTTTTACTACTTAAAAAACAGTCAAAGATTCAACAAGCGATAATAGTCACTAAGCACAACAGTTTGGGATTTGCTGCACTGTCACTTTAGAAAATTATCTTTTCCAGGCTTCACTTACAAACATGCACAGAAAAAGATAGCAGGACTGAAGTTAACTGTTCTTTTGCAATTATAAAACTGAGTTTACCTAAAGGAAGGTTAAGGAAAAGGTTGACACTGAGGAAAGAGATCACATGGACAGAAAGAGAACAGAAGAGAATGGCTGGCAGGTACACAGCTTGGGCTAAGCAGCTGCTCTTGTGAAAGCCAGCCAAGAAGGGAGCTGGAGCCTGGCCAGGGCCACCAGCATGTCAAGGGACAGGGACACTGACGTGGCAAACCTGAGGCTCAAGTCAAATGAGCTTGCTGAAAGTTGCATGGAGGGCTGCCTCTGTATGAGCAAATGGTTTTCAGTCTTCTGGAAGCAATGGAACTTTTTGATCTTTGAGATCAAATCAGACCACATTAGTAAAGGGTCACTGAAGCAACTCATTACAGCCATTGGCTGCACTTCTCCTGAGTAACACTCAAAGCTCATGTTTTGTAAGCTGGCGCTGACCATTTCAAAGGAACAGAGTGACAAAGTAGACTTCAGAAAGAAGGACAATATCTTTTTATAAATTTTGAAATCCAACTGTCCTATTAGACAGATTATCTTGCTTAGCTGGCTAATTTTCAGTAGGAACTTCCAGGGTTTCTCTGCATTTTCGGACAACTATGTTTTCTCACAAAACATTCTTCCCTTTTTTCTTTTCCAAGAAGCTTTTATTACAGTTGAGGGTGTGGAAAAATAATAGTTCAACATGACTTCTCTGAAAGAACCATTAAGTCTCTACCTGCAGCACTACTTGGAGCAATTTCTCTCTTACTTAAATTTAAAAATTAAATATTTTGATGACTTACAAATGAATACAGCATGTAACAGTTAAAGCTGATCTTCCTACTAGGCACTTGGCCAATCTCTAGGAAAGAAATCATGGGTTCCCACTAAAGCACAGAGCATCTCCTGAGACTAGAGGTATCCATCATGAGCTCATGTGTATTTTATGTTCCAGTTCTCAGAAAAGCATTTTACTTTTCTTGCTCATTGTCCACTCACTACATCAGAACAAAATCTCATTATCTTATTGCAAATAATTACAAATCTTGAATTTAAAAGAAAGCTGGTGTTTCAACAAAAAAATCCTTTAAGTTCCTTTCCGAAGTAGAGGAAAACAGAAAAAGACAACAGAACAAAGAACTACAGAAGTGTACTATGTACTAATGTTCATATTGTAAGTAACAGCAATCATAGTAAATAATGCCATCACTCACTTTACATTAGCTTCTGCTTTTCCAAGTCAACAACTTCACTACACTTTTCTTTCTTCTAAAATGGATGCCAAATGATTGTCTTTAGAAAAAAAATACATGAGACTGGTCAGGTTTGCTATGAATAATTTCATTTTTTTCTTGAAATGAAACACCAATTCAGTTGAGCTACCTGGCATTGTTTCCTGAGTGGGATATACTTTGTTCTGCAAGTCAGTTAAGAATATGTTCCCTAAGTGATAATTGTTTCCTCGAATGTTTGGGCTGGTAGCCAAACTTCAGTATATCTGAACCAATTTCCTATGCTAAATGATGTATTAGTCTTCAGAGAAGAAAAGTTTTCTGATGCTTCCACTAGCCATCATAAAAACCCAATGTTTTTCCTTGTTACAACTTGAAAAACATAAAAAAGTGTGCAAGCACTATTTCCAGTATCACACAAATACCCTGTGCAATTTTTGTTCAGGCTCTTCACCTTCCCAGCCTTGTCCATTCTTGCATAAAATCACATTTCTGGCCTTATTAGCTGTCAAGGTATTCATATGACCTGTCTTAGCAGACGACCTGAAGATTAAACAAACACTACTTACCCTGTAAAAAGAAAGATATTACTACTTTCATTGACTAAATGAGGTAAAAAATGGTTGAAAGATTCAAAGAAGATGCAGGTACCTGAGGGGCACTTCAAGCAGAACATAGATAGTTAAATTGAGGTGCAACTATAGCAAGCTTTGTCACACAAGAGATCTCAGCACTAATTTCCTAGTAATCTTAATTAGGTACACGTCCAGAGTCAATGCTATCTTAACAGCTTCCATATTTGAGGAGCATTCTCAAGCCTCAAGAAGTATAAAATTCAGGATCTCTACCCCATGACAAAAACCACAATCTAGCAGAAATGTTCAGAGTTCAGCAGTCAGCCATATAAAGAAGAGTATTATGGGGACACTTCCATGAGAACTATATTCCTGAATGATAATTAAAAGTAGCAATCAGCAAGAACAACAACAAAAAAAAGTTGTCATTGTGAAAGCTCCCTATTGCTGAACCAAAAAGTAAACTTTAACAGTAAAGCTTGACTGTTTAGTTCAGCTTGCGAGCTCTGTTATAATTCTGCTTAAAATAGCATAAATCAAGAGTAAAACATATGATAATGGACACATGCAAGTGTTACAGTAACATAATAATGTATGAGTTATAAAAATAATGTTGAATCCAATCAGGATCCAAGCTGAAAACTGATCTTTTGAATCACTGTTGTCTGTATGTTGTTCATTACACAAGTAAAATGGAGGTAAATCACAAGCAAATCCTGGGCTATATGCAGGCAAATTAGAAAATAATTAGGTCATGAAAGTATATTTGCTTTGTCCAGGAACTCTGAAATAGCAGCCATTATACAATCACTATTTATCTAAAATTACCAGATAATACAGTGATATGCTACTCAGAATGCCCGAGTGTCACATTGCAATTATAATGAATCTTTCTAAAAAAAAATGAGGTCTCATTATTTGTAAGTCATTAGTAAATGATAATATCTGAGGAAAATTTCTCTCCTCTAAGAATAGGCAGGAATAAGTGGGAAGAGCTCTCTGTGATACACTTCTAGGTACTTGGACACATGTCCCTAACAGGGCTGAAGCATGGTCTGGGCTTTCATGATAAGTAACAGTTCATCTAATATTTGCCACATTGCACCTGCTAAATATAGAGTGGGACAAAGGGATACTTCAAAGAGAAAAGATAAGAGGGTAAAGCTGTAACTGCTCTCTCTCAAAATGCACATCGATATATGAATTTTCCATAGCTAGCTGGGCACAATTCCTTCCCTCCACCTTCAGCAGATTAATTATGGTAGGAAATCATTTTGTATTCACATTATTCCTTATCCTTTCCTTCATCCATCTGCTTTTCTCAATACCTACAAAACTCCTCCTTCTCCATGGCTGCTCCTTTTTCTTCTCTAGTACAAAAGAGATAAATTTCAGCTTGTTGTGGGGCACAGGGAGGGGAACGGGGCCCAGGGTTTGATGATGATATAAGGCAAATCTCACATTGCAAGGCTTTCTATTCCTAGCACAGAGGGAGTTCAGCAGTTTTCTATCACAGCCATTAGTAAGGCCTGTGGCTACTTAGACAAGAGGCATCAAGTGAAGTGACCACTCTCCTCAGTTGTTCAGTTCTTGTGGATCACAGCTCATAACCGGACAGAGCTTTTAATTCTTGTGCCTTAAATATATCCCTTTCCTAACCAGTCATAAATCAAGCTTCTCCTTTCAGGTTACAAAAACTGTCAGCTGACCCATGCTGGCATCAGCCATTGACTTGGTCTGCCACCCATTCTGTAGAACTAAATACCTCCCTCCTCCTTCCAGCCCATGCACCAAAAACCCCAGCCAAGCTCCCCAAGCACCTGGGGGAACCTCCCACAAGTGGTCAACAAAACCATCAGAAACACTTCTTTCTTTCAAGTGCATTTCTTGATTAGCAGCCCTATTTAGACAAACAGCCCTATCCAGATAGATGCATCAAAAAATTCTCTGAAGATGAGCCTTCAAAAAAAAAAAAGGTAAATTCCACATTCAGCCATACTTTTTCTTACTTCTTACATGAAATGTAGTATCCTCCCACCATGTGGTCAAGAATTCACATGAAAAACTTGTTCATAACCCCATGTATGCCTTATCCCCAAACAGCCTGAATACCAAACTTTACAAGCTAATTTATGCCATCCTCTTTCCCTTCACAAGCCATGACTAATGACCCTCTCACAATCTGAATCTAAAAAGAGGTCCTACACAGACACCTGGCAGATTGGACTGTTCAGGGAAAAAAGGCTGAAATAATCTCCAATCATTTTCAGGTGAAACCCAAACCACAATGGCAGAATTTCAGCTAGGCTTTCGATTCTCAGCCAGATTTGATAAGAGGAAGAAGCCTTCATTCAGTCTTAATTTCCCTGCCACTCTGTTGGTACAAGAGGACTTCCTGGGAGTTGCTAAACTGGATTGAGGAGAGTTTGCAAAGCTCCTCTGATTGCTTCTTGCTTTTAGACTTTGTGGGGGGTGAGGCAGGGTGTTTAAATACTAGGCTTAGGATTCAGGCTAGTATGGGCTGCAGGGATTGATTAGATTTTGGCAAAGGAAGAGGGGAGAAGTTGTGGCATTAGAACAAGATTTTTTAGTATTTCCTAGCCAGTAGCCATTGCCAATCTCATGCCTGGAGTCAGGCTGCACATTGCTCAGGCTTAGACTGAGTATTGATGTTCCCACATCATAGGGACTGGGTAGCAAAACACAAAAGGTGTCTGGGAAGGTGTAGGCAGCATCTCCATAGATTTTGCACCCCTTTCAGTGCTATTTCCACACCAGGAGCCCCATTTTAACATTAAAGTTGAGTTAAACTGTCAGGGACTGGATCTCTGGTATTGGGGCCAATCCCAGGAAACAGTGCCTGGTCCCCCATCCCATCAGAACCACATTCCTGCACAGTCAGGCATGTCCTGCCCGTGCCAAGTTACATCCAAAGTCAGAAGTCAGCACACTTTATCAGCCACTATGTATCTGAACACAGATTTGAATGACAATTCTCATCTCACCCCTAGCCTCTGCCTTATCAATATAAGCTTTGAAAACAAAGAATGTTTTCACATCTCTAGCTAGAATTATTGAAGGATAAGATCAGACTTGTTCAATCATTCACATGGTACCATTCCACTAAAGCTTCAATCCAGTACACCAAGAAAAAGAGTGACAAATTTGGAATACTTGCTTGCAGTATATGTAAACATCCCACATAAATAATCAGATTATGAAAAGAAGTGCTCTGCAGCAGACAGAGCTGTTCCTATAATTAATGTTTGTTCTGAGGTTTCCCAGCTGTGGGTGCAAAGTAGTTTTGCAACTTAAATACACTCAGAGCAAAATTCATCCTGAAAACACTGTGCAGCAGTCACCAGTTCTTGACATTAGATAATTTCATGAAAATCTCAGGGTTAAGAAATTTTTCTTTCGAGTTTTTGAATGTTATCCTACAAATAATGCATGAAAGCAAAACATACTTATTTGCTGCTTTCCTGAATTGGTGTTTTCAGCAAATTATTAAAAATCAGATGTTCTGATTCCAGGTTTACCTAGAGATGTTTCTTTGAACTTTTTTCTTCTTATGTCTGGTAGTCAGCAGAAAAAGCATCCCCTGACAGAAGCAGAGCTATAAATAGTTTTGTGCCCTGCAAATATTCAGTTTAAGAACACACTCCTTAGATAATTCAGTTGAAAAAAAAAATTGGGAAGTGAGGAACAAGATTTTTACAAGTTTTGCATCTACACTTTTAATCCTGGACCACACAGAGAATTAAACCTCATAATACCCAAAAGAAGTAAAGCACAAACCTGAGAAAAAGTTTGGAAAGTATCAACTGATTTTATACCCAATGAAAGGCATGTTTGTCTGATTTTTCAGACGGGATACACACATCCTGCAGCAGAAGCTGACTCCGTGAGATGCAAAACATCCTCAGGATTTATCCCTCAGGAAACATTTGCATTTGAGAATGCTTATTAATGTCATCTTAGTCATACATCAAATTGCAAAAAAAACCATTGCTGCAATAGTGTTACTAGCAGACAAGGCTTTCTTCCTGCATTTCATTTTATTTTATCTAGATGGAAGAAAATTTATGAAGTTAAGATCATAATAAATAATATGAAAAGTAATTTACAACGTGCTGGGGGGTAGATTCCGTCACACAAACACACAACTATCAGATACCTCTGCTTACATGAGAATTAACCTGAATTATCACTGCAGATCTATTTCCAAGAGTCATTACTTTGAAAAATAAAAATATATCTCATTAGTATTTACTCTTATAAAAACAGGCTTGGTGAAAACGTTCCAGCTAGTTAGGCAGCCAAAATTTCATTACAGGGAGAAGGGATGATCACACACACATTCAAGGACAAATCTCATGAAACTCATGTTTAACAGGAAATTGTACAGGAAGCTAATTTAGAGAGATCAAAATGAGGGTGGTATGTTCCCAGGACCCAGGGCAAGCCAGAAATCTTGCAGCTGAATTTTATACATATGGTAATTTGATCAGAGTGGATATTGCAGAGAAGGGAAAGAAATCGTTGATTGAAAATATAGAGAGAAGAAAAATCAGCATGGGAACAAGAACCTCCGTAAATAAACCAGATCACAAAGTCCCTAAATAAAAGTAAACAAATAATTAACCGACTTGAGCTACTTTTCTGTGGTGGGATGAGAAATATCATCATGTGGGAGACATGCATCAAACCCTGGTCACTTAAATAGTAGTGCCTGAAATCGCTTTGTATGTGTTTTATCTTGCGGCCAGTGTACAAAATGCACTCTTGCCTTAACGCAGCGACCTGAAAAAGGAAGCACAAGGGCGAAACACAGAGAAACCCGTAGATTCGAAGGTAACTATGCACTTTGAAGCTTAATTCATTTCATGTGTCCAGCCCAGATGATTACAGACTGTTTCTATGTTTTTTAATGTTTATTAGAAACAGGTAATGTGACTCTCTTTCCTATGTTCTCTGTACTTCCAGAATGATAGCAAGGAATTTCAAAAGTCTGTAGGAAATGTCTGTGGGCTGCAGCCTGTGGATCCCACAGCCACTGTACATATCCTTCCAGCCAGCTGGTGATTTGTGGTAGCATGAACTTTGATCACGAGTCAAAACAGTTTAATAACATGAAGTACAACATGTCCAAGTAAGAGCAGAGAGCAAAGCATTAACTTGAGCTAACACTGACTTTCTCAGGGAAAATTCACAACTTACAATGTCCTTCCAGATGACTAAAAGAATACAATCTGCTATTTAATTTTCTGGTTTATTTCAAAACCCACACCATCTTATTTTTGATCTTTTAACCAGCCAAAAATTATAGAGGCTAAAGCTCAGTCTGACTGAATGACTTTTCTTTGATTGTCATAAAAACAGGCAACTCAGCTAATACCAGTACACAAACTGGAAATAATGTGAATTTACACTCATTTGTTCTTTCAAGAGGCACAAAATCCAATATTGTGTCTATGCTCTGTCTACTTGCATTGAGAGCAACACGTCTGCATTTCTTTGGGGAGAATCCCAGAAGCCAAAGAGGAAAGAGGAGGAGCAACGAATGGGAAAATACAAGAAAAGCTAGATGTTTCCCACACAGCTATAGGTTTTCCCTGGGGCTTTACACAATCTAGGCCAAATTCTCACTCAGTTACATTTGTAATACCTGACTGGTTTCGGAGAGTTGCAAATGCAGGGGAGTAAAATTTGGCACTCTGCTTTTATCACTAGAAAAATAACAGAAAGGTAATTCTAAAAAGCAACTTATAAGCGATATTCTTCTAAAATAAAGCAACCACAAGTGGCGATGTACAAAAATCAACCATAGCTTGTATAATTGTTCAGACATTTAAAACTTTCATGCTATAAAGCCCTAAGAAATCCATTTGAAAACCCCCCAAAACAACAACAACATAACAAAACACCCCAATCTGTTAGAATCTGAACTTAAGGTAAAACAAGTCAGAATTGTGAAGGACAAAATAGAAGCAGACAGTACAGCTTTAAAAAAAATCCACAAGGTCATGGGCCTATAATGAATAAAATAGAACTCAAGCATGTGCTTCCAGACTAACACACAAGGCATGAAATTATCCAGCACTGACTACGCAAGACATTTCCTCCATCATGGCTGGGGGACGGGGGCACATACTTCAGCAGGGTGTACAAATGCGGAGACACAAATAACACGGCAAAAATAGGAGAAGGGGCGGACTGAAGTCACTTTCTTCCATTCTGCTGGGTGATTCTCCCCTTTGTGCATTCCTGTAAAATATGTGGTTCTTCTCATTCTTGATGACAGGACTGTGTAATGTGGTCAGACACTGCATCCACTTTAATAACATTTCACAGTGTAGAACAAAGTTACTTGACTGAAAACATGAGAAAGTCAGTTCTGCACATATTTTCTTTTTCATTTTCCTGGGTTTCTGCTGCAAGTGAAAAAAGAAGAAAAACTCCTTTGGTTTGCTTGATCTAAAAATGAACTACCACCCTTTGCCACATTGAGTAGCTGCACACAGTTCTGCCAGGACATGCCAGCACTACAAGATGAACTGTAGGAGAGAATTCACAAAAGTTCTCCTTAATTTAGAATCTATGGGAAGGCTTAAGTGGTCTGCACACACATGGACCAGCTTCCAGGAAATCAGAGATGGCTGAAGGGACAAAGACAGTGGCAGAGATGGGGGATTTCAATGTATTTAAGGTGCAGCTGCATTTGCTTTGTTCTTTGTTTAATTCCAGGGCCCTATTTCCCACTCATTAAAACTAGTACAGCTTTGTAACCACATTCTCTTTGAATTGAGCTGAACTTGGTAGCAGACATGGACCAGAAGCTAAACTGGACAGGAGCCTAAATAGTTCAAACAACAGGGGTATGGGCTACATCGAGTGTGGGTCCCCTTTGCTGTCCTTCCAAGACAATCTGTCATCCTTCTCATGCTTTGTGGCAATGTAAAAACATATCTGATGGACCAAAGGTGGTCTTCTCACTTTGGTTACTGCTTCTCCTCCTTCCCTAACAGGGAAAACTGGGGGGTTTCTCTTACTGCCAGCTTGCACATGTGGTTTTGCTGCCAGATGAATTCCATGACAACAGCATGAGAAAGTGATCCGATTCAAAAAACCCAAATCTGTCCACAGCGACTTAGGCCTGGTTTTTTTTCAGTGTCTTAATTTATAGGGACAGCTCAGAATCAATAGTCTGGATCTTCCTGCTAGGCGAGGACACCACCAATTTTTACCCTTTTTCCTAAAGAAACCTCATTCTGAAGCACAGTCAGGAACCTTGATATGACTTACTGTTCAAATAGATTTGGGGAGAATCAGGGGAAGACATGGGCTGTCCCCTTTCCTGTGCTTTTGGCCATGTTCTGTACAATCTACGCACAAGGGCAGGAACGCACTACTCCGAGGGCTCCCATGACCTGTATATTTACCAACCAGCCAAATAACTTTTCTACATGAGCAGCATCTGCAGTACGACTCCCTGATGGCTAAGCACAGCACATCATTGGAGAAAAAACTCCTATGTGAGCATCTCCAGAGGAAAATTCACCCTTCCAGTACCTGGCCTTCAGCATAACCACAGAGATTGGTCATCCAATTGTTGCCCACACAGCACCTCTTTCACAATGGCCTTGCACTTGAAATAAAACCACATCCTGCATTTTTGTAGCGAGCAACATAAGGCACAATGTCCCTGCCTGCCTTCTCATCCAGAGCTGCTAATGACTTTTCAGTGTTATTATTCCAACAAAAGTTCGGACCCAATTCTTCAGAGAACACTGTGTGTACTTAACACAGTACAAGAACAAGTTGGCAAATGCTGCTGAAAACCTGTGATTTCATTTGCACTGGAGTTCTTTTTCCTCATTAAATTCACAAGCAGTTGCATGGAAGAGGAAAATGCATCTGAATCTAGTGACTAAGTAAAAAAAAGCAGCACAATCTTTTTACTCTAATGCCTTGCCTACAATGTAAGAGCATCCCAAACTGCAAAACCTGGGTCCAGTTCTGGACATTGCTTGCCATGAAAACATCAAAAATAAGTCAGCTAAGTCTCATGAGTCACTGATTCTCAAATGGCTTTGCCAGGTATCCATCAGAAAAGGAGATGACAGAATTCCATTCTTAGGAATATCCCAGTAGGTATAAAGATGTTTGTGCTGGCAAAACAATAATACTAAGAAAAAGGAGTAGTAATGGTTGGAAACTAGCAGTGATCAGCCCAGTAAAATGCAGGGGTTTTTTTCTTGGAAAAAAATGTTATTGTAAGACTAACATATATTTCCAAGGAACTAATTACTCATTTACCCTGTTCCACTTTTCCCAAAAGAGAAATTAGTTACTGTTCCTAAATTTCACTCAATGTGAAATTCCTTTTAAAGAATAAGGAGTAGGGGAGAGAAAAAGACGTAGGACTGGAGAAACAGGACGTCAGTTACAGAACATCACTTAACCACAGGATTTTTGTTTTATAGATTCAGACATTTCTCAAGATTTCCTTCATATTATTGCCTAACAGCAATCCTATATAACATCATTTAAAAGTTACTGTAATACAAGAGGATAAGCCTCATCTGAAAGCTGGGAAACATAACTCATGTCTCATCAAAAGTGCAGACCGAAAGTTATCATGAGTAACAGGAAGTTTAAAAAAAGCAACCCAGACCTTGGGCACTCAAACCTTCTAATTTGAAGTTTTATAAAAGTTATTCCTCTTTCATTTCCCTAGTGTTCTACACCTCCATCCTTCACAATAAAAGTGTTCATTGGCATCCAACTGCCTTAAAAGCAAACACTAAAGACCCACCTTTATATGCCCTTCAAGAATGCCTATATATCCCTACTCTGTTTTATCACCAGTGTCACTACCTAAATCTGTTGTTTCAATCTGTCCTTCTTCAACGTGTCCCATATCTTGCTCCTGCCTGTGGATCACCGCTGAGTTCAGCTTTCAGAAGATCAAACAGGTGAGAGGCTAACATCCCACTGGAATTCAGATACCTGAACTGAGTTTTGATTCAAGCCCACGTTGTGACAAGAAATTAATAAACAGGAAAATTACTTCATACAAGCTCTCCTTGAATATTACAGCCAAAAGCATACATTATACATGTTTGAAAATAATAAACTGTCCGCTCTGAACTGTCCCCTTTAAGGAACATGCAAAAGATGAAGTCAAAGAAACAAGAGGGGGAAAAAAAATGAGACAAAGATCATGAGAGAGGTTACTCTTATAGTACTTTTGATCTGGCTGACACAGAGAGGTAATAAAAATCCAGAAGGCAACTGCTCTTGCCCAATTTCCAGGACAAAAGTATCTGGATATCTAGCCAAAGCTGACTCAACCTTGACATCTTTTGTTCCCCAGTGCCCCATTTCTTTGTGACCAAAGGTATTTGTGAAGTATTCACAAAAATGCACACATTTCCCAGTGGATTTTGGTGTAGCCCGGTCAGAGTAAGAATGGTAAAAAAAAACAAAAGCCAGAACAATCCTGAATACCAAAGCCAAACAAAAAATTCCATCCAAACCACCACAAGATGAGTTAAAACCTTTCCATTTGTAATAAACGTATTTAAATAGCTCTGCATGCTTGACATACAGAGTGATTGCTTTGCAGTTTCAGAATTAGAACTGTCAGATAACATTATCAATACACACAGGCAATTTTAAAATGTGGAATTTTTGCTATACAAATGAAAGTGAGCAATGTGATATAATTCAAACCAATGAAATCCACAAAGCAAAATCAACACTGTCTGGAAAAGAGGATATAGGAGGAGGGAATTTCAGAAATGAACACATGGGATGTTTGTAACACACCTAAACTGACTAATTCTACTACATGTGCCAAGCCTCTACCTCTCCTAAGAAAATAAACATATGTTCCATGTATACCAGTGCTTAGGATCTAGAGGACATGGAGCTAGACAAGTTCTTAACAGATTTGATGTAGGCAATTTTGTTACTGTAACACCCTTGAGCTTTTATTGTGGAAAAACCCCATTCTACTACCTACTGTACTGATGCAGAGTAAAAGAAAGTAAATAAAGAAAACATTACTTCTGTAGAACTATTATAGAAACCCTGGCAGATTTTAAAAAATCAAATGTGCTTACAGTCTGTGCTATATGGCCTAAGTGTTAGAGACGTTGAGCACAGATAATTTTCACCTCCAATGTAATTCCAAGAAGTTCATCCCAGCTGATATTTGATACCAATGTAAATCCAGAACTAATTCTACTCACACAGTCTGCACCAATGAGACTGCAGTCAGAATCTGACATATGAATTCAATTTAGGGCTGTACTGCTCTGCTACAAATGTACTTCAGTTCCCACTCTTTAGCCACAGACACACACATATATATCAATAATTGCTGTGTCTCATGCAGCTAGGAGCTGTCCTAATACTGGATTTATTCAATAAGGAAGGAAACTGAGAAAGCAATGATTTATAGCAATATTTTTAAATAGCACATAAGCCTTCTTACAAATTCAATGGATATCCAAAGACTACTAGTGAAGTTGGAAAATGATACAACATCACCCAAAGTTTATGTCAGGGACTAGAATCCATTTAATTTCAGAAGGATTTGAATTAGGCTGTTGGACTAGCTTCCAACTAACTTTTTATATATGGGGAAAGCAATAATTACACGGGCAGCAAGTATGAAGTTTGCCAACACATTCATCTGCTTATATTAAAGACTCAAACAGTTTTTACTCTTTAAAGCTGCTGTGGGTGAACTAGAAAAAGTGAGACCATCTCAGAGAGTAAAGTGCCACTCTCCTCCAGGCACACTTAACAATATATAAAGTGCAAACAAAGCATGGAGCACAGAGGAAGATTATTTTCACTGGTAAGCTCTGTTCACATTACCATGAAAAACCATGGGGACATATGTCAATTGGAGCTCACAAAATTTTTTGTTCTGTATTTGCTATTTTTTCTCTAGAAAAACAAGCCATAAAGGGAATCAGTATGAAAATTCACAATATGCCTTTTAACTTTATTATTACTGCTGTGCACAGCATGCCTACACTTCAACATCTTTGGAGCGTTCACGTTTTCAGAGAATACATGAAGCAGTTGTTAATAGTTCTACAATAGCAAAAGGATGTCCTGGAATTGAAATGCTTCCATGGGACAACCAACTCTAGACTGATTCCTGAGGTGGCTGGCAGCATCTATATTGCAGTTGTTTAAATTTGAGCTGGGGGCCTCTTACAGAAGCTATGACTGCCACTAGAGAGAAGGAACCAATTATTTAATTATTTCCAGCTGGTTTTTTCTAGTTCTTTGAGCTTGCATTTGAGAGTTGAACACTTGAAAACCATATTTTCAAGATCCAATAACTTGAAATTTAATAAATACATGAGAATAAGATATTGTTAATATTCCCAAGTAGTTATGTGGTTTTTACAGATTCAAAACACAAAACTTACGCAGTAATTAGCTGCTGTTTAATGTTGCGAGCACTATTCACAACAAATACAGTTTGAATACAAATGGTAATGATTGTCAGAAAAGGCACTTGACAGACAGTCTATGATGTTATCATAAGACCCCAAGCACTCAGCTCCAGGTGGCTCTGCATGAGCAGAGGGTCGGACCAAAAGACCTTCAGAGTTACCTTCCAACCTCAACCAGTCCGTGGTATGGTAGTTCTGTGAATCTATGTGCACAGAAGTGGATATACAGATACCTATATTTAGTTGGGGAATTTAATGTTTTGAAGAAGTCAGTCTTTGAGAGTCCAAATATTAAAGACAAAAAGGGACTTCTCAGTAAATAAAGAACACTGAGATGACAGGCAGAATGTGAAAGTCATACATCATTAAAATATTGCATGAGGAGTGGTAAAGTGAAAATCCTGTGTCTTGCACAGAGGTGAAAATTACCACCAATAAATTTTCTAATTAATATATGCTGAAATTGGTTTCCCAAAAAAGACCCCCAAAAACCAAAAGAGTACTATCAGTTAGATCAACTATGATTTCCAGTTTCTCTATATTCAGCTTACTCTCTCTAGTACACTCTCAGTGTCTGATCAGGATACAATACTACAAGAGTACCTATACAAAAATACTCAGAAGTTAAAGCCTGGCAAACATCCATCTATGCACATAATTTATTAACAGCTGTACCCGCCTAATTTCAGCTGCACAGTAACAAAAACTTCAAAGGTCATCTCCCTAACCATAGCAAGATTGAGGCACTTTTAAATCTAACACTACCTGTAAGTAGGTAGCACCACATGTGTGTCATTTTGTATCTCTCTATCCCTTTCCTTAAAAGTTCCAAGTCTTTTAGAGCTAGGATCAGCACTCTTTATGAGTTAGTAGATGCACCTAGCAAAGTCTTCTCACACCAAGTTGGACACTGAATTCTTATACAAAGAAGGAATATGTTAATAAAGACAGCTGAAGGCAGAAAGGAGGGTATTTAAATCATTACATGTAGGTGCCTATGTTGAGAGGGATTTGGGTTTGCCTTTACAGCAGATGAAAGATCTCTCTCCCCAGTGATTAGGAAAGATTCTAGACAGATGACCCTTCTAGCTTAGGTGCATCAGTTAGGTGGGATGAGTACAGACACCTCTATGTGTTCATTGCTAACATTTAAATGTTGTGAAAACACTTCCTGATCATGCAAATCAGGACATTAGGTATATCATCACAGATATAATCTCTGACAGAGAACAGATAACCTTGAAACACAGAGGCAAGCAAAAAATGTAATATGCACAGCAGGAACATTCTCAAACAGAACACACAGGGTTTCACTAGAGCTTTGTAGAACTTCCCTGTATCCTTGGGAAATGTTCCTACCTGTCACGGCATTTTCTGCACTGATCTTTAAAGCTCCATCCAACCCGAGCTATTCTGCAAGTCTGTGATTTGTTTCATATGGATGGTTTGTATTCAAATGTTGACTGTTAGCTTTTTTTTTTTAATTTTGTCCTTTCTGGCTGTCCTGTTTTACAACAGAAACCTAAGAACTCTTCAGAGGAAACCAAGATCAGTGGGTTCTATGTAAAGAATCTGGCACCTGCTTAGAAATCCAAAAATTGTAGAAATGCAAGAACAAACACTACACACAGTAAATAAACAGGAAACTACTGAAACCCTCTAATTTACAGGCAGAACAAGGTTTATGCTTTGGATTCAGAAGTGTTCTCCTCAGAAGCATTTCTGCGAATGAGACAACTCTATGTAAACTAAACCAATTTCACTGGCTCTCAACATCAGCTCAGTCTGAGATTTGGTAATTCACGCTCAAGCAGCTTTAGACAAAGCCAAGTCTTGCAGCAGCAAAATGCTGCGGGAAAGATTGTCTGAATGGCATTTCCATCAAAGACAGAACATAAGTGACAGAAGATTTCCAAGAAAGCCTGGTCTCCTGAGGCTTCTGGACCAGAAGATGGTCTTTTGTTCATCTCAAAAGCAGGCAATACATTTTCAAGAAGCATCATAGAATCATAGGATGATTCTGTGGCTTTCTTGGAAGCACAGATGTTTCCCAAAAAGGAAAGAAATTTGTAAGAATTATCTTTCTGTTATTCCTGTGAAAATCTACAGCAATACTATTAATGTCAGTTTTGAGAGAATTGTGAAAATACCTGGAAAAGGAGGCAATCAAATTAATTGAAATCCATTGAATTCACCAGGGTAAAAAGAGAGGGTGTCCTGGTAAAGGTGATCTGCAAGGCAGAGTTTTCTGACCTGAGGTGATTACTACCAATTTTTCCTACAAGTCACACAGTGCAATTTTATCTCTTAATTTAGGGCAATGTCACTACATACTGGACCAACCCAAAATACGAATCTTGACCATTGAAAACGTTTTCATCATCGATTCAAACAGACTTTATATTATACTGGTTTTACAGCATATAGGAAAATGCCCTTTTTTTCTTAATCCAGTTACAGATACTTCACACACATGGGATACGCACAGCGATATAGTCATTATACACATATATTGTAAAACAGACATTTGCAATTTAATTACACTATCTGCTTTCTTCCTCATAACAAGGAAGGGACAGGAAGCAAAGGAAAATATATAATGTCTGTGAGCCAATAACCCAGGTACAGGGCTAAAAACACCTGCTCGTCTCCATGGGGATTATGTATTTCCCATGCCCTATAAACATTCAAGAAGAAACTTGTTCTATAGATTACAAGCTATCATTTATTATTTACCAGCTTTACTTACTCTAGCCATATTTATGGACTATATTACTGGATACCCTCTACAGGATGTCGCTCTATTGAAAGGAATTTGGACTGGGTTAATAGTAAAAAACATACTATCCTCATAGCTCTGGAAACACAAACAATTTTTCTTGGCAAGGCATATCCTGAGCTTTTCACCCTTTTTCTTGGGATGTCTACTATCTTTTCTCTTATATCTGTATTTGGCCAAATATTTTATCCTGTGCAGTTTCAGAAGTGATATATTTTACTTCCACGTTAATAAAAAAATGCGTAGTTAGTAACATTGACATGGTTTTCCTCTGTCCTGGACAAGCTACCAGTTCTGTATGCACAGTGTATTCGATGCCAGACACAGAAAAGGGAAAGGGGTTTAAAACTGAAACACACCAGAGCTCCATAGAAATTGCTGAGATTAAGTCCTACTGAAAGCAAGTGTCTAAAGACATCGCTTTGGCAGCTGTGACTTCATTTATTGTCCCTTCCAACATGGAGCTTGTTATGTCTGTAGAGTTAGTGTCAAACCCCAAAATCTTCAATGTTGGGGTTGATTGTTTTCTGATGACAATCAACAATACCTGTTGATTATAAATGAATGGGGAGCAAATAAACGGGAAAGTTAATCAGCACTGGAAAGGCACAAAGAAAAACTCGTAATGTACCCCATCCCTACTCTGCAATAGGTTTACAAACCAAGTCAGTAGTGAGAAACCCTAAAGCTTCTAATGTAATGACAGTGAAGTAGGCACTCTAACTCTCTAGGAACCATGACTGTTGGACTTGATGGTTTTCTGTTGCAGAAAATATTCTTAATTCTTCACAGGAAGTCTTTCTGTATAAAATCTTTGGTGTACAGCCAGAGGAGCATGAATGCTTATGGGGCCTTCTGGTTTTCTGCATGAACACATCAAAATTCCATATTGGTTCTCAGACCTCTGTCACAAGGTAGAGCTGAAGAGAATGATATATTAAGGGCTTCAAACAAGATGCCAGTTGGAATCTATTTTGAAGTTTGAAACAGGAAAATGGTATAAAATGGCAATCTAACCTCCTCCACAAATAGACTGGTCTCCAAAATGCAATTGAGAATAATATAATATTTGAGTCACTTGGGGTGAAAGCCCAGCTTCACTGAGAGACAAAAAGAACTTTCCAAGTGACTTCAAAGTGGTCAGGATTTCATTCCTTATGTGCTTCAGATATTTTATTCAGAGGATGAAGAAGCTGTTGAAGTATAAAAAAACATGCTTGATTTAGTTAACTTTCAGATGCAGCAAGATGCTGGAAGTGTACCAACTCAATTGTAATTTACAACTGGTTGTAAACGGGGAAGAAAACTTTTGAAATGTCACTTTAAAGAGAATACCCAGGGTTCTTATTAAAGGGTCTTATTGGCAACAACAAATTGTAGCATGCATTCTCCTCTTATAACTATTATTTATTGCCCTTACTGGGATGTGTTCTATAATTGGATTCTGGCACAGATTAGTGGAAAGAGAAAAATCTTTCCAATCTGATTCAAGATAAGTTTTACTTCGTAAAACACATATGCAAAGTGTGAAAGATTATCTCTTTGCTCACCAGTAGTTATTCAAATCATTTAGACATTTTAGTCTAGGCAGATATTAAACCTGCAACTCACGAAGTTGTTTTTATAAATTATTTGTCTGATTTGGAGTTGGGGTATTTTTTTTTTAATATCTGTTGGATAGCTTTCTAATAATAGATTGTGGCTGAGCAGCTAGTATGTTCCTTTCAAAAAATACACTTTGAATGAAACTTGCCTCTCACCAAAGAGCCACATACACCACAGTTATATTAAAAAAATACAGCATTTTACATTGACTTAACAGCTGAAAATCAGGGATGCTGATTATGCACAAATCTGTGGTTCTACTTCAACATCTATTCAGAAAGCATATTGAAGGAATTCAATAAATATAAGCATAAATAAACATAGTAGTATAATACAATAACTAATACAAATAACAAGAAATAAGAAACGAAGAAAAGTTAAAGCTTCTCCCTCTGTTTAGAAGATGGTCTTCCACAGCTGACATTTTTCAACCCATTGATCACAATGTAAATGGCCAAAGTGAGAACCATCAGCACACTCATATAGTCATCAGCAAAGCACACTGATTGGACTTCAGGTAAATCAGAACAATAACCACAAGGTAATAAGAAAGAAAAGCATAAGGAAGCCAAACTGTGCAAAACAGGAAGCTGAAAGTACTTAAACACCAGTTTGTTTCAATTTTATCACCTCTCTATAAAGCTTAAACTTTAGCAACTGCCAGCACACACTAATTGGCTCTTCCCAAGAAGTACTCTGCAGTTTTAACATAAAAATAACTGAAAATGTTCCTAAGTTTTATAACAACCTCCAGCATCAGAGCCCACAAACTGACATCTACTTTGCAGGGCATTACCATAAAGAAGGCCTGGCCAAGGTTCTCTTTATTTGTTTCAGACCAACTCAGCTGTGGTGATTTAACACCTATGTGCAAGCAGGTGTTATCATCACGTGGCGTTGGCATGAGGAGAGTTAGAAATACATAGAACCTTTCCCTTGTAACAGAGCTTTAGGAGAGCGATTTGTTGAGCTTCTGATTGGTGACAAGCAATGGATGGGTAGCACCACACAAAATTTGCCTAACTACAGAAGATGCCTGTTTGCAGCCTACTTTGAACTGGGAGAGAAGAGCTATTTTACTTCAAAGCAATCAGAGAGCAGATTCTGTATACTGGTTCCTCCTACTGAAACCCCAAAAGAATACCACAGACTCGCAGAAATGTTCTCATTTCTGTGCAAAAATATTTTTTCCTAGTGCCAGCCATTTTAAAAACTTAGTACCAGCTTGTTTTCATTAGGTGGTTGAAAACATTTGACTAAATCATTTTGAAATCAAAAAACCCTAAAATCCTTTATTTCTTTAAAAAGCCCCACAGGACTGCCACAGAGAACTTCACATACATCTACAGTGATGTTACATACAAAGAGTGGATTTTTAAAAAAATATTGATAGTTTTATTTCCTCTGTATGTTTGTGAGTACAGGGAGGAAAGAATTAGATAGGTTTAATGAAAGATCTGGTTAAACTGACAATTCAGTCTTTTGAATGCTTTCCAGGATAAACACAGTCCATGAATATTTCTCTGAGGTTTATTATGCATGCATAAATAAAGCAAATGGCAATGAACCCCCAGCCCTTCAGATAAATGCAATGCATATCGTGATATGTGCTGCCTTCGAAACAGAATAGTGGTTTTCGTCACAGTTTTGGATCTATCTCGACTCTCCATTATTCAAAGTTAATTTCAAGAACTATGTTTTTGAAACAATGAAGCATAAAACCTTAAGTATGGTGCTCTGGAAATAGGTGACTAAAAAAGATACTGTCAGTAAGTCCCAAGGAATGTCTGTAATGAAGACTGTAACACAACATTTTATCAGAATGTGCTCTTCACATTGACTTCCAAGAAGCAGAGCTTAATCCAAGCAAATAATAATACAGTGCAATGGTACCTTTTGCAGCAGTGCTTCAGCAAACAGGGTAGAGTGCTACATACTTCAGTATAAATCTTAAAGTGGGGTGTCTAACCTGCAGAATACTGTAGGTCATGATAGAGGACGTAATCAAATGAAGTAAAGAACATATTATAAACACAAGTACGCACAAACAAATTAGAGAATAAGAAAGCACAAGAGAGAGTTGCTTTCTTGGAAGAAGATCCTTCCTAAGACGGTGACTGAGTGATGCCATCACTTGTTCAGCAAGGCAAGGGTGCTAAGCTCAGCCAGGGTAAATACTAGAGCACAATAATGCCTTGTGTCACCCCCTCTATTTACCTGCATTTATAGCTCTTTTGAGCATGCTTTTCACAAAGGAGTGTTGTGATAAGAAACTGAAGTCCAACCCAGGCCAATGTTTTCATGTAAGTGGTTTGACAGTGGTTAAATAAAAGACCAAAAATTGCTATACTCTGAAAGCAGAAATAATAATTAAAAAAAAATCTTCAGTTAATATCATTATACATCCAAAGACTTAAGTGAAGAGGAGATTGTGAAAGTGTTATTCATCCACCTTCCTGAGCATGGGAGATGTTCTGTCAAGTGTAGTATTAGCTCACAGAATCATCAGGTGACAACGGAGGGCAAGGTGCACTATAATGGGGCGAACTCACACAAGGAGATAGCCTGACCCTGGTAGAAATTGCAAAACATGTGTTCAAACTAGAATTTCTTAATATAGCAAGTCACAGCAGCCCTCCAGGGCAGAAGGAATTAAACTATCAGTTCCTACTCACCACCAAGAAAACCCTTAAACTTTGTTTCATGTTGAGACACCTCATTAGGGGTGGGAACTTAAATCTACAGACAGCATTATAATAAATAATGATTAATTAAAAAAAAATAAAACAACAACAATTGAGAATTTGAACCCTTTAGAAAATTGAAGAGACGCAGTATATTACTAACTGGAGGCAACAATTATTGTTACTATCTCTAGAGAGTGCTTGGCCCAGACATGTCTATTAATACCAGACTTATTAGGTCTTGACAGCTTCTAGGACATCTGTTTGTTTCATTTCCCTTTAGTCTCGCCAAATGCTAGCAGCAAAAATCATACACTTTTTGTTCCTACTTCTGCATAACTTGAAAGACGTTTTTGCATATATGAATTTTGTCAATAACGGAGATCTAGTGTTCTGTATCTGATATATATGTACAGGCATGTATATTCAAAGAACTGCAAAGGTGGGTAAATTTCTTTAATCTGAGGGCATTTATCTAGGAATAAAGATGCAGTTAGTGGAGCTAGCAACTCCTCAGAGGTGGGACAGATTTCATAGATTTGTTTTTCAACTGAACTAAAACTGAACTAAAAAAGATTGCAGAGACCAAAATATCTCAGCAGGAGTTTTTCATAAGAAACTCCCTCAAGTATTTCAGTATATTGCAAAATTCCAAGAAACCATTACAAAATTACAGAAAATAATATTGACACTTTTGTTATGGCTTTCTCTATTTTTCCAAACTTCAGCACACAGGTCCTGACCCAAATAAATTTCAATCTAAGGTATAACATAAAGGTTCTAAGTTAAGCTCTTGCATTTTGCTAGACTGTTACTGTGTTCAAGACCTAAATCCAAAAGTTATTTCTGTCCTATATTGTTCACAATACTTTTAAAGCTTCTGTTGTTCTTGGCCATCACTTCAAAAGTAATAGTATAGGTGAGATTTAAATATCACCTACTGGAAATAGAAAGAAAAGGAGATAGCTACTTGTATATTATAAATCAACCACAGGCAGCTGATGATGCTTTGATCCAGATTTTTTGCTATGACTATATGCCAAATAGCTAAACGATTTTATTTACAAGAATTCACCATTGCCCACTCATTTAATTTTCATATGGCTGTATAAATAATTTGGTTACATTTAAAAAAATCTTTGTCTTTGATTATAAACTGTATGTGTTCTATACAGCTTCACATATATACATTATTTCAAATTATTTAAAAACATGCCCTCGCTCAAACTGTAGGTCCCATTGAGAATGTCAATAAAAAGTGGGTTTATTTCAGTTTAAGGCCTGTTTGGATGCAAATTTCTTCAAATATTTTCATTCTCTGGAGAACGTTTCAGATTACAGATCTTTTCAGAATACAAATTTGATTTCCAACTTCTTTTCAACATTTACAGAAAACTTGCTGATCTAGATTATCATAGTCACTAGCGAATTAATAATCCTTAAAAAGTCAGGAAGTACTAAAAATACTCAATCAAACTTCTTAAGAAGCAGGATTAGCTTTTGCAGAAAATTGCAGCAGTTGTCCTGTTTCAGATATATTTTGAGAGACATGCACATGATGGCATGGTTCCCTTCAACGTACATTAATGTAACTTGGAAAGAATTACACCATTTGTGTTCATTCCCTGACAATACAAATAAATGTATTTCCATTTCCAACAAGAGATGTACACTCACTTATGCCAGCTGAGAATCTGATCCAACAGTGCTGTAAGAGTCCCACAAAATATCTGACTTCAGTGGGTCTGCAGTAAATAACATATGACTACAAGCTTGGTATGTATGTTTTCAGCACCTGTTTCACAATAATATTCATGGGGTTTAGTATATTCACAACACACTATTCTAAATTACTACAGAGATTTCATGGGGCAAAAGAGAACATTACATTACCACCATCTTAGAACTGACCGAGTTAAGTGTGAGCATATACCATTTATTTATGGGTTAGAAAATATGAGTTTGACATCCAAAAGTATGTGGAAAGCGTTTTTCCAGATGTTGTTCCCCAGGAAAGTATGATGCAAATTATAAACTTGCTAGTTTAAAGAGTACCTAAACTTCTATTTGCATGCATTTATTGGTATTTTTTAAACTACTTCCTGAATAGTTTAATTGAATAGCAGATTAAGTCAGTTAAAAGTAGATGAAAATTTCTGACTAGGATAATTGGCAGTTAAAAATACAAAACTAGAGCTTACTGTTTCTTCTTACCTAAAATATATGATTTTATTTAATTACTGACAATAGTTTGCTTTTGGCTATAATAATAAGAATTATCATAAAAAACTAATGTCATTTTTTACCTCACTGTGCCCAGGAACTTAATCAGTCTCAAATTTTATGTTTTTAATCTATACAAACAGAATAGTCATGTATTACAGCTTGATACACAGGACTTATTGTATACTTGCTTCTGTATGTTATTTATGACAAAAATCCAGTATCATAAAATGGAAGTCCTTATAACTGTAGTGGAATATCAGCCAGGAAAGGGAGACTGGCAACAATATCTCTTGTTCCATTTCATTTTACATTCCGAGCAAAGTACTAACTGTGACGAGAAAAAAATTAAACAATACATATGTAGTATTATATGCTGATATATTTTAACAGAATTATAACTTTATTTTCCCATATTTCTCTTTATTTGAAAGGACATAGGTTAATTTACAGTGGCTTGACACACGGAAATCAGCTCATTTTCAAGCTATTTTATAAGGCGAAACCAGATTGCTGTTACCAGAGAGAAATATTTCTGTCCAAAGATAGCAGAACTGAGTTAGATCTTTTGTCTGGGATACTTGGACTAAGACACATAAAATCATTCCCTCTTTTCTTCCCAGCACACCCTCCCTCTGTCAGGGAGCAGCAAGGGATGGCCAGCAGCCAAGGGGGATGCCACAATCCTCCCACTTTGCTTGTCTGTCTGTCCTCACCCTACCAGGCCCCAGCACTGTGACTGGGATTAAGGGTAAAACAGCAAAATTCAACCATTTACTGTTCAGTGTATGAAGAAATGGGCACACTCCCAACTGCTGGAGAAACCACAGTGGGTCAGCAGTAGGACAAGGATCAGGAAATGGAAGATGGCTGATGAACACCGGGGTCGGTGTCTGAGAACTATCAGGCACATGTGAAGATACGAGGGGTTCTCATTAGAAAGAACACAGCAAAAGAGATAAGGCTCTCTATGAAGAAGTTGCGATGGAAAAGGAATGAAAGGAGCCAAGGTTAACTGCCTCCCAACCCTCTGAAACCTCAAGACAAATTCAGATTTCTTGTCAATTCCAAAACTTAGCATCACTAAACTGCATTAACACAGCCAAATACCAGTAGAAACATTTCTTACACGTACTAGGTGAAAGTCATTGCAATGGAAATCCAGGTCACAGTAAGGCCATGACAACACGTGACTGTATATCAATCCTATAGCCAGGAACATAATCATATCCTAACCCAGCCTTTCCAAACTTGAGATAGAGCCAGCTGTACTGTTAAAACAAACAGACAGAATACTCTCATGCATAAACATAAAAATAGAAGGATCCTTCTTCAAAGATTGAGAGTTTTTATCACCAAAATCTAAAGAACTGTCTGCTCCTTCTCCCTCAAGTATTACGTATCTAGATTTTTCTATTCACACTGTCTTAATGCTGTGTTAGTTACCTAAATGTGTGCTTTGGTTTCCAATAAACAATATTTTCTAGATAGCAGAAAGGAATGGTGAAACTTTTTCCAGAACCTTCAATCATTTGAAAAGCCTTTATCTCAAAATTGCATGGCAGAGAATTCCTTACATCTATAAAAACATGCAGAAGTTTGTAATTAATCTATCACTTAATGATAAGTCTGTAAATAGGCCTACACCATAAATATTGCTTACAGTAAGATAATATGTGGAATAGTTTATGCTAATCTTTTACTATTGAATAATATAAGAATATCACTTTACTGTATCAAAGTAAATGTACAAGCAGATTATTTCAACGTAGCTTTAGTTAGGCTAACAAAAAATTAGATAACATAAAAGCATTAGAAAGAAGTGAGATGAGTCAGGGTTTTCCATGAAAAACAGCTTCACTGCAGAGGAGCCAATAGAAATAATTTTAACCTTATTTAGATTAAGATAAAATGGCATTCTAATATCTCACTATCTTACCCAGATAATTTTATTAGTGCTGAAGATAAAAGATGCATCTGGCAGCAGAGCAGCATTCCTCTATGGCAGAACTTGTGTTCTGCACAGGCTCCCGTCTGCAAATGCAGATTGACATTTACTTTTGTAAGTTATGGAAGATTTTCTAATCTAATACATTCTCTTCCTCTTACTGTTCTTTAAATCAATTTTTAATTTATCTTTATAGTGGTTTTTCCTTCCTTCTGTTTTTTTTCTTTTGGGTGCTTATAATCACTCATTGCATGATTATGTAACAAGCATCTTCTGTGACATATTGCTATTGTGTTGCTCTTCATGTATATATTTTAGTGCATATTTAGGGGTTTATGTAGCAATATTTTTATCTCTCACCATTAAAGACTGGTCTTTTTGGAGCAGTTTCCTTGAACTCCCTTAGCTCACAGCTAGTTTTAGGGTGCCCTGAAACAATGGGGATGAAGAATGAGAACAGCTGAAGATCCCTAAATGCTCCTTACAGTCACTCATTTTCCTGTCTCGGCCTCAAAAGAGAAGCAAATTATTGCTGTATAGAGCTGACATTGAAAAAAATATAGCCTTAACTAAATATTTCAATTATCATCACACATTATCCTTTTGGATAGCATTCAACTTGCCACAGGATATTAACTCACAAGCACTCTTTTGTGTTGTGTGTGTGTGTGTGTAGTTCATGCTCAATTCAATTACCGCATCAGTTCCCAATACAAACAACATAACTCGAAGAATCTTGAGCACCATAATTCCAGAGCTCAAGTCAAAAGACTCTTGACATAATGGAAGTCTCATCTGAATCACAGAATCCCAGATTTGCAGACTTTTGAGACTAGAAGAGACCCTTAGAAATCATCTAGTCCATGCACCTGCTCAGAGCCCAGACACCTAAAGCAGGTTACTCAGTTGGGATTTGAACATCTGTGTCCAGTTGGAATTTGAATATCTTCAAGGATGGAGATTCTCCAGCCTCTCTGGACAACCTGTGCCACTCTTTGATGACCCTTATCATGAAAGTGGTTCTTCCTATAATCAAATTTAATTTCTTGTATTTCAAGAACATATTTCTTCTGTCCTTTGCCTCCTCTTCTGCCACTGAGCATCACAGAGAAGAATCTGGTTCTCTCTTCTTTATTGCCTCCCACCAAGAAGATTGATAAGATCCAGAGCTTAAATATTAGGGCTTCCATCTATGGAAATGAAGACCAACAACATTACCTCTCCCAGTAAATCTTTTCTGAAATGTTCTTAGTCCATTGTATTTAACACAGTAGGTAAACGCTCCTCAGAGGAAGCTGAAATGCTCAGTAATTGAAGGGAATTAACAATACATATTATTTCTCCAATCTGCACATTAAAGGCTCAGGAAGCTCACTGCTTGCTCAAACTTTTCCATCAAGGTTCTGCAAAATTTATGTACACCCAGTCCGCAGGTCCTGACTAATATTCCGTTTTGGGGTGCAGTAGCTCCTACAGTTGTTCCTATATTAATTGTTTGGCTCCATGGTCAGTTTTGTCCTTTGAACTCAAATCCTTTATCCCTTTTGATTCTATCCCAGTTTCAGCTTCCCATAGTCCAAGGACAGGAATATTCTAATTACATGTTTCTAATTACATGTCTCTATTCTAATACAAACACCTTTCCAGTTATAGGAATAAACTAATACAATAGTATTCTCATTATAATTCTCTTCGAATTATAAATTCATATTGTAAATTGCCAAAATTTTCTATTAACATGAAGGAAACAGATAAGAGAGACAGAGAAAGGGGGAAAAGAGACGGAGGGAGGAAAGGAGACGGCAAGAAGGGAGGGAGGAACAAGATAGCCTTGCCAGAAACAGAGTTTATTTGTGCTAAGGACATAAATAGAGTTATAGATATGGCATTAGTAGAGATACATTTAAATAAAGCAGCTGCTGGGAAACAGAAATGTTACATAACAGAAGCAAATAACTGGTTCAATTATCACTGGAATTAATGAGCCCTGAGTTTCAATGAAGTGACATTTTCTGGTAGGTGCTCTTTTTAACTGAATTCTTCTAAAGCAGCTGTGTAGATGCATCTCCTGTTGAAAAACAGATAATCTACACAGAATAAGACAGAAATAGAAGATAGAAAGAAGATAGAAGATAGAAATACTCTCTAGAGTTTGGATGATTCTTCTTTCTGTTCAATGAGGTGCAACTTTTGACTGAACTGGGGTAGTAAAAGTTGAGAAACCTGCCCAACAAGTGTATTTGAAATTAGCATGTTTCCATGAGAAGTTTTGGATTTGCTGAGTTCTTGTTCGCTAGATCTAGATAAGGAATTCAAAGGGAAACAGTTATCCAGTATCGTAACCAAAGTATCTAGGTGCATTTCTCCAAATTATCCAAGTGGCTCCTATTTTCTACTGTTTCTATTATTTCTGATAAAAACTGGATCAGAAATCTAGTGAAAGAATGCAGAATAATTAGGTATTTACATTCTTCATGATAAATAACTTCCAATTTTCTGAAAAAAGCTACAGATTATAAGCAAACTGACTGCTTATGGAAATGCCAATTATAGACAATGCCTGGTTTTGATTTCAGTTTTTTAAATCTCAGTAATGCAATTTAGGGGTCCATGACCTGATGAACATATGTTCCTATTTCATACCAAATCTGAGGAGGTAAGTGGCTTAACATTTGCTCAACATCCATTTCAATCCAATAAAATTAAAGTATTCCTTTCTAATACCTGAAGGCTTCAGGAAAATTAATAGCTTTACAAAATGCTGATAAATCTTCTTGACTCCAGCTGCAAAACCAAACTAGTTATTTTCTAATGAGATTAATATGTTGCCCTTACTCAGAATCTCTAAAGTTATGCAAGAAAAGCTAAGTATTTTGTTGAAGACACAAAGCAGAAGAGGTCATAGGAAACACTTTCACTGTCCTGAAACTGGTACACAGAGTCCTCAGTCAAGAACTCTTGATTGCATGCAGAGGATAGCAGTCCTACAATGATGCTGAAAGTGTCTCTAACAGCTGAAAACATCTTTGTTGAAAGAACTGTATTTTTTCACTTTTCTTAGTAGCTGAGGTCAGCTGCATTTGCAACTGCAGTTTTTTTGCATAATTCATGCATGAAAGCTTCCTTCTCCATGTTACTTTCCTGAACACCATAAAAGCAGGAACAATTAAATATAATTTTTGGATTTATCTTAATTTAAGGCAAGATATCAACTGAGCTTTAGACACCTAGAAGATTAAAGACAAAACAAAGGTCCATTTAAAAAATCAGCGACATTAAAAATAACAAGGAATATGGATCAGTAATTTCTAATAGCTAATGCTATTTATGTGGGTTGGCAATAATAGAAGCTTTCACAATGGTAATAATGGCAATCTTGAAAGAGATCTTTAACAGCATTGTAAATTTGACTATTTCATTAAATTTATTTCACTTAAGAGTAAATATAGTTATGCATGGAATTACAAATTGGAAGAACACATGTATGTTTGAATGAGATCAGAAATATACTTTTTTTGTGGTGGTGTTGTTGTTGTTGTTTTTACAACTCTAGTTGTTTAGACGTAAAGGTCAAATGATCCCAGGAAAGGAATTGGGTCTTAACAATGTTTAGAGAACACACAAGAGAATTACGAATTGCATTCAATAAAGCACTCCATGACGTGCACATGGCCTTTAACGACAGCCTTTCCAGCTCTTCAGTAGGTTTTCCAAGTTACCATGTAGACAATTCTTGACAAAGCAAATCATTAATACTAAGCATATATGGCCAAACTGTAAACAATGTTTTTAGTAGCATATGCCAAATTTAGTGGTTTATCAGCATTTATTCAACTTCACAACCATCTGAGATTTTCAATTAAACTTTCTATCCAATTTGTAAACAGTAGGCTCCTTGTAATTCACAGCCTGAACATGTATGTTCCTTCAAAGATCCCGTGTTTTCACACTTCATTTAACTGACATGACTTTATAGAAGTAATAAAGTACTGCTAATCCTGTTGATCCAGATGCTGGCTTTTCCTGTCCAAGCTTAAGATGATTTCAAATATACTACAGAAACCTACTTTTAACTATGCAAAACTGATAAAGTTCAAAACAATTTCTTACATGATTTAGTGCCAGATATTTTAATTGTGCAGGCCACTAGCATTACATTTTCTATTTTTCTTTTCAGTCTGCTTTTGCTGTTTTAGGGCTACCTATTTTTACATCTTATTTAGGAAGATTGCCCTTTTTTATTCAGAAGACCATATATGTTTACAAAATAATTTCTGTGGTACAACCAGATGGAAACTTGCCAGGAAATGAGAAACCTGAAATGATTCAACAAAGGATTCAAATTTCATAAACTTGATAGCATGAAGGGATCTTGAAACTCTTAACAGCATGAGCTACTCTCTCTAATACACTAGCATTTTTTTCTCATTGTAAGAAAATATCATTAGGTATACATGAACATTCTACTTTTTCTGCACAAGATTTTTCTGCATCTCTGTCTTCACAGAAGAACAGTAATAGGAAACATAGGAATGACAGAAGATGCCACGCTCTTATTATCCTTGTAAATGCAACTAAGATGTATTAACAAGGTGTGTCCTGGATGGAAGAAAGAAATTTTCACTCAGGAGCAGTTTCTGTTTACAGATACAGCATTTTTGAAACTCTCATACAGTTTTACTGATTGTCTCAGTGATCCTCACCAACCCGGGGGCAAATGCAAAGCAAAATCAGTTTATTTAATCAGATGTTCCCATTTTGCTCATGGCTCCTCTGCCGTCTGGTGGGATCAGATACAGGACCTTCCTGAGAATCCTGCGTGCCATTAGCAGGCAGCTACAGCAGTGGGTTCCCGAGGCTGTGATTTAGATGAGTCCGGCAAAGTAGCTGTGCTCAGTTTCAGCAAGGAAAGAGTTAAAGAGCTCAGTGTTCCCCTGTGCCCGGGAGGCAGCCTTTGTGTTTAACATTGGCAGGGGCTCAGTTCGGGCTGGAGGTTTGTTTTAATTGGGGGAGGGGGCAGAAAACAGGGGACGCTCCGACTTCTTCAGTCTGTCTCTTTCGTTCACTGATTTAGCGGAGGTGGAGATTTTCAATTCCACCCAGTCAGATGCAGGCAGGAGGATCTGGTAAGACTATCCCAGGAAAAGCCACTGAGAGGAAATTCTCCGAGGCAGCGGCGGCGGCGGCAGCAGCCCCAGCATGAGGGTGAGCCGGGCGGGGAGGGGCGGCGGGGGGAGCGCAGTGCGCGGGATGCTGCGGGAGCCCGCTCCCCATCCCACCCCGGGAATAGCCCGGCCCGAGCCGCGGGCACCTTCCGCACCGCTGGAACCGCCCCGGACAGGGATTCGGTGCCGGTGGTGCACCTCTGGCTGCGGGTGAGAGTGTGCGGGAGAGAGAGAAAGGGGGAGAGAGAACAAGAGCCGGGCACAAGGCAGCTCGGGGGAGCTGTTACTGCATAAAGTTCAACAATGCATGGATCTTGCCAGAGGCTCTCAATCTCTATATAGGCTGCAGGGCAGGCAGCGCTGGTTTGCCAATGCATGCTGGCATTGATCCTTTGCTAATGGTGCAAGGAGCGTGTTTCTTCTGGCCTTGGAGAAGGAGCAGCAGGAGGCTTCCCCGGCATCACGGGGCGCTCGCTAACAGCCCAGAGAATCCCCCTGACCGGCGGTACTCCCTTCAGTGCCTTTCTGCCCAGCTCCGCTTCATTTGTTCACAACTGCTTTTGGGCTGTTAGCCTTTTTGCTCGTCTTTAATACTTGGAACAATTTTATTTCCACTAGTACGATCTCTTCTTGCGAATCTCGGCATGGGAATTTTTCCGACTTGCTACTCCAGGCAAGCCAGGAATTTACTCCCTGCATCCGCGGCTGCTTCTGCAGCACTGCAGGAGCACACGCACAGCACAGGCGTGGGGCTCCCAGATTAACAGAGCACCCTCAAACCTGCAGGTACCCAGGCTGCCTGTGAAGAAGGGTAGTCCTACATTACCCTATTGCAGAAATTTCTCGGGGATGGCAGTGTGTTACTCATACAGGCAAGGTAGCATGCTATATTCTGTAACAGGATAAATACTGCACAGAGAAATGAAGGGCTGTCAGGAATCTATAAAAAGTATCCTTAGTAGTTAGTCTATTGAAAACTTTCTAATTCTGCTTCTTAGGGAAAAGTTCTGTCCGGAAGAGGGAGAAGATGGTAATTGGCAATTTTGTTCCTAGCTCTGCATGCTGGCTGCATGATTGTCATGCTACCACCATGTTTATGTGATACATGCATCAAATTTTTACAAAAAAAAGAGCAGTAAATAAGGAGGACGCTAATATAACATGGCACTGTGGATTCTGTTCTTAGCTCTATCACCTAGAGTTGGGAAAGCCATTTAATAGTGATACACTATTTCCATTTGTAAATCGAGGAACCACAGTCATAGGAAATAATACAGGTATTAATTCTTGCCTGAAAAGAATTACTGCCAAATACTTCTGTTGTTTCTGAGATGATTTAGAAACCTAAAGTGAACTCACTTACACCATGCTGCTGCTAAATGCCCTGAGATACCATCATAACCAGCATTTGATTGAATTAACTAAAGGATTTACTATTTAATGTGTTAAACTTTGAAATAAAGTCTGTGGCAACTCACAGCTGGCCAGTTCCTGATCTCAAATAAGCTATACAAGGGATCCCTGGTCTGGGAGGGATAGCACTCTGCATGCCCGACAGGAATACTCCAGTTAGCATCGCATCTGCTGCTGTATATAGGTACACACACACACTTCCACAGACCACACACACAACAGAAGCCTGTAATAGTAGTAAATATTTATACTGTGCCTGCTCCAGAAGTACTATCAGTAAATTTTCTCTCTCCTTCTCTGGTATAAACTCTGACTTAATAGCCCCACAGGGAATGAAATTAGGATTCATTAATTTAAAAGGATCCTCCCAAATACTTCATGCAAGTCCCTGGAAATTACAAAGTTATAAATATTTTATTTTCTACTCTTTGTCATGTTTTGCAGATATAAGCCTATTTAAAAAAACCAAAACTTGATCTTAAATTAAAGCAAGGCTTCAAGAAAATGGACTTAAATGGCATCCCTGGCTTCACTGGAGGTTTTGTATCAATACCCCCATGGCAGGGGTTACACACAGGCAATCCCACTTACTGGGACAGAATCCCACCATGCTTTCTTCCCTACCTGGAAATGTCACAAGTTGTTGCTTAGAATACTAAATCAAGTATTTTCTATCTATAAAAGAGCTTAATATTTTATTATCAACTTCATTGTGGCTAAGAACTGAGCATGAGGTGCAATTACATTCAGGACCAAATGACAAAGTTTAAAGGGCTTTTCCTGGCCAGAGGTCTATCTTAGCACTACAAAATCTTCTTCCTAATATTCACAGACTTTGGATCTGGTCCAAATTTTGATTTGAAATACATGTCTTTTCAGTCTTCATTTGAAATCCAGGCAATAAGTCAGACAAAAATAATATAAAGACTAATTGCTGAAATATATAAAAAATACCCAGAAAATCGATGGATTTACTACTTCTATTTTTGATACAGTGCTGTTACCTTTCTTTTTCAAAGAAAAAAGAATAATTTCTTATTTTAGCTAAACTACCATTCGGCAGTCTCCATCGCAGGTCAACTCTTCCTGCAAGACTATATTTTAAAATAGAATTTCCATCCACTTTACTTTTTCCATCTCTGTACAAATTCTGTCTCAAGCTAACAGGGTTTTGTGGGATCTTATTTGCATAAGGTATCATTTACATCAGGAATTTTTTGTGTATGCCTTTTGTCAGACAGGTAATGGGGGTAACTTAGATTTCAGAGCAGCACAGCGAGGATAAACAGGTGTTTATACATATGTGCTGCAGAGGCTGAGCATTCAAATGCCCTTCCTAAGTGAGAAACAGGATGTGTTAGACTACCTGTTGTACTGAACATGTGCTTCTTTTTTCTTTTCTTGTTTTTGCTTACAGTTTCTCTCTGCAGGTGCAAAAGTGAGAAGTATCTCACTGAAATACTGAAGAAAAAACCCAAACCCTTGTCTCACTGAATTCGCTCCTTGGGGACTTCAGGATGGAAGCCTTGCGTTTAAGAGTTTCCTTGCTGCTTCTGCTCCCAGGATTTGTCCTGAGTGACAGCTCTGACAGAGACGTTTCCAATCGGAGTGACTCGGGAAACCCTCTTTCCACTTTCTCAGGGATCGAGTCCAGCATTCTCCTCACCACTATCCAGCCCCCAGTGTCCAACCAAACTGTCAAATGCTCCCAGCAGACTAGGATTGCTGAAACTTTCAAATACATTAACACCGTGGTATCTTGCGCTATTTTCATCGTTGGGATGGTTGGGAATGCAACTCTGCTGAGGATCATTTACCAAAACAAGTGCATGAGGAACGGCCCGAATGCACTGATAGCCAGCCTGGCTCTGGGAGACCTTATCTATATTGTCATTGACATCCCTATCATTGTGTACAAGGTAGGATACCACCGATACATTCCAACTGCAGTTCCTTGTGCATACACTGGCTGTTCTCTGGGCTTACTTCTATGTCTATTTAGTACTCTTTTGTCAATGAATAATGCACTTAAGGAAAAAATACAACTCCTTTTTGTTCTGCAACAAAACCCCTGCTCTCAGGTCTCACCTCCATCAAGAAAAAGTGTATCTCCCATTAAAGAGGATGTAGCTCTTAGCTCTTAACCAAAGTGTGGCCTTGGGCATTTCACAGAAGCTCTTCATTTCTCATAGCTACTACAGCTAGCAAAAGAATTTATGAGGGAAGACTTTTTATAAACTGTTCTCCTCCTTGATGGACTAGTTGCTATTTTTATATTATCCAATCCTTACTTTATATTTTTACAGAAAATACTCCCTGTGATATTCAGGCTTCATACTATGATTTTGTAGGGAAAGATATTGTCAGTTAAGTTGAGCCTTAAGGTTTTAATTAATTATTCATTAATAGCAGAGTCTCAAAATTATTCCAATTATGTCACAGACCATTTATGAGATATTAAATTTCATCTGGGTTTGTCAAAGTGTAAAAAGGCTCCTCAGAAATTCTTTTATCTGGTGTAAAGTTATCCTGTCCTAGTGTTTTGATTTTCCATTTTAATTAAACAAAGCCATAAAGCAGTGCTTTTCCTAATGCAATTTCTGTTTACTAATATAATTCAAGCCAGGGCATGCTTGAATAAGTAGACCTGAGACCTTTTAAAATATATTTCAGTGATATTGATTTATCTTAGAAAATCATCAAAGACTTTTGTAAGCATGTATCTGTCTCTTTGTGGACAGTACCCAGGTGCATAGCTGATAGGATATTTGACTTTTTCTTTCTTTTCTCAGCAGAAACATAAAGTGTTTCTGTTAGTAAATAAAACACTAGTCATATCATTAAGGAAAAATGTTCTTCACCATTTCAACCCTTCAAGATCCTAAAGACTTTTATTTACATGTGTTTTAAATGAAACAGTTTAATGCATGATTTTATAATGACTAGTGGCCTGTGGTTTCAAATTGGATTTTAAAATTAAAGACACCGTGATTTCAAAAGATGCATTTTGCATCTATATAATGTTGACATCATAGCTGCATTATAATACAGGTATTCATATGAAAATATCATAAAATTTCAATTAATTAACAGATTGAAATTATCTGTATGTGCATATATAACATTTGTACAGAGGCATATTAACTGTGGTGAAATGTAGCAACTGTTTTTGATCTTCCAGTTGTATAAATTACAGATAAATCTTTTCACTTTATCTGGGTTTAATATAATATGAATTTGAAACTAGGATGACTGTAAATTATTATGGATGTGATTTGATGACAATTCTAATTTACACTTTTCGATACTTCACCTGGACATTTAAATTGGTAATTTTTGATAAGGTAGCAGATATCTGTAGAGTGTTTTGGATTAACAGGTTGATGAGAAAGATTAGCTTCTTCCTGATTTGAGTTTCACCTGTCTTCCATAGGTGGGTGAATGCCTAATGGGACTTGGGATTGGGGCTCTTAGCTGGATTCAGAGCCTATACAAGGCCAGGTTGGATGAGGCTCTGAGCAGCCTCGTATAGGGAAGGTGTCCCTGTCCATGACAGAGGGGTTGGAACCAGATGACTTTTAAGGTCCCTTCCAACCCAAACCATTCTGGGATTCTATGACTGCACCTCTCAGGATGCATTAGAGTTTCCTCCCTGGTAAATTACTCTTATGTCTTTATGGATAAATGCTAAGGCAGCATTCTCACTTCTCATGGTATACCTGATAGTGAATTTTAAGGAAAGATGGCATCAGTTTTTTCAGAGCCAAGTTTGAGAAAGAACTAGCATTTTATTACACAATTTTTTCTAAGCTTTCAAGAGCTCTGCTGCTTTTTCACAAAGAGGAATGGAAATCCAGAATTAATTTTGCCTTTCAGAATTGCCTTTTGATGGTGTTCTGAAAATTCTTTAGAAGTCTAGTTGAAAGTAACAAACAATTTTTTTTAATATTCTCTTTATTATTTTGCAATACATTTTTTTCTGTTCATTTTCTGTTGCTTCTCTGGAGTTCCATAGGTTCACTTGTTTTGCTCTATCTTGTATGATAAAATGAACCATGGTTCTGATTAGCTCTGTATAAATGAAATTTCCTTAGCCTATATGAGAATTAATTTCTGTGCTGCAGAGAAGTATTGGATAAACAAAGGCTATGAAGGAAGCTGCAGCCCCTTGACATCAATGTCTGCCAATTTCCACACGTAAGAAGGCAGAATTAAGTCATACTTAAAGCATGATTCTATCTTTCAGTTATTTTTCATTCCTTGAACTTTCAAAATAAATTAAGGAATTTATGAAATTACCATATACAACCACCTTTTTGTCAAAAGTTATCTTCATATATTGTGATACAGGGAATCATTTATAGCATTTATAAGCATTTATAAGAGTTAATACTTCCTATAAGAAATGCAGTTATTATTTATAGTTCATTTTCCAGATGAACCATTAAGTAATGTGGATGCTTATATAATGAATTGGTTTTAAAGCTCATTAAATGTAATTCCTTTTTGTGTCACTAGGGATCCTAAATCTGTTTCACCTTTCAGCTCCTCTTGTCGACTGACAGTGTGAAGGATGGTCACTGGAAATATCATGACTGGATAATTGAAGGGCTATTAAGGAAAAAAATTCTAGTGTTTTTATTTTCGTTTTGAAGTAATTTATACACTTCTAAACTTTATTTTAGAAGATTCTTTTAGCTTTAGAGTCAGCCTGATGTTGAACCATATATTAGTATGCTATAAAAACAAGTGATATCAAACACTTAATACCTTTTAGGTCAATCTTCATTGTTAGGATAAAACAGGTCTGATATCACAATTAGAGTAAACAAGCATTTAGCTGCATATTAAAATAACAAATAGTACAGTACTAAGATGCTCACATATAGAACAAAATGTCTAATACAATGTAATTGTAAATATGATACTATGTAATTATAAGTGAATATCAGAAACCGGGTATAATCACTTTCCTGAAACATAATGTAGCCTTAACTATTTTGAAGCTCCTTTCAAAAGAGAAGTTGATAATGCTACTGAGACTCACATCCATTTTACAAATCCTTAGAAAGAGGCAGCTATGAAATTATAGTAACTGGCAATGTAAGATCCTAGGAGAATTGATTCCTTCATTCTATTATGCATTTACACATTTAGCAAAGATATGATACCGGGAAAAATTTATGTCAGCTAAAGATGTGGTCACAGGTGTTTGACATTTTTAGCCTTTTTTTGTGGTACAGTAGTTTCAAAAACTTACTTTCTCACTCCTTACTTTCTCCAATTACTGTAATGATATAGTGAATTCCCCTTATTGTTAAATGGATTGATATGTAATATTCACTGATTGAGATGTGAGTAATATTCACTGTCTTTTGAAGATATTCCGGATATATTAAAGCCCCATTACATTTAATTACCACAATATATCCACTTGAAGTATCAAATCAGTATTAAAAATCTTAATAAATTGAATTTTACAAGAAGGGTGACAGTTACAAATCCAACCTTAATAGACCAAACTAAGACAACTTAATTTTCAATCACATTTTTATAACACCTGTTTTCTCTTTACCCAACACATACCCATCTCAGACCTTACAAATGTCAAAGCCTGAAGCCCCAAATCAGTAAGAATTATTTCTCTGCAGGGAAAAGAAGACCAGAAAATACAATTTTTATATTTTTTGCTCTTGTAGAGGTAGGGTTAAGGCACTGAAGAAGAGACAGGTTCCTTTTCTTGTATCAGGCGGCATTAGCACGTAACTGAAAGCATCACCTGCATTACCCATCACTGCCACATCCATTTTTTAGCAAAAAAATTCAGATGCAATGCAAGAAAAACTTTTTTAGAGGTCAGTTTTCCACAAAGGCACTACACCATTTCCTAAGGCAATAGGAAAGCAGCAGCAGAATATCCACAGCACCACTATTGCCTTGTCTGCTCCGAGCTCTGGAAAGCCCTTATGGCTGCTCCTGCTGCTGCTCTCATGGCTAAAGTTTAGCAGAGCCACAGGAAAAGCAACAGGTACTCACCACAGGCATTGCTGTCCACTGCTCTTTTCTGAGCTCATGGAGCTTGAAACACTCTAGAACAATGCTCTCACCGCTAGAATGGCAAAATTCAGTTTTAACTATGCTATTGGGAAGTCCTGAGCTGTCTCTGCTTCCAGTTTTATGCACTTGAGAGAAAAACATTTAAATTAGTTCTATTTCTTGGAAACTGGCCTACATAGGACTGATATCAACTACATTGTCTTAGATCAGAATATGCAGAACTTCTTAAATAATTTGTTCATAAAGTAGATGAAGCAAAATAGGCAGCTTTTAACCTGTTTCTTTAGTAACAAACATTTTCCTAACAATTTTACTGGTATAGAGTGGAAGATATCTACCCAGGAAAGAAGCAAGTGTTCACTGCTCAGATAGCTCAAGAAGATAATGCTTTCTTTAATAGGGGGATTTTTGGTTAGTTAAGTGGTATTCATACTTACTTTAGCTGCAACAGCATCGAAATCTGAGTAGTCTACCTAGAACATTAAAAAGCTAAATATAGAAGGTAGCTGACAGCAAGCAAACATCTTGAGCCATTTTGGCATCAGTAAAGGAAGACTCAGCTAAGGCATTTCTAGTCATGGACATTTTTTAACATCAGAGCACATGTGTATGTGTTAGAGCAATCCTTTCTAAATCAAAAATTATTTGGCATATCTGAATACCTTCACCAACAGAATTAATATTCTACCTACACAGGGATGAGAATTAAACACATTGCCAGTGATCTTGTAGCTGATAGAGCAAGTGGCATCTATAGAAGTTATTGTTTTGTGCCAGAGGAGTATAAAGCCAAGCCAACAGCATACAAAAAGTTAAGGGCACTTAGAAAAGAAACCCTACTTTAAAAGCAGAATTCTTCATATGTGTAGTGTATGTTTCTTAATGAACTCTTGACACTAGTGGGAAATTCTTAGGCCCCAGCTTAACAACTGCATTGTGTCTTTCAATGAATTCTGATCAGGGATTCTAAGAAACAGCGAATGGGTAGCCCAGTGTGGTGCAGAAATCCATGGAAGCTGCTCCCAGCATAACCTATTACTCAGGTGTATGTCTCCATGTAGGGACAAACATAGCAGAAATCCAGAGGTAGCACAGGAATTGATCACTGAGCCCTGAAGGCAGAAGGTACCCACAATGGAGCAGGAAACAGAAGTCTATCAGGAATCTGTTCTATTTACAGACTGCAGAATGTGTTTAATGTGCATACCAGGGTAGCAGTTTAGGAAGAGATTTTGATTTATAGGTCTTAGCTCAAGAGCCACTCTGCCTTTAACTCATGGCTGTGCTTTGGGGGATGGGACATAGGTTCCTATCAATGCAACAGCAGCTTCTCCCTCATCTTCTGTTCCTCATCTCATGCCTGTCTTGCTGCTCTGTGGATTTGAAACAGTGTACATTCTTACAGACTTGAGGTTTGAGAGTATATTTTAGTATGTTTGCTGTCTTTATTTCTCAACCAGCTGAACTCTACAGATAACAAGGAATTGTTGATTGCACATATCGAGGGCTTACCAGTTCTGCAGTAACTTCTTAGAAATCCTGTCACTCTTTTTAGCAACACACAAAAGAAATACAGCTGGAAGAATAACAAAAGCAATATTATGCCCGGGGATTGAAAAATTCCTTTCAGCAAATCACCATGCACATAAGCATACCTTGCAGCTCATCTTCCTGAAGAAGAGCAGCCCAGCTTGAGAAACAGTTTACCTAAAAGAATGGGAAGATAGCCAACACCATGGAAAGTAATCCTGCTTTGTAAACAGCAGAAATACCACAGGGGAGATGCCTAGAGTTGTTAGGAATGCTTTAGAAATAGATTTTTATAATAAAGACAAACATTTAAACAAGAACCTAAAACTTCAGATTTATTTTACCAGTTAGTTGAGACAGAATGTTTTGCTGAAAACACAGGGCATTTATTTCTTTACTTTTCAGGATCTTTTGAAGTTTAATCTACTTTCTCTTGTGTAAAACCGGTACATTCCCTTCCATAGCTGCCTAAGCAGGAGAAAAACACTGTAGGCATTCAGTGAAAGGCATGAGACCCTCTGCTACCTTCACCTTTACTCAGCTGGGCTAAGATGAGCAAAACAGCAGAAAGAGATGTGGTAGGGCAATTCAGAGTAAAGAAATGCCTTTGATGGTTCTCGTGCATCCCCAAATAACCTTTCTTCCTTCCAGAAAGAAAACCAGTCAGTCTTTTATCCACCCAAAGTGGAAAATAGACAGTTCTTGGTTGTAGCAAAATCAGGATTGCATTTCCTGCAAAGAAGAGCTGAAGAAATAGAGTGTGTTTTCTATACCATGCCAGGGTTGTGAATCTAAGTATAAGGAAATAAACAAACGCTCCCAAAGTTGGCAGAAGCCTGAAATATCATCTCACCATTATATACTCAATATTGGTCTTAAGCCCTGCATTATAAAGGCTACCCTTGTTCTTTGTTTTCCTCTGCTCTTTGTTATGCTCTAGTCACTGTCCTTCCAAAATTTGAAGGTTTTCACTTCAGCTGTGGGAAGAAATACTGAGAGACAGGCTGTGTTCTCTCTCCACCTTTACAGCTTTCCCTCTTTCCTTCGAAGCGGTGGGGCAGAGCTGAGTTATGAAGCAAGAAATGGATGAGGGTCATCCAGCAATGCAATTCTGTCCTGGATATAGGGGTTGTAGGAAGAAGGGAAAGTCTTGAAAACATGCAGTGAATTCTTATCCTATGACACTTCATGAGGACAGAAGGGTCCTGTTTGTGTCACCACAACCAAAATACCACCGCTGAGGACTCAACAGATCCTTATTCCTAACTAAGCAGTCTTATGTCTCAGAGATAGGTGAGACACTTCAGTCAAAATCATCATCTTTTGTCATTTTATGCAGACAACTCAGTGGTATAGAACTTTGACACTTCTGTGTTCATTCAGATATCACCTGGATTCCACCCAAAACACCAAATACCATCTTTGGCCCATGCCCTGAAGCAGACAAGGGCATATATAGTTGCAGAACACAATTTAAGACAGGGCTTTATCAGGACAGTACACTAACTCCTAGAGAAAACTAGCCTTAAAAAATTAAAAAATCAAAGAGGAAAAGAAGCCAGCAAAACCAAATGTGCTGATCTAACAAAACCAGAATTTCCCTTGTCTTTATTTCTGGGCTATGTGGCAAGTAAAGAAAATCACCCCAAACTACACTGATTTTGTAACTCCTGCTCCCCAGTTAGGAGATGTTGGTTACTTATACAACTACATCTTATCTACACAGACAGAAACCTGCTGGCTTGGTCCCTTTCTCCGTTACTGCACAAGTGTAACTTAAGTCACAGAATAAAGAAGGTATTTCTATTTGTTCTGCTGTTGAAGACAGAATAGAAGCTGACTTCCAGGGTTGTGCCAGAATTGTTCCATCAGTATCACTGAACATTTAAATGCCATGAAATTCAGGAGAGTATCCTATATGGGGGCAGCATGAGGGGCAACTCATGGGCAACTGTGTGGAACACAGTTCAGTTTCTAGGAAGCAGACCTTTTGTGTCAGCACAAAAATGGTCACAAGTGGATATAGGAAAGGGAAGTCTCTAGAGCACTAGGATGAGGTCAGAGCAGGAAAGGGCAGGTATGAGGCCTTTCCTTCCATCTTCAGTGCCACGTGGCAGAGACAGGGGACCTCCTGACATGTACTTGTTGAACTTCAGAGGTTTTAATACAGCAGCTCAGAGCTGGTTAGTATCCAGCACCCAACCAAGTCCATCTATTTTGAGCTGAGCTCCAGGGTCATCATCTGCCTGCAAACACACACAGTGTCAGCCTGGCATCAGATAAATACTGTGGGTGCACATGAGCATACCCTGGCGAACACTCATGTGGTGGGGTTACAACATGCTCTCTTTCAGACTATATATAAATTGCTTGGGATGCACAGTGGGACTTGATGTTTTGTACATCAGCTACCATACTGAGGGGGGTTAGAAAATAGCAGCAGCAGTAGAATAAAATCAAGGGAGTGACATTTAAAAATCACTGCAAAGGAATGTTCTCAGTGCTGATGTCTTGTTTGTTTCCAGCTGCAGCTCAGGGCAGAGAGGCCATATAAAGCAGCAGAGAAGGGAGGATGCTCAAGAAAGCTGTGGCTGTCTGGTCACTTTGCTGAGTTTTTTAAGTCCAGTTTTGATTTCTGATTTCAGTGCAAAAATACATGTTGACTACACACTTTTCTCAGGAATTGCACCACAGTATGAAATACTCTTAAACTGCAAACTGGACAAGGGGAAAAGTGTGTTTCCTTTGCTGCATGTCCTATTTTGAAACCTCAGAGATTTTGTAAGTGGGTTTGCAAAAGCACAATCCACTTCAACAACTCATGGAGAACTGGGACACAAGTAGGAGTAATCAGTCTGATTTCTTCTATCCTAGAGCCTTGAGAAAATGTAATTTGCTAGAATTTTATAATCATTTTGTTTGGATATTAAAATATGCAAAAGCACTCAAAGAGCAAAGCCAGTAGTTCCAGTTCTTATATTGTACCTAAGTAAATCAGGATTAATTAAATTAAATTCCTGGGCTCATTTTTAAATACAAAATAAATGTTTTATTTCCCTCTGAAATTTCCATACCATGCTAGGGCAGGATAGAGGGAAATGAATTTGTTTTGATGTCAAAATTAGTAAAGCCAAAGACAGGATCAGATTTGCTGACTAAAAATGTCTAGAGAAGAAAAATCTGACACCTGATCCAAGGGGAAGTAATGAATGCATAGCTGATGCGAAGTGATAATGGAGTACACCCACAGAAATGATTGCAAAGTGAATCTTAAAACCAAAAAACCTTAATTCTGGTCCCAGGGATTTTGATTAAGATCCACTTGAAAAGAATGTCTAATGATTTGGTACTGATATTACTTCAATTAGTGGAAAGTGAAAGAAACAAAAGGAATAAAATACTTTTAATCTCAAAAAAGGAGAGCTTCCTGGGGTGTGGGGTTGAAGCGAACACGCTGGAAGCATGTTGAAGCTTCCCTGTGAGGAGTAATGAGTTAGTGAACCTTTCTCAAGTACAACACTTTTCTTTTTGAAGCTAATATTTGCCTTGTAGTAACAGAGTTTCAGAGTCACTACAAAGTGCTTGTTCATTTCTGGGTGTAGCTACAGCCGCAGTTGGCTCTGAAATGAATAGGTGGCTTTCAGCTGCCTTTTAGAGTGTGATCTGTAATGATAAATGGGTTTTGGGGCTCTGGTTGGCACAGGGGATTGACAGAAGTCTGCTAGAGCTGCTTTTCCCTGGCAGTGCCATTTATAATTTAGCCTTTTCAGCCTGAGAGCTACTCCGATTTTACCCAAACCCAGCCAAGAGTCTGGAGCTGAAATTCCCAGTTACTACAACGTGGTTGAATTACTGTGGGCTTGGATCATCCCTTCTTTTTTCAACATGTTTCTCTGATATAAATGAAAACTTCATATGAGAGTTCTAGGCAAAAGGCAGAAATATGCTCTGCAAACATTTGTTATACCATTGCAAACCTATCTGGAAAACAATTTTGCTGGAGTTTTCAATGTATTTCATTCGGTCTATAAACACAGATGAAATCAGAGGAATTAATCAACAGCTCGCATATCACCTTTGCTACTGAAGGTACTGACTACAGTTAAATCACCAATCCCTAGCCTTTAGAGAAAACGGGGATTTGCTTCCAGCAAATGTGATGGTCCTAAACTGGGATACCATAGCAAAGGTGCTTGCACACGTGTTTGATCCACAGGTTCAGCTCCCAGTTGGCTGAAAGCTGTGAGTTGCTAAAATCTGTTCTAAAATGCAAGTAATCAAATGACAATATTAATATAGTCCTAGAGAGACACAGGCAATGTGTAGCACATAGCTGCTTCCAGAATTTTTGAGGTATCATTCGGGGGACAAAATCACAAGTAATTCAGCATTGTGATGAATGGCCATAAAACAGAGGGGGTACAAAAAATCCACAGCAGGAGTATGAGGAGATGATTAATTCCTACTAATCTAGAATTTTGCGATAAACATCCATACTCTACAGCAAAGTTCTCTGAAAAACTCATTCTATGAAAAACCAGAAAGGTAACACCTACCTTAACTGAGACAAAGACAGACATGAATTTGAACTTCCCATAGTTAACATTTGTATTGCTAAAGGTAGTGATTGTTAGCATGCTTCAATTTAACACTAATTTAAATAGAAATAAAATGTTTACTTTGAATACTGCAGTCCTGAGCCACAACCAGAATTTGTTTTTCTAATTCTACAGATAGAATACACCCACTTTTACCAGATCAGTGGGTTCCAGGGCCTAGGCCTCTATTGAAAAATACTTCTAGTCCTTGTGGTTGCAAAGCTAATTCTCAGAACATGAACATCCTACAGCTGAGAAAGGCTCAGCAGCAGAGACTTAGAGAAGAAGATGAGCAAAATAGTACTGCAAGAGTCAGAAGGTTTAGGGACTTCGTTTTTAATAGAATTATTCATGATGGCTGAAACATCCTATACTTGAGTGGAAGTACCAAAGTTAGGGCTCAGTACTTTGTATGAACTCAATAATTTTTCATTTACTACATTGAATGTAATCTGCCATTTTACTGTTAGCACACGGGTGATCTTCCGTGACTTTGCAGCCAGTTGTAGACTTGACTATCCTTAATAATTTTGTGTCCTGTATTTTGTATGTATACTTGCTATCAAAGCTCAGTTCAAAGCCATGTTCAAAGCTTAAACAGTTTTAACTAGAAATATTACTATTTATATGCTAATTCTTCACAACTGTGCACATGAATCACTGTACTAATATTTGTTATGTAAATGCCTCCTTGGAAATACTACTCTAAACCTCAGTCACTCACATCTTTCCAATGGATGCCTCTCTGTTGCCTTGAAGCACAGCCCACATGTTTGCATGCTTGTCCCTTAAAATGTAATATGGAACAAATTATGTATGCACAGTATTTTCTTCACACTCCTAGGAGTCTGGCACTGAATTTTGTCATGAGTTACACAATGGTACATTTACAATGACAAGAATCTGCTTGCGTGCAGCATCAGAGCTTGGCTCTGAGGTATTTCATTATGAACCCTGAGCTGTGTTTTGACTGCCTGGTTCTGGGACATGGCAATTGCAACCATTTATGACAGGCTTGAGTTAGATTTTCATTATTCAGTACTGCTGGCTGATGCACAATAATAAAAAAACTTTTAACAGTGCATGTTACTATTTCAAAAGCACACAGTCAACGTTTAAGTAAACTTTCACCTTCTGTGTTTCTATAGTAGCAGTTGCTTCCCAGATTCATTCAGTACTAAGGATATGCTTGAGGCAGGGAGAATTCAAGGTTACAATGGCTGTGTCTAAGACAAGAAATAACTACACTTGTGACATACTTGCTAGGTTAATCTTTAAATATTCTGATTTTTTTTATATCTTCTCTTTAGCTCCTCGCTCAGAAGTGGCCTTTTGGAAACACTGAATTTGGACAGTTTCTTTGCAAATTCCTTCCCTTTATCCAGAAGGCATCAGTGGGAATCACAGTCCTTAACCTGTGCGCCCTTAGTGTGGACAGGTACAGTATGTTTTACTCTTTTGACACCACTTTTGCATGTGCAGTTTTCCTAAATCTGGGAGCACTAAGCATGGTCTTCTCAGCAGGCAGATTACAATACAGATGTAACTTAGATTCCGGTTTTTTATAGTCTGGCTATCACCAAGCACATCTCTGGCTCAAAGTATAATGTTAAGTCTTTGGACTAATGAACTTTACACGTTTTTGAAAGGTATTTAAAAGCTCTGGTAAAGCATTATTTCAACTTCCTTTACCAGACAAAAATTTATTGGGATTTGACTCAGTATTCAGACTTCTTTCCTTCATATGAACTCATGTTTGTTTTGTATTTGAACAAGATCATAATCTTTAGCCTTAAAAATTAGTTTTTCAACTCACTGTCTATGGACAATAAACAAGGGTTTGTTTTGATGACTTCTACAACTAACATAGTTCTATTGAAAAACATGTTGGAAACTTGTTTTGATAGTTTGAAAATTAATGCCTCTGCTATTTTTCCTTCATACATATAATGTAATAGCAGATGAACACTTCTGTAAAAGTTGGTTTTATATCTTGAATTACTTGATCGTGTTCTACTCCAAAATGTCAGTAACTCTGATACAGAATATAATGTTAAATAAGATACACCGTGTATTAGTACAGGGATGCAAAGGTAGAAGAAACTTTAAAATTAATCTTGGTTTGGCTTTACAGAAAAAGTTAATGTACAAGGTTTGGATAAATCACTTAGTAGTATCCATACCTGAAATACAATTCCTTACTGCATTAGTACTCCATTAGCCAGAGCTAGAAACAAAGCAAAAAAATGTAACACAAGCAACTGTTGTACTGCCATTTCTTGAGTCTGAGAACTACAAAAAGAATTCTATTTCTCAAACGATAGCTGCCTACCATTAAATAAATTCCCCTGGACCCCTCTAAGGAATATATCGTGCACATGAAATGGGCAGTTTGTTAGATAAATTCTGACAACTGCACTTTCACTAGATGAAGTTCTACTGTTATATACATCTTTATAAATTGGAAGTAATGCAGCTGAAGCTACTTTTTTGTAAATGCATACATATTTTTACAAGGACTGATTTGCTAATCCTCACAACAACCAAATATTGTTTCCATTTGAGTATAAAGTCTCGTATGGGATCAGACTCAGACCATTTAATTTCCTCCCCTAGCTTATACACTTTGCCAAGGACATATTCTTTATCATCTGGTGCTACTTTAGTAAATGGTTGCAGAGGATGTGTTAAGAAACAGATGTATAGAGCCAGATTCTGATATTGGCTAACAAGAGCTCAGCCTAGGTTCAATCACCATGAAATCTCAGAGCACCTTCAATAAGTTAGGTTGGGCAATGGAAGTTGGGCACACTAATGCAAAATTCCCCATGAGCTAATGGTTGCTTTTCAAAATGGAAAATGAGTAAATATGAAATAATGTGCTGTCACAGCTGGACTGTTTCTGGTCTATAGGTGAGTTAATTCTTGTTTTAAAAAGCTCCCAAAACTTTCTTGTTTATAATTATTGTGGGTGTCTATATATTGCATCCTATGACACAGAAAAAGATGGATTCAATTGGTATAGTGAATTCAGAGCTCCACAGTTTTGGTAATTGTTGACTCTCTGTCCCTGTTGCAGACTACAGCCTTAATTTAGAACTGGATTTTTTTTTTTTTTTTTTTTTGTATAAGGACTGTTCCCGGTGCTAACTACATCCTATTGTGAAACTCCACTCATTACTACTGCCCTCAAGTGACTTGCCCTGACAGTGTTTTAAGGTTTAACTGTGCATGCCCAAGGGGAACAATGGCCACTCACATGTGGAGAGGGTTTTAAGAGGCTAACAGAAAGCCAGCCATTCACCCTTGCCTCAGATGCCCCTCAGGCATTTTTAAACTCTAGGTCAGGATGGTGAGGATAGCGTGACTCTTTTTCTAAACAGAGCCTGAGTGTGACTAAGAGGAAGGATATTCCCCTGCCTGAGTTTTTACTCTTGCTTATGTCTTGGCCATAATGATTTTGATGAAGAAATGAGTTGAAGAAGAAGAGTGAGGCTACAGATCTCATTTCATATGTATACACCCTCTTCTTGCCTCCTCTGCACAGCGAATTGCATAGAACAGTAATCCTGGGGCAGATATTTTTATCTGGATCAACTTCCAGTGAGTGTATGAGACAAGATTTTGACACCAAAATAAAACTTTATGGTCTTTATTGTATTAACACATTTGCATAAAATGAAGAACAGCTGTGGTCTCTAATAATGAAGCAGAACAGTTCAGTATCAGCAACAGTAGGGACGTTTAGGAACTGTTCTGACGCTCATCTTGACAGTGACTGCTTCATACGTGCTTGTTCTTGTCTCTTATGTTTCCTGCATTGCTTTTCACTCTTTACAAAGGGCTGATGGTAACTGCAAACCAGAGACATGTTATATCACCAGGCCATTTGAACACCTGATTTTCTAATGCTGTTAAAAAGAATAGGGGAACAAAAGCACCTACTGATGTTCTCAGATTCAGACAAGACGTCCTTCTGAAAGAAAGGCTTTAAGTATGTTATAACTAGATAGGAGTGCCAAATATTTAATTGTATGTATGTATACAAGTTGACAGCACATGCATGAGGAGCTGAAAATGAAAAGAGGAGAGAGAAGAGGAGGCACAACATTAAACAGAGAAAAGGAAGTGGCCTGGAAAAAAAAGTGAATATTTTAGACAAGGCTGGAGACAAGAGGGAACTAAACAGAAAAAAAGGAAAGACAGATAAATCTCACACAGATTTTAGATGGAGAAATTAAATGCAATGCATTATGCATGTATTTTATGTCAGTTCCCTGGCAGACATCCTATGTTTTCCAGGTATGAGGGAAATAAATCCCGCAGTACTTTCTCACTCTTAATTATGGGAGGTTTGTGGCTAGAAAAAGATCTTCTATATTACATAACTCACAGAACACCCACTTGAAAAATTATTACTACTAAAATTATTATTACTACCACTATTTTTCAAATCACTTACAGCAGTGAGTAGAGACCAAGCAATTGCAGGTTAATATGAATTCAGCAAATTCTGATCTAATTACTGAGCTTCTTACATTTTAGCTGAAACCATTCATAAAATTATTCAGCTAATAATTCCTTATTTGATAGTTATTTGAACTGTAAACTGAAAAAAAATCAACAAAATACATACAGTACCTAAATCCTTACTACTGTGCACAGTGATCTTCCCATGTGCAAAACAGATGTAACTCAAAAGAAAAGGTACAAAAATGCAAGAATGGAAATAATTGGATTCACAATTTGCAACCCATTGGCTGTCACTTATATAGTTGCACATGTGACACAACACGAACTTTTCAGTGGCTACTTGAAAAATATATACAGTGTGCAAGCCCCTGTTTGCTAAGAGCACCAGTCGGTCAAGGATGGGATAGTACCTTGTGCAGCTGATGGAACTGATTGTAAAATTAGCAGTCTGTAGAATGTAAACTTTGAATTGATTGGTAAATATCCAAAGTTCACAAATATTTGAGTATTTGTGTGAAAGGTTAGGTTTCTATGAGTATTCTGTTCCATGATTAAAGACAAAAGTTGGTATTTGGCAAAATGAAATATGATAGGATGACAAATTATTTCAAATTAAATTTGGATTTTAATAGGAATATTTGTGAGAAGATATGATACCGGATATTATTTTCTTAATTCTCCCAGTATAGTTTTATTTGTTTCAAAGGCCTCAGAATTCTAATTTCAGAGACCTATTCCTCATGAGTGGACCATTGCCTCCCTCCTTTTTCATATTCTTTGAAGATAAGGATGCCTTTAGAAGATATTTTGATTTTTAATGTACAAGTTTTAATGTGTAGTTTGCTTTAGTATGCTCAGAGTATTGATACGTACTTTTCTGCAGAAATGATGCACAGAGAGCCTGTCAGTAGTACAGCTGTGACTGTGCTGTGCAGGATACTGCTGTAGATATCAAAGCAAAGGTTTCCAGTCTGTTTTCTGCAGGAATGATGGCATACCAGGCTCTGAGATCTTCTACTGATGTTGTGCAACAATGCTTGCTGATGTTTTTGTGAGGGGCTTAAGCCTGGATTTGCATTCAGGCATTGTCCTTCCTAAGGCAACAGGGGATGCAATTTGCAAGTTTTCCATCCACTTAATAAGCACACTTCCAAACTAAAAAGGGGGTGTGATACAAGAAATCAGAAGAAATGCTTTGTGTGTGAATTTCATATTAATGCATTGGTTAAAGGAGGACTGAGGAAGCCTTCCAATAACTAAATTTTCCTGTTCCCTATAGCCTAGGTCCTATAGTCCTCAACAAATGTTTTTCCCATTGGAAGCTCTTCATTCCTTTCATCTCAAAAATTCAAAATCCAGTATCTCCCTTCTTAATCTGACATTTGTTTAAGCAGATGAATGACCTTCCTTGACTTTTTTTCTACTCAACTAAAGGAGTCTATTTCATCAGTGAATGCCACGATATATCCATGTAGCACTGTAATTCCAAAGGGGAAGGTGCTATTATTTTTAGGAAGTAAAATAAGCAGTTCAGAAGCTGTTACGTCACTAATGACAGAAAGCTCTCCATCATGAATTTCAGTTTATTACAAGATTAAAAATAACATTGGTTCTTTCCATTGGTTCTGTCTTTGCAAATTGTTGGGAATGCTGAGTAACTCGTTTACTGCAGCTATTGCAGGACAACAGTTAAATCTGCTACCAAAAATTTAATTTATGGACTGGATTGTACTCTGTATTCTATGCCTATTAGTATTCTCTGAATAATTTTACAACCTTCTGACCAGAGTTGACAGAGGGATTGAGGTCTCAAAGCTAACAATAAAATTCTACAAGTTCCTTGGAAACTGAGAGACAAATAGAGGAGAAAGATCCTCTCAGTTCATTGAAGAGTGTAAACAGAATAAATGCATTTTCACTTCATTGAGAGTATTTTCCCAGTCTTTCATTGCCTGGAAGCTGACAGCTCAGCTCCACTTTGGATAGCACTGCTGCTACAGCTGAGATAGCTGAAGGAGATGGAATGTTTTGTATCTGTTAGAATGGTTGTATGCCTGGAAGTTATTTTTCTTCTGCAATGTCAGTTATTTAGTGAAAGACATAGTCTGTCCTCACGAACCTGGCCTACTTTAATTAGAAATCATTAGTGCAGGCCACCTAGCAGAATTCCACACAATCCCACACCCAAGCAGAACAGGAGCAGCTGGCTCTCTGCTCTCCACCTGTTGATGTGCCCTGTTACATCCTAGGTGCCTTGACAGAGGGAAGAGGCCTTAGAATAGGCAGAAAAAACAAGTAATATGAGCCTCAGATGTCAGCTTTAGGATTTTAATTGCAATATGACATTGAACCACAATCTTTTCAGAAGGAAACTGTGGGCTGGAAATTAATGCCTGTCTCTTTCAGGTATAGAGCAGTTGCATCCTGGAGCCGTGTTCAGGGAATTGGAATCCCAATGATCACTGCTATTGAAATTTTCTCCATTTGGCTTCTGTCCTTCATACTGGCCATCCCAGAAGCAATTGGCTTTGCTGTGGTACCTTTCAGATACAAGGATGCAAGTTATGTTACCTGCATGCTCAAACCTACGAACGATTTCATGTTGGTAAGTAACAACCTTTCTTCTGTTTTTGAAACTCACAGTATATTTAGGTTAGACAATTATGATATTGGATGATAATAGGTTTATTCATGCATTCAGGTGCAAAATGTATTCTAATGTATATTGGTCCAAAGAGGATTCTATGTTTACAGTGACTTGTCTCTACTTTCAGCCAGAGATTAAATGGGGCTTTACAGCATTTTCATTTCTTCACTACTGAGGACTCTTACTACACACATGTGCAATTCAGGCCTGCTTAAAGTATAATCAAGAGATGTATCAGTGTAGCTAGAGCCTCGAAAGGTTTTAAGTTTCAAGGTACAACACTTTGGAGCTTGTAAATGTCAAAACATGTGTTTTACCATGATTAGTCATCCTTTTGCACGCAGTAGTCAGCTCTCTTGGCACACAGAGAAAAGGGCGGGGCCATGCTATACGCATTAAAGTCAAATAAAAAATAATCCTTTAGTTTACAAGAAATCATGACTACAAAGCTGGCAGACCCACACCTCCAGCTAGGTGATTGTGCAGTGTTAGCTGTCATTAGATACAGCAGCACAAGAGCATGAGGAGTGCCTGGGACACACCAGGATCCTTTGGCACGCTTCCTACCCCTCGCCCTCTGTGCTCCTGCAGATTAGCAGCTGCCAATACCCACATCAGATTCTGCAAAATAGCTCGGGTGAGAAGTCACTACAGAATCAATAGATTACTGCACAGGGGCACAGTGGTCTTCCACCTGGCCTTACCACGAGAAAATATCTTAATTTGTTAATTTGTGAATCCAGAGAAAGGCCAGGCACCATTCATCCAGTAATGAAAGAGTAATATTTTGATTTGTCGCAGAGAAGGCAGATAACACCAGGTCTCAAGTCTCGAGAAAAACTCAGTATTTTTTTCTGGACTAGAATTTTTCATAACAGAGTGTAAGTTTCTCTTTTTTGAATGTCTGGAACTTCTCCTTTTACTGGACCAGAGCATGACTTGGCCTAGAATTGGGAAGAATAGGGTAAAGTGGAACAAAGAATTTTAGAAAATGAAAAGTGTGGATGATTAGTTTTTCAGAGGAACATCCCCAACTTTGGTAGGGTTACACAGATTGTAAGGATGGCAGAAAGAGCAAGAGATAACTGAAAGAGAAGACAAAAGGGATTCCCTAAAGGAAAAAATTAATGCAGGTAAAGATGGAGTGGAATTTCCCAGAGCTTACTGTATTTTTGCTTCTGAACTCCACAGTCTATACGACTGTAGATACTGTAGTTATAAGACTGTGATTTATGAATTACACACTGCAGCAAATTTCCTTTCTGTAATGGCTGTTTTCTCCATAAATGTGCCTGGACAATCTTTACTTCCTCTCTCCCTAACAAAAATAATAGTTTTCTCTTCCCTCTTCTCGAAAACATTATAGTTCATAGGCATAGGCATGCTAACTTTAATGATTACTGTTCTGTTCTTAATGTGCTAAGTAGAATAGCTTGGGTTGTTTTCCTAGCAGGAACTAGTATCTTTTACTTGCTCAGTATAATTCAAAAGTGCCAATCTCCCCACAGCAGTTTTATTTTTAAGGAAACAAACCAGCAGTTATATCCAAACTGAGAGTAAATGTTGGATGTGTCTGTCAAAAAGGGAGAGTTTTGTGTTGCAAGCAAGTAGAAACTTGAGATAAAAGCGGAAATACCATTTTAACCTTAACTATAGTATTCACTACCACAAACACCACAATAAACAATTACTAAACTTCAGGAAGGATTTATTATTAACTTTTGTTTTTAATAGGGGCTTTATTCATGTTTAAAACTATCCTTGTAAGATTTAAAAGATTCATGCTAGACCATGATTCCCAAGAGGACGAGTGCACTAGGAAACGTATTTAAAATGCACATTTCCTGTAGAAAACCAGTTCCATGTGGGCTTTCAAGACAAACAAAGAATGTCTACTTCTCTTAAACCAACCCATTTTTGTGCTTTGATGTAAGCTTTGTGAAACTCAGATTCCTCAATTAATCACTTACAGACATTTTTGAGTAGGTTTTATAACTCCACGAGGCCAGGTCTTTATGCAGAATTGAGGTATTGGTCAGGGCTGTGACACAGACCTCTGCGTGTGTTTTCTTACCAACAGGCAATGCTCATGAAAGCTGGAACACTGACAGGACACAAAGTTTTCCTTGTAAACATGGCACAGATTCACGCAGTACACATTTTGTTGTGCTGCCCAGCCGATGTGATTCTAGCCTGACTTGGAGGAATTTGCTGCGGAAAAGATAATTGTCTCCTTGTATTCGTAATCCTTTTCGCTGCAGAAGGAGCAGTAATTACATTTGCCCTCAGTACAAACTCCTCAAGTATGAGGCATATTGTTTTCTAGTTTTTTTTTGCTGGCAAAAGCTCTCCTCGTAGTGGGGGAAATTCTGCCCCCAAGGAAAGTGCAACTACACAGGAGACTGTAGCCCCTCCTCAGGGAGGAAGCTAATGAGGAGGCGGAAAGAAGTTAATCAACACAACTCTGTGTCCCAAACTAAGGTGGGATTGCAGCCTAAAAACAAGCAGTGTCAACTAAACTAGCACATTCTGTATGCAGCTGTGTCGGGGCAGAGGGAAAAAAATCAACTTTCTCTTAGTAGATCAACTTTCTAATGTAACTGCAGTAGATTCTAAAAGTAATATTATTAAGAACCAGTATATTAATTGTACTAAATGGTTTCATCTTTCAGAGTTTAGTGCTGTTTGGTTTTAAATATAAACACAACGTCAAAAGTCTGACTTTTTCAAACAGAATTCATAAAATCCTCAGGCATGAGAATTTTGACATTTGGTGTGGGAACTGATGTTACAAGAGCACATCCGCTAGGAACAAACAAGCTGGGGGAAAGAGTGACACATCCCTATTATACTAATAACCTAGACACAGGAAGTATTTTAAATGCCATATTTCAGTGCATACTTTTGGCTGAGCATAAAAGTTAAAAACCAAGATACAATATTTTCTGAAGTCTGAAAACACAATCCTCTACAGAAAAGAGTAATTTAAAATGTTTGGTCTAATGTAGTGTTTCCCGCAATACATAAATGTATTAACTTACAGTACTGCTTACATCACAGCTAATACTTAAAATTACACAGAGCAAAGTACTGCTATTCTATCAACACCTCAGTGTCCTGTCACAAAAGGCAAATGGTGTGAACGGCAGTCAAAGGGTTAAAAGTAACTGTACCACTGGAAGCCATCCCTAAGCTTTGCACGTATCAGACAAACACTTATGAAGTGGCTCCTATCTGCCCAGGACATAAGCAAACCAACTGCCAACCTTCTCACTGATAACAAAAGGTGATTAAACTTACAAGACATTTTGAATTTTCCTTTTTTGGAATCAGAACAGAAGCTGTAGAGGTAAACGGCATTTCCTGAGACAGGCTTTTAGTAAGATTTGTTATCTCAGACTGACACTGTCTACACATTTTGGCATGTCTTTTTCATGTAACTGTATTCCAGTTTTCATGAATCAGTATAAATATTCAGAAAGCACAACCAAAAAAAAAAAAATTCCAACCCAGACAGATGGCAACAAAGCTACAGGCAGGCTATCTGTAAGGTAAATTAAATGCTTACACTGCCACAGTCCCTATTTTGATGTTGAACAAAAAGAGATCAACAATAAGAAAACAAATACCAGTGTACTGTCATGCTTTTCCAAGACCTTTCTGTGGTATTTTGCATTGAATCATAAGAAAATATCTGTTCTTTTCCTTATCTACAGTTTTACAAAGATGCAAAGGATTGGTGGCTGTTTGGTTTCTATTTCTGCATGCCACTGGCATGTACTGCCATCTTTTATACGCTAATGACTTGTGAAATGTTAAACAGAAGAAACAGCAACTTGAGAATCGCTCTCAGTGAACACCTTAAGCAGGTAAATATATTAGAAACACCAATGTTTGAAAATACTGTTCTTCTCCCTACAGGTTACATTAGAAATATTTCAAAGTGTACTTGAATACAGTAAACTACAGAAGTAGAATGTGAGGATGTGGGTTATTTATGATGTTAAGGCATTCATTTAAACCTGGAACAAAAGATTAAATCATAGTATAAGGAGGCATAGAAGACAGTATGCTCAGGAAACAAATCCGTTTCTTTCTTTTCTTATGTATGACAGTTGTGCTCTCCTGCTCTTTAACCTCAAATCACTACTCGCTAAATGCTTTGAAATTTAACTACAAAGATTTGCCAAAAAATGTTTCTTTTTCTGTATAAAGATATGACTCCATGGATCCTCCTTCCTTTTGGCACTCTTTGATATGTAAGTGTAGTTTCATATAAAAAGCAATTGTAGAATAACCTAGTTTAGAATAGAGTGGATTTTGTTTCTCGGGGTTATTGCACTGTTGCATACCACTGCTGTAACTACTTTGAAAAGAGCAACAGGAGGACAGTACAAACAAATGATCACAGAGCAAAGTCGCTCACAGAACCGTCAGGTCTCCCTTTGCTGGTTTGGCAGTGCTGTCTGATGTTTAACGCTTAACTGAAATTTTAAAAAACACTCTGGAGCTTTTCCCCTGCGTTAACATCACCCTTTAAATTCCACTCTTTCTTTCAACCTCCATATTCACAGATGTGAATCCCTAAAGCAGTTCTCCCTGCATCAGAGTGAGTTCTCTCAGAAGTTCCTCCCCTGCTGGTTCATTCCAGATCAAGGCTCACTGGAAAATCCTTCTCTGGTCAGATTTTCCACTTTTTTCCCTCATCAGGCCCCAGGGCTGCAACACAGTGTGTCCTAGGGCCACACACAAGCTACCCCACCCATTAGAACTAGAATGGTATGTGCCAGGAGGTGGGGGAATCCACCCTTTCCCATCCTGAATTGCAGTGCCCATCAAGCTACTCAGATCGGCTGCTGCAGGATGACTTTATGCCACAATTTACAAATGCTTGTCTTTTTAATCATCACCTTCCTTCCTTCCTTCCTTACCATTCCTTCCTTCCTTCTGCACCATTCCTTCCTTC